>JAPWDM010000008.1:24270597-24870597 GCA_035578155.1 Brachynemurus nebulosus
ATACCAGTAGCAAATTATGGCTTCTTAAACGACCAAATACTAATGCAACAACAAGCGAACAGTTTCCAAAATGTGGAATCAGAAATCAAACAGGAAGTCGATAGCGACCAATGGGATTCAGAAAATATGGTAATCAGCTTAGACCCGTATTCACACAACGAACAAACGGACGCAACATCCCCCGAACGGGGTGGTTACCCACGAATCCCTGATCACATTGAACACGACACGCCAAAATTGGAAGAAGCACTAGAAAAATCACCACCCACCTCATCGAAACCGCCTGAACACATCACCGGCGACGACGGTTTCCCGGGATTTTCCGCCGAAGATGTAAAAATCGCTAAATCCGCGCTATTAAAACAATTCTCGTGTGCATTGTGTTTGAAACGGTTCTCCAGTGACGGTTCCTTGAAATGTCATATGGGTACGCACACCGCATTGCGGCCACACGCTTGCACTGTTTGTCCGAAGTCGTTTCTTCGCAAACGTGAATTAGATCGACATATGACCACACACACGGGCATGAAACCGTTCGGTTGTAAGGTGTGCGAGAAAAAGTTTGGACGAAAGGATAAATTGGTTCGACACATGCGCATTCATGATACTAGTCGATATTATTCTTGTACGTATTGTACGGCCAAATTCTATCGAGAGAATGGATTGCTGCATCATTTGAAGCTGCATATGATTAATGATAATTTAACGGTGAGCAATGACGGTGAATCGTTGATGTTAAATAATCAGACCAGTTCGAACAGTAATAATGAATCGCAAAATGTTTCGTAACAGGGAAGAACGTTTTTAATACTGCAGTAAAATTATATTGCAGTATTTAATTGTATTTAAAAAAAAATATTGAAACAAATATTTTTTGTAATAGTTTTTTTTTTTTTTTTTTTTGTAAAATAATGTTAAATTTACGGTAATTTTGACGGTTGAATGAAGTATACTTCATCCAAGTGTGCTTGAACTATAATAGCTAACTCTAATGAGAAAAAAAGCAAATCAACTGATTCTAAAGACCCATTTACATTTTAATGATAGTACTGTCAAGATAGGAACCATGGTAGACGTAGATGATCGTGATAGTATTACACGCGCGCTCCTGTTGGCAAAATTTTGAGCATCAAGTGATTTGATGTAAATTTATAAGGTGATTTAATGTACCTATATTTTTTTTTATATTTCTTCGTGAAAAATACAGTTGACTATGAAACTGTGCACTATAAAACTTGCGACCAGCATTACCCTCACACCATAGTCGGCATTTTTGTTTTTTTGTTAAAATTATGTGATTTGTACTATAATTTCTTGAAAAATTATTGTAGTTACAGCTCAGAAATATAGTTAAACAAGCAAAAAAAAAAAAAAAAGAAAAAATTCTTTCAGAATTTTTCACTGATGGTAGGGATGATCGATATTAGAAAAACATCGATGTTAACATCGATTCAAGAGTATCGATATACGATATATATCGAAAGAAAGACATCGATGTTTATGTAACAAAATAAACAACCATTATAATCTATTATTTTATTTATTAAAAATTAACATTGCCAGTATTTATTTGGTACACTTTACAAAAAAAAGTCACTTTGTTAGCAGTTTCCCCTTTAATATGTTCCTTTGTATATACAAATGCTGTCCAGCTTTTGAAAAAAGTCTCTCTGAAGCGATTGAAGTTGCTGTGAAACGCAAATATTCAATGGCAATTTTTTTCAAGTTTGGATAAATGGATCCTAGAACTTGCCATAAAAGTATTGGATCTTGTTTTAAATCAGCTACAGGACTTTGTAAATACTGAATAGCTTAGCGTAATATCGATGTTTCGAAATTATTCTCGTAACATCGATGTGTCGATGTTATCGGGACATAACATCGATGCTTTTACATCGATGTTTTCCCCCTAAACATCGATGTTTTTCTACCATCGATGAATATCGATCATCCCTACTGATGAGCAAAAGAAAAACCATTTTGGCCAATAAATAATTCCAAAATGACTTATTTTTATACATTTTACAAATAACCACAAATTATAGTACTTTTGCGTAATATAAATATCTCATAGTAAAATTCATAAAATTATGTCACAAAAAATGTACTAATAACTAACCTTCATACATTCATGTCTTCATTTGTTTGTTACTGCCATGGTACAGATACTTGACAGTAAACTAGTCATTGGCGTCTAAATTAGTTTTCACCTTACATTAGTTTTCAAAATAATATTACCATAAATTTTTACGTTATACAAAAATGTAACAAAAACTCTAATATTTCTTTATTTGAATTGTATAAAATTCATTTAAATTGTATAACTCTACCAATGAACCAAAATTTAGCAAATTGAAAGATTTGTTGAATAAAACTTTCACCTTAAATTCTATGTTAATATATAACAATATTTTAAAAAATTTTCAAATTTAAAAAGACACTTTTATTTTATTATTGTAAGATAATGTAACAAAATCATATTGTTATAGATTATTAATTTTGTGATTTTTGAAAATGATCTTTCAGAGAATTTATACTTCATTCAGTTCATTATTTTTGCACGTATAAAATTTATTTTTTGAAAATTTTGAATGTACTAGTCCAAATTAAAAGTACATCACGAAAAAAATTTGTAATATAATTTTTTTTTAAATTCAGTGGAATATATTCATGAGCTTTTATTAACGAAACTAATTCAATATTAGTATTTAGTCCCTCCAAGATAATTACCCAACAAAATAAATATTAAGACAGAACTTTTATTTAATGCTTAGTTCAAACAAAAATAGGTTATTTCATTTATATTATTTAACTGGATACTTTTTAGTAAAATATATCAAATTAATTATAGCCTAGTCTGTAATGATCTGATTTTTGTACTTTTTATTTATTGAAAGTACTTAAGTACCTCATAAACACAATAAAAATAAAAAGATTCTCTTAAGATCCGTCCGCATCGATTTACTTGTGCAAACCTGTCGGTGGCCTAATTGGTAAGGCACTTGACTAGCAACCAAGAGATCCGGGTTCGAGTCCCAGCCGATCCAGTTTGATAGTTTTTCAAACACTGTGAATTTTAATTAACATAATGAGTTGGTTATACATACCAAAGTAAATCGAGTGTTCAAGTATCAGCCAAAACTGGACATTAAGTGAACATGTGAATATTGGTGTATGTTTAAATGCCAACAAAAGTCCGCCATATATTAATAATGTTTCACAGGCACTCGATAACATTTGAAATTAGAAATATAACAGCGTCTCGCATTTAAAGAGAAGATGTGTTTGATTGATTATCAAATTGGAATGGCACTCGAACAAGCGGTCGGTGGCCTAATTGGTAAGGCACTTGGCTAGCAACCAAGAGATCCGGGTTCGAGTCCCAACCGATCCAGTTTGATAGTTTTTCAAACACTATGAAAATTTTAATTGTGCAAAGCAGTTTGTACAAGTAAACATGTACGAGTATGTACGTATGGACGGGAAAACTGTATCTCGTACAAACCCATAAGTGCGGCTTGCGTAAACGTCGCACTGCTGAAGATTTTCCTTGTGCAAATCAAGTTTGCATAGTTTTACTTGTGTGTGTGGACAATGTTCAAGCCGCACTTTAATGGTGTATTTGACAGTATCAAAGAAAAGCAATTGAAACAAATTTTAATGAAAATTTATAATAAAAGATAGCAATTTATTATACTAATTCATCTTAACTATCATTATTTGATTTAAAAAAATTTAATTAAAAAAGTAATTTTTTAGCTAAAATCCACGTAAGTAGAAACAGGCTGTGACGTTGCTTTCTCTTATATTTCAACACTATCACCACTAGTGTCGCTACTTAATTTCTGGTTAGCAAACATAACTATGGAAATTAATCAAAATTTAATTAATTTTTTTAAAAATCAACAATTTATTTTCCTAGTTACAGGAAAAATAAACATTGTTTTTCTTAGCTACAGGACACCTGTTGCTATCTAGGGAATGTGACGTACTGACAGCTAGTAAACGTTTTCGCGCAAATTTTGAGAACAAGTACTAAAATAATTTTTTCTAACAATTTTCGGCATTATTTTTAAAAATTAAAAACGTATACATGCATAATACATAAATATGTGTGTTTTAAAATAATTTCCCAAAATTAGTCAAATTCCCCATTGTAATCATATCATAGCGTAAGTACTCTAAGCACTATTGTAAAAAAGCTGAGGTTTACAGAGATATACTGCTAGTGTGTGGCCATCGTACCGGATTTTGTGTTAATTGCACAAACTTATTTGTACAAACTGAACGTCCAGGCAAGTCATTGTCATGTAGACGGACCAATAGATACATTTTAATGACGTCAGATCATGGCGGCTAATTTTTTGTCAGCTGATTTATAGTTTAAAAATGACGCTTTTAAAATCGTAATAATTCGGTTAATTTTTAATTTTTGTCGGATGAAATCTGCTACAAATTGTTTTATTATTGACGACGAATGAATAGATGACATGCGCACCTCTGGCGGTGAAATTAGAAAATATAAATCAACAAGTAGAAATTGACAATGGAAGACTAATAAAATTTCAAAACACGAATGATACGACGACTCCGATAAATTCATCTTTGTGCAGCTGATCTGATTTCAAAAGTCGGATTTACGTATATTAAAAAATTATTTTAAAATAAAGTACGCACAAAAACTGATGTCAAAATTTTTAAAACAAATTTATTGGGAATCATAGAATTTAGATACGCGAACTAGTGATTAAAAAAGTAACTATTACCACTAGGCAAGGTTTGTTTATTCGGTTTTGACAGTTCGCTAAAATTGTGCAAAATACAAATTGGCACTTTTTTGGAAATGTCATTGTTATTTGGTTATAATAATTTATTGTTTCTAAATAAATTATTATAAACAAATACCATTTCTTTAGCTGTCAACTTTTAACATCGACGTATTATACTAACTGTGCGCGTGTCGCTATATTATCACGCATTAAACGTATCACTCATTAAACGTTTTAATTTCACCACGAGAGGCGCTAGTAGCATTCTTTACGTTGTCAATTCTTTAATTTTTCATTGTGTCAGTTATTTCAGTTACCCTATTTAGACAAAAAATGATGTTTTAATTTGATTTTAAATTGAATCCTTTTTTTTTAAATTTATAGTTCAATTTTAATTCAGTTCATAAACAGTTTTCTGAAAATTATTGGAAATGAAAAAAGAAAAAGTATAGCTCATGAATTATTGTTGTAGAGTTATTTCTTTCGTTTTTACATGTAAGTAGTAAGGCCGCTATTACATTGTCATAGATATATGTCAAAGATCTTTGATCAAATCTATGATCAAATATTAAGAAGTATCTTTAACTATGGTTACAGAAATTTATATTATAAAAGTTGACTTATTACACTATAATATTTCTTTGATTAAATAAAACTTTGACATATATCTATGACAGTGTAATAGCGGCCTAATATTACTTTCTCAATTATTTTTATTAATTTATGTTATTTATTTAAGTGTTACCGATTTTTTTAATAGAAACCAAAAAATAAAATTATTTTGAAATTAAAAAAAGTTGTTAGTTTCTTTTACCCCAAACTTAAACTTGAAATAACGTAAAAATTTCAGTAGGTTTTATAGACTGAGTGTATCAATGTATAAATGAAGCTACAAGATACGCTGAAAATACGACCAGCTATGTACTTTGTAATATTGTAATCAGTGCAATAACTGTGGTATCCATAGTAATCTCTTAAAAAATAATTATTGCCAAAATATAATATTGATAATAAAATTTAACTTTTTTTTAAGAAAACACTGCAAAGTTTGAAAAAAGGTGGTGTTGGATTTATTTTCAAAATACGTATGTATACAAAATTATGTCTTGCAATAAATATGATCATGTTTACTGAATTCTTCATACCTCATCCAGCTAGGTGCATTAGGGAAACCTCCCAAAAACTGGCTTTACGCTCATCTATAGTACTATTGGCGACGCAAAGATTACGCGCACGCCTCTGGTAGTAAAATTAGAATCAGTATCAAATAAAAATATACGTATACGTTCAATTAACATAGAAATATGTATTATAAAAATTATGTGCGAATTACTAAATTTTATATCATCAATTAAACATATACGTATATTTTTACTTCTTACTAATTCTAATTTTACCGCTAGAGGCGCGAGTGAGAATTTTTGCGTTGCCAATAATATAACAGTGTTTATTGGACTATGATAGGTAGCTATCTTTTTGAATCTTTTAGAATTTTTCTAGTAGGCGTAATTTTACTATTGGCAACACAAAAAACAACCAAAAAAATAAAACTTTGTGGAACAATAAAGTGGTGCTACAGTCATTCGTATCTTAGTGCAGTGCAAAAAAAAAGTTTCAATAATTACAAAACAGAATAAATTTAAATAAATCAATATGTTACTTAAGTACAATGAGAATACTGAAGAGGAAACTGTTGAAGAAAATCTAGTAAACATGGCTGACATTAAAAGTGAAAATATTAAACCTGCTGAAATTGAAAATTCTGAAATCAAAATGATAAAATATCAAACAAATTCCAATGACGACGAAACCAATAATGATCCAAATGCTCCACATACTGTTTTCATGTGCCCTTACTGTGACAAAGCATTTTTAGATCAAGAAATTTGTTATGTACATCTCCAAAACAGTCACGACACCAACAACCCATACAAATGCTCAAAATGTTGCGAAACATTCAATAATCGACGCCCATACACGTTCCATTTAAAATCGGTTCATAAAATCACCAAACCGTACAAATGTCCCGATTGTAACCGAATATTTAACTGTCAATCGGATTTACGACGCCATTCCATAATCCACGTTGGAATGAAACCGTTCACATGTTCAATTTGTACAAAATCATTTTCACAAAAAATTTCAATCAAGAAACACTTGACTGGGCACAGCGAATACAAGCCGTTGGAGTGTTCAAAATGCCCGCGGACATTTATGACAGATGATGATTTAACGCGCCATATGCGCACGCATCTAAACGGTCGAAAATCAAATTTTGAATACAATTGTAATACTACGCCCACCTATAGACGCACAGAGAAACGATGGTTATCGCGAGAAAAACGAAGTGATAAGAATCCCCATACCGATTTAGAAATCGCAAATCCTGTTTTGAAATTTTTAAATGAACAATTATTAATGATGAAACGTTACATAAATGGAATACAATGAAAATTTAATTTTGTAAAAATTTGTAATATGTTACATAATAAATAAAAACTCTCCATTTTAAAGATTTATTTTGTATAAAAATATTTTTTCAAGATTCTTTTACTATTTACAATAAAATTTAAATTTGAAATCATCCTTAAATTTTTATTAAAACATGGCGATTTTGTCAATAATTCAATCAAAAATACAATAAAACTTAAAAGAATACCTAACGTCAAAACTGAAAACGCCCCCTGTAAATGTTCAAGAGATAAAATGATCAGTCGATCGCCTTTATTTCGGCGACCTTTACTCCGTTCAATTAAATTTTTAATTTCTCTCATCCATTTATCAAAAATACCATACTCCCGAAACTGATAAATCAATTGATTTATTGGAAATATGTAGGGGAATCCCTTACGTGCCACCAAGTGTGTTGCATAACACAAAACATTATTTTTAAATCCATAAACCGCAGGACAATTAATTTCGGAACAAACTGATTCATCACCCTGTGCCAAATAGAAATCGAATAAGAATTTATTGGCCATTGTTGCAAATTTTCGAGTTTTTGTCACTTTTGTTAAATAATCCTTCACAGTGGCATTTTCATCATCAATTTGATAATTATTAAAAATATATTCAGCTGGAAATCCGACAGTATTATTGTAAAATACACGGAATGATGTCACCCCGCCAAATTTCAAATTTGATCGCGCCAATTCTTCCACATTGGATATTTGATGTTCGTGCAATGGATGAGTAAGAATTCGCATTAAACTTGCTTGGTAGAAGGCATTAATGTGGATCCCATAGATGCTTCCCATTAAAAATAACACCCGAATCATGTTCGTTAAGGGTCGTGTAGAATTTGATAACCCAAATACTACACACAACCCATTCAGGATACAGATCCCAATATTTTGGAGTGTTAAGTCCCCTGGATTAAGTTTTGACAGGTAATACCAAGAAATTGCCAAGGCTACTAACGTGCAAACCAACGAGACCCAGATAGAAAATTGGAAAATCAATGCAATACTGCGCCATCTTGGTACCAATGCCGCAATCGGGACGTACCAAACCACGCAAACTTGGTAATATGGCGTCGATAGATAAAAATCTTCATAAATTTTTTGATCTGCAAAAATATTTCCGACACCAAAACTTGCTTCATTATTTTCAATTTTCGATAATAGTCCAGTCCAAGAACCATTTACACGTTCACCCCATGGTTGATCGCTTTGTGTAAAATTCACGGTGAAATTAAATTGTTCAGCTACGGTGCGCAGTGTATGAATTTCCAATCCAGGGAATTCATCTTCGCCTTGCGCACTCACATTTATTACAAATGGCGGCCATGTCATTGCTACAGCATTAATAATACACCCACCCGAATCTTTTGGAACTTTACCACGAAATATATTACGATTTGGTATGACAGTCCCGTTAAAACATGTTGCTCTGACATGACACGTAATATTTGATCCACAAATTTTGGCTGGATTAAATACTTCCAAGGTATAAATGTTCACAGCACCCGAAGTGGAATTGACAGGTGCTAACAGAGCGGTATTGATACATTGCTTTTCCCAAAGATATTCCAGAATTCGTTTGGCGTAGTAGTTGTTTATAATCTTGTGGATATAGATTAAAAATTGAGCACTTGGATTGAATGAAAGAGAGTTTTCTACGCATGACATGTAATATTTAAAATGTTTCCAAGAGTCGGCTACAATGATATAGTGATGATTTTTACGTTTGGCGATGAAATCTTTATGTTCGGGGACTTTTTCGTCATCTGTCGCTGTTGAATTTTTCCGGTCGACGATTGGCTTATCTTGATCGTCGTTTACAATCTGAAAATTGAGAAACTTTTGGAAATTGTTCAATTTAATCCGGCGTTTAACGTATAACAAACTTAGTTTTCATTTTAACACTTTCATTGCCAAGTTAAAAATATAGACTTTGTGAGATGGCCAAATATTTTATGTTAAATGAGTAGGATCTTATATTTTTCACACGATATCGGGTGATTGGCCATGTAGTAATCATATCACGCAATATCACGTGATTGACAATGAAAGTGTTAATCAAGTAGTATTCAAAAATAAGAAAAGTAAAAAAAAAAAAACTAAAGAAAAATATGCATTCTAAATTATGATCCCTGTATAAACTTGACCCAGTAGCACCTGATCCCGAGTTAACTAAAAACTTTAGTATCCAACCGAAGCTTCGGCTACGACTTCAACTTTGGATATCTCTGATCAAAAAAGCACTTTCGGCCACACATTTGACTTCAGCGAAAATAAAACCGACCAAGGAAGCCGAAGTTGTTTTATCTTTATTTACCCTAATTGACTTTTAATTACCCTAATATACGCTTGTAATAAATACCCCTATTCGGCCGTTGGCGAATAATGAATTCGACCAGGACATTGGCCGAAGACTCGAATTTTTGGCGAATATTATTCGGCACTTGGGCGTTTCGTCATAATACCTCATAACAGTCAACATTAAAAATAAAATTGAGTTTATAATATAAAAATTTGTCAAATACGGATTCGAACATTGGGCCAATTCGTATCGGTGTTACCCGAAGTCGCTTGATCTTATTTTTAATCACATTACACTTGTTTTGAAGCGCACCTCTGGCTTGCTTTTGACATTTTTGTATATTCCTGTCTCACTTTTCATGTTCTAGAGAGAAGGATCAAGTATTAAACGTTCGGTATACATCGTATACAGGGTATACAGTATACGATGTATACCGAATGTTAATACTTGACCCTTCTCTCTAGAACATGAAAAGTGAGACAGGAATATACAAAAATGTCAAAAGCAATCCAAGTGCGCTTCTAAACAAGTTTAATGTGATTAAAAGTAAGATCAAGCGACTTTAGCTAATAACACCGATACGAATTGGCCCATTGGCTTCGACTGCCAACCTGACCTTCAACAGAATACTACTAAAAATAATGCTTGAGGAAAGATCTTAAAAAACTGTCGATTACAAAGTTACGAGCTCAGAAGCATATTTTAGAAAAGCTGTATATTGCAAATAATAGAGTACTTAATAGGGGGCTATAAAATTCTCATGATGACTGATGCGCCAGATGTTCTTAACATTTAGAAATATAATTAAAAACCATATGTCGTTAAACTTAAACAATACAGTTGATCCTTTTTTTGTGCGGTGAAGGGGACCGCATAAAAAAAAATCGCACAAAAAAAATATATTCAAAAATATGATAAATAGCTATAAATGGTATAGTTCGATCCAGATTGTACAAAAAACTTTTTTTATGCGGTTGGTCAGGACGCGTATTTCCGTTTGCGTGTTCATTAGGAGGCGCTGTTGCCTCGAAATCCGTACGGTTTTGTAACACTCAAAACACGTGTACAATTCAAGGCTCCCGTCCTCTAAACGCACACGGGTTTGTAATGCAGACTGTTTTTCCAAACACGTGTTCAAGGAAATGCGATGATTAGAAGGATAGTTTTACAAAGGTAATAAAAGCTTGAATTACGGCCCAGGAGATTCATGTCCAAAATATTGGCAAAATACTTACTATTGCTCACATAAAGATACATTGCCCAATAGAAAAAAAATTAGGAAGAATGAAAACAATAATGGAAAAAAAAACTTATGCCATTATTATAGTCAACAAACCAATTAAATTAAATGATTAAGAACAAGAAATGAGAAAATTTTTACCAACAAGAAAATTTACTATTTTCTGACACATCTTAAAAACACCTTTACTTTTTCTTCTTGGCCTAATTCTTCACCTCTGGTCTCGTCATCTTCAGATAAAAATTAATTTATCAAAAAATTGACATTATTAGGTTCAAGTAATAATTTTTTTAAGTTATTAAAGCTTATAGCTTTTCGTTGTCGATAACATTATTCTTTATAAAAATTTATAAAAGCTATCATTTTATCCATTGGACATGGAAGAGTCTTAAATTTACGCACAAGCTTATAATATTATATTCTCTCCAACGTGAGTGTTCATTTCAAAAAATCTAAAGATAAACATTTACTTTTTTTATTCACCAGACCCTCTGTGACAATTTTTGTACTAGGCTCAAATATGTGACCATTATGACTATTAATGTTGGTTGCCAGCGCTAATAATTAACCTTCTAATCATAGCGTTTCCCTGAACACGTTTTTGAAAGAACAATGTGCGTTACAAACCCGTACACGTTTAGAGGACGGGGGACTTGAATTAGGCACGTGTTTGGAAAAAGAGCCTAGCGTTACAAAATCGCGCGGGTTTCGAGGCAACAATGCCTCCTATTGAACACGTAAACGGAAATACGCGGTCAGGACCGCATAAAAAAGGGGCAATTCTTATAGGCGTTAGCCAAAGTGGCTTGCTCTTATTTTTAATCACATTACACTTGTTTTGAAGCGCATTTGTCTTGCTTTTGAGATATTTGTATATTCCTGTCTCACTACTTTTCATGTTCTGCATATAGAGAAGGGTCAAGTATTACCGTTCGGTATACATCGCATACTGTATACGCTGTATACGATGTATACCAAACGAATATACAAATATCTCAAAAGCAAGACAAGTGCGCTTCGAAACAAGTGTAATGTGATTAAAAATAAGAGCAAGCCACTTTGGCTAACGTCGATACGAATTGCCCCAAAGTTTCATCGAAAAAACATCACTCAAAACTTTCAAAAACGTTCGAAATTTCCTTAGAAGTTACTTCTATAAACAAGATAAAGCATTAATTTACACGTAGAAACATTTTATTTCAATTTTATAATATTATGAAAAATTTTGAAAAATACATCTGTAAAAAAATTAAATAATGCAATAACTTATGTTCTTATGCAATGTATTGATTAAATGCTTAAAAGCCATTAAAAAATATTTTTATCAAAGAAAGTTATTATATAGTAATTGTTTAAGTTTCCTACTGTCTCATGATTTTGATTCACATTATGCATTTTAATGGCCACTTTTTACAAACCGAATAAAAAAAATCGCACAAAAAAAGACCGCATAAAAAAGAGTTCAGCTGTATTTTTGACAAATTTTTTATCAGGAAATATATTTTTAGCTTATTATTTATCAAATAACAAATTTCAAAACAACAAAATTAAATCATTTGATGTGATATTACTAAATTGAATTACAAAATCGGTCAAGAGCGAGTCTGACTTGCACAATTGGGGTTCCGTACAGTGAGCAATCAGTACACCAAATTAAACATAATATGTCACCGAAGGATGACATATTAATCTCGTTGTGTCATTATAGTGGGGAACCATATAATATAATAATTATAGAGTTGTACATGCATATATTGAATAAACGCAAGAGTGCTGTATTCTCCCTGTATTATAGAGTTGTACATGCATATACTGAATAAACGCAAGAGGGCTGTATTCTCACTGTACTTAAAAAATGAGCCAAAAAATCATAAATTAACACTTTCACTGAGGTGACATTATTTAGTGCGTGTCAAAAACACGCACCTGACGAATTTTTTATTTATGTATAGGTATTTAAGTCTTGCTCAAAACTAATTGTGATAAATCAAAAATACGTCAATTATCCCACATCCACTGTTTCTTAAGCCTATTGAAGGAATCGCCCCCTTCGCCACAGTAAAGGATAATCCTCAATCTTGTTTGATACCTGATGATGAGCTAATCGCTCGAAAACCGGTTCGTAATTTAAACAATTAAATATAGTGAAAAGTTGACAACGTAAATTATTTTCATATTTATTTTAAAAACCTCTATGGCAAACCGACACGAGAGTGATCATATAAAGATTCCGTTTTTCCTTTTAAAGTACGGAATCCTAAAATGACAAGTATTTTAGTAAATACATACTACTTGAAATATATTCAAAATAATATTAAACAAGATTTTGATATCAAAACAGGAATTTTAGATTTCATCCTATCAATAATTTTATCTATTAAATAATTAAAAAAAATGAATAATACTTACTATCTATAATTAAAGAATTTGTATGTAATTTTCTACGCATATTTAAGCTATGTGAACTACGCAACTGACTTTCGAATATTCGAAATCCGAAAATGGCATTCGAAAGAGAATCGTTTGTACCCGATGGTACCACTTTTCTTTTCGTTTGTACCTCAAAGGTTTCGGAGATAAAGCGTCCCCGAAATTCGAGGTATCGTGAATTTCGTTGTTTTTTAAGATACTGAAAATCTGAAGACGGCATTTCAAAGAGAATCGTTTGTAGCCGATGGTACCACTTTTCTTTTCGTTTGTACCTCAAAGGGTTCGGAGATAAAGCGACCCCGAAATTCGAGGTAGGGTGAATTTCGTTGTTTTTTAAGATATTGAAAATCTGAAAACGGCATTGCAAAGAGAATCGTTTGCACCCGATGGTAGCACTTTTCGTTTGTACCTCCAAGGGTTCGGAGATAAAGCGACCCCGAAATTCGAGGTAGGGTGAATTTCGTTGTTTTTTAAGATATTGAAAATCTGAAAACGTCATTTCAAAGAGAATCGTTTGTACCCGATTGTACCACTTTTCTTTTCGTTTGTACCTCAAAGGGTTCGGAGATAAAGAGTCTCCGAAATTCGAGGTATGGTGAACTTTGTTGATTTATAAGATATTGAAAATCTGAAAACGGCATTTGAAAGACAATCGTTTGTACCCGATTGTACCGCTTTTCCTTTCGTTTATACCTCAAAGAGTTCGGAGATAAAGAGTCTCCGAAATTCGAGGTATGGTGAATATCGTTGTTTTTTAAAATATTGAAAATCTGACAACGGCATTTCAAAGAGAATCGTTTGTACCCGATTGTACAAACGATTCTCTTTGAAACTAGCACAATCGGGTATAAAAGATTTTCTTTTAAATGCTGTTTTCAGATTTCCAGTATCTTAAAAACAACGAAATTTTCCATACCTAGAATTTCCGGGAATCAGTTATCTCCGAATCCTTTGAAATACAAACGAAACTAAAAGTGGCACATTCGCGTACAAACGATTCTCTTTTAAATGCCGTTCTCAGATTCTCAGTAGCCTAAAGAAGAACGAAGTTCACCATACTTCGAATTTCGGGGACTCTTTACCTCGGAACCCTTTGAGGTACAAACGAAAAGAAAAGTGGTACAATCGGGTACAAACGATTTTCTTTCAAACGCCGTTTCCAGATTTTCAGGATCTTATAAAACAGCGAGTTTCACCATACCTCGAATTTCGGAGACTCTTTATCTCCGACCCTTTTGAGGTACAAACGAAAGGAAAAGCGGTACAATTGGGTACAAACGATTATCTTTCAAATGCCATTTTCAGAATTTCAATATCTTATAAATCAACAAAGTTCACAATGCCTCGATTTATCGGAGACTCTTTATCTCCGAACCCTTTGAGGTATAAACGAAAAGAAAAGTGGTACAATCGGGTACAAACGATTCTCTTTGAAATGCCGTTTTCAGATTTTCAATATTTTAAAAAACAACGAAATTCACCATACCTCGAATTTTGGGCACGCTTTATCCCCGAACCCTTTGAGGTACAAACGAAACGAAAAGCGGTACAATCGGGTACAAACGATTCTCTTTGAAATACCGTTTTCAGATTTTCAATATCTTAAAAAACAACGAAGTTCACCATACCTCGAATTTCGGGGACGCTTTATCTCCGAACCGTTTGTGGTACAAACGAAAGGAAAAGTGGTACAATCGAGTACAAACGATTCTCTTTCAAACGCCGTTTTCAGACTTTCAGTATCTTATAAAACAACGAAGTTCACCATACTTCGAATTTCGGGGACTCTTTACCTCCGAACCCTTTGAGGTACAAACGAGAAGAAAAGAGGTATAATCAGATACAAACGATTCTCTTTCAAACGCCGTTTTCAGATTTTCAGTATCTTATAAAACAACGAAGTTCACCATACTTCGAATTTCGGAGACTCTTCATCTCCGAACCCTTCGAGGTACAAACGAAACGAAAAGTGGTACAATCGGGTACAAATGATTCTCTTGAAAATGCCGTTTTCGGATTTTCAATATCTTAAAATACAACGAAATTCACCATACCTCGAATTTCGGGGACGCTTTATCTCCGAACCCTTTGAGGTACAAACGAGAAGAAAAGTGGTACAATCGGGTACAAACGATTCTCTTTGAAATGCCGTTTTCAGATTTTCAATATCTTCAAAAATAACGAAGTTCACCATACCTCGAATTTCGGGGACGCTTTATCTCCCAACAGTTTGAGGTACAAACGAAAGAAAAAGCGTCACAATCGGGTACAAAAGATTATCTTTCAAATGCCGTTTTCAGATTTTCAATATCTTATAAATCAACGAAGTTCACCATACCTCGATTTTTCGGAGACTCTTTATCTCCGAACCCTTTGAGGTACAAACGAAAAGAAAAGTGGTACACTCGGGTACAAACGATTCTTTTTGAAATGCGGTTTTCAGATTTTCAATATCTTAAAAAACAACGAAGTTCACCATACCTCGAATTTCGGGGACGCTTTATCTCCGAACCGTTTGAGGTACAAACGAAAAGAAAAGTGGTACAATCGAGTACAAACGATTCTCTTTGAAATGCGGTTTTCAGATTTTCAATATCTTAAAAAACAACGAAGTTCACCATACCTCGAATTTCGGGGACGCTTTATCTCCGAACCGTTTGAGGTACAAACGAAAAGAAAAGTGGTACAATCGGGTACAAACGATTCTCTTTGAAATGCGGTTTTCAGATTTTCAATATCTTAAAAAACAAGGAAGTTCACCATTCCTCGAATTTCGGGGACGATTTATCTACGAACCGTTTGAGGTACAAACGAAAAGAAAAGTGGTACAATCGAGTACAAACGATTCTCTTCCAAACGCCGTTTTCAGCCTTTCAGTATCTTATAAAACAACGAAGTTCACCATTCTTCGAATTTCGGGGACTCTTTACCTCCGAAACCTTTGAGGTACAAACGAAAAGAAAAGTGGTACAATCGGGTACAAATGATTCTCTTTGAAATGCCGTTTTCAGATTTTCAATATCTTATAAATCAACAAAGTTCACCATACCTCGATTTTTCGGAGACTCTTTATCTCCGAACCCTTTGAAGTATAAACGAAAAGAAAAGTGGTACAATCGGGTACAAACGATTCTCTTTGAAATGACGTTTTCAGATTTTCAATATCTTAAAAAACAACGAAATTCACCCTACCTCGAATTTCGGGGTCGCTTTATCTCCGAACCCTTTGAGGTACAAACGAAATGAAAAGTGGTACAATCGGGTACAAACGATTCTTTTTGAAATGCCGTTTTCAGATTTTCAATATCTTATAAATCAACAAAGTTCACCATACCTCGATTTTTCGGAGACTCTTTATCTCCGAACCCTTTGAAGTATAAACGAAAAGAAAAGTGGTACAATCGGGTACAAACGATTCTCTTTGAAATGACGTTTTCAGATTTTCAATATCTTAAAAAACAACGAAATTCACCCTACCTCGAATTTCGGGGTCGCTTTATCTCCGAACCGTTTGAGGTACAAACGAAAAGAAAAGTGGTACAATCGATTACAAACGATTCTCTTTCAAATGCCGTTTTCAGATTTTCAATATCTTATAAATAAACGAAGTTCACCATACCTCGATTTTTCGGAGACTCTTTATCTCCGAACCCTTTGAGGTACAAACGAAAAGAAAAATGGTACAATCGGGTACAAACGATTCTCTTTGAAATGCGGTTTTCAGATTTTCAATATCTTAAAAAACAACGAAGTTCACCAGACCTCGAATTTCGGGGACGCTTTATCTCCGAACCGTTTGAGGTACAAACGAAAAGAAAAGTGGTACAATCGGGTACAAACGATTCTCTTTCAAACGCCGTTTTCAGACTTTCAGTATCTTATAAAACAACGAAGTTCACCATACTTCGAATTTCGGGGACTCTTTACCTCCGAACCCTTTGAGGTACAAACGAGAAGAAAACAGGTATAATCAGATACAAACGATTCTCTTTCAAACGCCGGTTTCAGATTTTCAGTATCTTATTAAACAACGAAGTTCACCATACTTCGAATTTCGGAGACTCTTTATCTCCGAACCCTTTGAGGTACAAACGAAACGAAAGTAGTACAATCGGGTACAAACGATTCTCTTGGAAATGCCGTTTTCAGATTTTCAATATTTAAAAAACAACGAAATTCACCATACCTCGAATTTCGGGGACGCTTTATCTACGAACCCTTTGAGGTACAAACGAAAAGAAAAGTGGTATAGTCGGGTACAAACGATTCTCTTTGAAATGCCGTTTTCAGATTTTCAATATCTTAAAAAACAACGAAATTCACCCTACCTCGAATTTCGGGGTCGCTTTATCTTCGAACCCTTTTAGGTACAAACGAAACGAAAAGCGGTACAATCGGGTACAAACGATTCTCTTTGAAATGCGGTTTTCAGATTTTCAATATCTTAAAAAATAACGAAGTTCACCATACCTCGAATTTCGGAGAGTCTTTACCTCCGAACCCTTTGAGGTACAAACGAAAAGAATAACGGTACAATCGGGTACAAGCGATTCTCTTTGAAATGCCGTTTTCAGTTTTTCAATATCTTAAAAAACAACGAAATTCACCATACCTCGAATTTCGGCGTCGCTTTATCTCCGAACCCTTTGAGGTACAAACGAGAAGAAAAGTGGTGCAATCGGGTACAAACGATTGTCTTTCAAACGCCGTTTTCAGATTTTCAGTATCTTATAAAACAACGAAGTTCACCATACTTCGAATTTCGGAGACTCTTTATCTCCGACGCTTTTGAGGTACAAACGAAAGGAAAAGCGGTACGGTCGGGTACAAACGATTCTCTTTCAAATGCCGTTTTCAGATTTTCAATATTTTAAAAAACAACGAAATTCACAATACCTCGAATTTCGGGGTCGCTTTATTTCCGAACCCTTTGAGGTACAAACGAAAAGAAAAGTGGTACAATCGGGTACAAACGATTCTCTTTCGAATGCCATTTTCGAATTTCGAATATTCGAAAGTCACTTGCGTAGTTCACATAGCTGCATATTTATTGATTATTTGCTAATATTAAAAAATTAATAATTACATATATAACGTAAAAGCCCCTATAGCGGAACACTATTTTTAGGTGCGTAATTAAACTGGCTTATCAAAATTGACAAATAAATTAAACACTCATTTTTTTTCTTAATAAGCATGAAATAAAGTTTTCTTAACCCAATGAATATGTTTTTTTTTTTTTTTTTTTTTTAATTTCAAATATTATCGAGTGCTTGTGAGACACTACTACGTATGACAAACTTTTGTTTGCATTTCAACACACGCAGTATAGATATGTTCAGCTAAACTGAAACTTTAAGCACTCGATTTCTTTGGTATAGTATGACCAAAAACCACATGCAAATTAAAAATCACAAAGTGATTGAAAAAATTATCCGGGTCGGCCGGGAATCGAACCCAGGATCTCCTGGTAACTAGCACAGGTGATTGAATGGGTGTCCGGCTCGTCCGCTTACCGAGCATGGGATCGTTGGTGTAGAGGTCAGCACACCTGGCTAGTTACCAGGAGATCCTGGGTTCGATTCCCGGCCGACCCGGATAATTTTTTCAATCACTTTGTGATTTTTAATTTACATGTGGTTTTTGGTCATACTATACCAAAGAAATCGAGTGCTTAAAGTTTCAGTTTAGCTGAACGATTAGTGAACATATCTATACTGCGTGTGTTGAAATGCAAACAAAAGTTTGTCATACGTAGTAGTGTCTCACAAGCACTCGATAATATTTGAAATTAAAATTGTAACTGTTTCTCGAATTAGAGAGAGTACTAATACACACAGGTGATTGAATGGGTGTCCGGCTCGTCCGCTTACCGAGCATGGGATCGTTGGTGTAGAGGTCAGCACACCTGGCTAGTTACCAGGAGATCCTGGGTTCGATTCCCGGCCGACCCGGATAATTTTTTCAATCACTTTGTGATTTTTAATTTACATGCCCTTTACAGGCCCTCTGGCAACAAACTTCCCACTCGGGATTAAAACTCATACTTTAGTCCCTTGGTGCATAATATACTATTTATACTAGCCGTATACCCACCCGATAGAATTTACCACCGGCGACATCTTAGGATGTCAGTCAGTGTTAAAGATTTAAACACTATTTAGTTTAATAGCCATCGTAACATATTTTTATATCTCGAAAATAACGAATTTCCATACAAATTTTCATCCCACATTTAACCCACTTAGGGGACGAATTTTCAAAAATCTTTTCTTAGTGCTCACTTACGTTCCATAGGGAACTCCTGTGCAAAATTTCATTCTTATAAACCCGACGGTTTAGGCTGTGCGTTTTCCAGTTTATACTATTGACACCTGCGCAATTTCTTAAATAATATTTGTGCCATTTTTAAAATACGAAGTATACATAATAAATTTTTGTAATAATTACAGCCGATTCTCGTTAATTCGAAACTCAAGGGTATGGTGATTAGACAAGGTGACCGAACTCAATGTATTCAAAAAAGTGTCTAAAAATACTGGACATTCGTATGCCGTAGATTGCCTTAGATACCAAAGCGGTACAGTACTTATTTGCAAATGGAACACTCTCAAATGGAAACGCGAGCTTCTATTTTATCTTTGTTAGCTCTTGAATAGAATCTTCTGGAATCTTTTTCAATGTTCAACTCAGTTATAATCTGGGTTTTCGATCGTTTTTAAAATAAACTTAACAATTTTTATTTTGCGTCGCATCATTTACATTGTATAATATTATATAATTCGCTGACGTCACTATGTAAAATCGGAGTCAGTACCATTGGATATTCGCCGTATAAAGTAATAGGAGTATAAAAGTATATTTCATACATATGTAATTTCTATGTATTTCCTTATTATTAAATATTATCAACCGACATTAATGATTCTCAAATGGAAACACACACTTCCCCAGTCCTGACGTGTTTCCATTTGAGAATAAGTACTGCATTTACATTCTGTTTTATCCGTTTAATGTTACTATATTCGCTATATTCACATCAGTATTTTGAGAATATTATATATGCCATTTTCGTGGCCAGTTTTGTCAATTCTTCCCATGTAAGTACGATATCCATCTTATAATAGTCCATTCTCAAGGGATTCTCAAAATATATGACGAATTATCGCAGGTAACAATTTTAATTTTTTAAGCTTTTGCGACGAATGAACTTGAACTTGTCTCAAAATGTACTTACAATCTTTCTGTCTCTTTCTCTCTGCAACTTTGAATTGTCGAGTGTTTGACGCCGATGAGTTCGAATTAACTTGGCGTTTTGTTACCTAGCAATGATTTTTTCATTCAAATTACCAAGTGCATAAAAATGTATTGATTTAGTTCGAAATATAAAGAGATTTTGATAACTTTGAATTATAGAGAGGTTCGAATTATCGCAGGTTTGAATCAACGAGAGTCGACTGTATTATAAATCTGCCATAATTACTGGCCTATAGTTATAATTTTAGCTCAGATGATTCAGCGTCAACCTACGCTTTATGATATGATTGTATGTAAATATTACCGTTAACCTACCTATACGCCATAACGTATTTTTCAGTAGAGAACATTTTTTTAAACTAACAACAAAAAATAATTAAAGTAAGTTGTTATTGTTTAAGGTGGTACAACGTCATTTTTAGTGCATTAGTGCATTGTAAAAATTCCCTCATAGAAAAATATCAAATTTTATATACAATGTATTTTTTCTACTCCTGCTATTAAAAGTAACATTTTGTGCACGGCTAACTATGTATATGTAAAAATTAACAATTGCCCACACTGTCCGGAAATGCAGTGGGAAATTATTTTCCACGCTTTAATATAATAAAAAAGTAGGCTGTTCCGTTAGTTTAATATGTAATATATAGAAATACCCCTGTCGCAGCATCTGCATAACATAGCGAATTTCCAAATCTTGGGCACTGGCGGATCTCATCTAAGACCTGTACCTATTTAAAATAGTTTAGCTTTCTAAGAGTAAAAGAATATTTAAAATCGGCTGGGTAATTAGTTTTGGTATTTTTGGGGACCCAAGAACCCGAACGAATTTTGTGCAGCATAGTTGTATCCATCTAAAATAATTTAGTTCTCTAGCAGTGAGAAATTTTTTAGCATCTTTTCGATAGCTTATTACTGGCGTTTTCGGATCTGCAAGATCCCGGTGGACCTCATTAAAAAATCAGCTCGACCGTATATTCTAGGCGGACTTTATGTAATATATATATATATATATATATATATATATATATATATATATATATATATATATATATATATATATATATATATATATGTATATATATATATGTATATGTAATGAAAGTATACTTCCATTAGTTTTGAATTTGCCGCGCTTCTCATGATCCGCGCGCCGACATAATCTTAATTACCGACAGGAAGAAGGATGACAGATTGAGTAGGAGAATTGAAGAATCATTTTATTATAATTTTTAATAGAGTTTAAGTATAATTTATTATTTAAAAATTACTTATATAAATAGAAAAGTGATAATAATAAACTCTAATTGTCGTTTCCTGTTTTTTACAGGTAAGATTGTAAATAGTGTATATAACGTAATTATTGTTGAATTAAAAAAATAAATAAAATTTTCTCCACCTGTTTTTTACAGAGAAACTTAATTCGTTTATTTTATCGCCTAACCTAATACTTGTCTTATAAAACGACAATTCTTGTTTATAATGGCAAAAAAACTACAATTTGCATTTAAATATGTGGCATCACCAAGTGACAAAAAGACAAGTGTAATTTATATAACTTCTATTACAACAGAGGATAATAAGACGTATGTATTACCAGAAGCTGAAAGGTTTGTCAATAACCACAATGAGTTGACAAAAACGGAGAACTATAAGAGAATTAGAAAAAGTCTCAACCAAAGAGGTCAAGAAAGAACAATATGGATTACTTGTACAGAAGAAATGAAGAAGATTTATTTTGATGAAGATGATAATATAAAATTTAATGATCTATACTTAGAACAAATAGTGGAAACAAGTGAAGAGAGATTCGCACAGAAGAAAGAAAATCAAATAAATTTGAAAAACATAGTAGAGAGGTTTATGATTGAAAAATTTGTATGCAAATACTCCAATGCAAAGCAGTGGTTGGAGACATTTGAAAAAGAGTGTAGAAGATTTGAAATCAGAGAAGATGATACGAAGATCGAGATACTAAGATTATTTTTGGACAAATCGTGTTTAGATTGGCACTCAGCAACACTAACAACGTTGACAATAGAAGCCGGATGGTCTGAATGGAAAAAGAAATTCTTGGAGTCATTTGCAGACAAAGGATGGAGTACAGGGATGTATGCTATATTCTACAAGTATAAAGAAGGTTCGCTAATGGAATATGCTATAAAAAAAGAAAAACTATTGCTGGATATGGATAATAATATTGGTACAAAGTCGCTAGTAATGCTTATAGCAGCAGGATTACCTGAGTTTGTTAGAAATAAAATAGATAAGGAAAATTGTGAAAACTCAACTGGACTACTACATGAAATTAGAAAATGTGAAAATCTAGCAAATAAAAATAATTTTACAAAGAAGAAAGACGAAAGACAAGAAAATAAGAAAAAATTTGAAGAGAAGAAGCCATGTAAAAATTGTGAAAAACTAAGCAAAGGTATTAGATATCACCCAGAGGATTCATGCTGGTTTAAAAAGAAAAATGAAAATGAAGCTAGAGTAATTGGAAGTAATTCAGTGATAGAAGTAGATCTGAATACAGAACAAAAAAACGAATAATCACACCATTGATAAAAGTTAAAATACTATTAGAAGGAAAAATAGAGGTAAACGGAACATATGATACAGGTTCCCAAATCTCTCTCATAAATTCAAAATTAGTTAAGATAAAGAAAAAGACAGAAGATGTAAATAAAATATATTTGAAAACAGTCAATGGTGTGACACAAACAAAAGGTTTAGTAACCATAAGAGTAAAAATTTTTGAGAAAGAAGAATACATTGATGTATTCATTGTAGAAAGAGATGACTTCGAAGATTTTCTCATTGGTTTAGATATAATAAAGAAGTTCAAACTAATTCAAGATGAAAATTTACAAATATTTCAAAAGACAGAAACACAGATAGAGGAAAAAATAAATACATTGAATAAGAATAAAGAATTAGAAGAGGTTAAAGTAAATTTTAACGAATATGTAAATGAAAACGAGTTCAGAACAAATTTAGATCACTTGAATGGCATAAAGAAATTGAAAATTGAAAAACTTATAGAAAAGTATAACACAGCATTTGCGAAAAATAAATATGATATAGGCACTGTTACTGATTACGAAGCTCGTATAGACTTACTAGTTGATAAATACTGTAGTAAGAGGCCGTATAGATGTAGTATAGAAGATAGAAAAGAAATAGAAAAGCAAGTGGCAAAATTACTTGAAAATAAGCTAATCGAGGAATCTTACAGCCCGTTCGCAGCACCAGTAACATTGGCATTCAAGAAAGATGAGAACAAACGGTCAAGATTGTGTATAGATTTTCGCGAATTGAACAAAATAATCATACCACAAGCTCAACCATTCCCATTAATAAATGATTTAATAATAAAAACAAGAAATTGTAAATACTTCACCACGCTAGATATAAACTCTGCGTTTTGGTCAATCCCACTGCGCATTGAAGATAGACAGAAAACAGGATTCGTTACTCAAGATGGACACTTCCAATGGACGTGTCTACCATTTGGATTAAAGACAGCACCAGCTGTTTTCCAGAGAATTCTATCAAATATCTTGAGGAAACATGATTTAAAAGACTTTTCGGAGAATTACATAGACGACATCTTAATTTTTTCAGAATCATTCGATGAACATATAGAACATATAGAAAAAGTAATAAAAGCAATAGTAGATGAAGGCTTCAGATTCAGATTAAAATTCAAAAAATGTAATTTTGCGACAGAATCAGTAAAATACCTCGGACATATTATAGAACACAATACAGTGAGACCAGTGAAAGATAATTTAATCTCAATACAAAATTTTCCTACTCCGAAAACTCAGAAAAATATTAGACAGTTTCTCGGGAAAATCAACTTCTATCATGAATATATACCGAAAAGCTCAATACTGCTAGACCCCTTGCACAAACTATTACGAAAAAATGAGAAATTTATATGGTCTGAAGAGTGCGAAAAATCTTTTACTGATATAAAAAAATTACTATGTTCTCAACCAGTACTAGAAATATTTGATAAGAATTTACCAATAAGAATTTACACTGACGCATCACTAGAAGGTATTGGTGCAATATTCAAACAGATACAAAATAACGGTGAAGAAAAGCCAGTAGCATATTTTTCAAAAAAACTAAATGAGTCACAAAAAAGAAAAAAAGCAATTTACTTGGAATGTCTGGCAATCAAGGAAGCGGTAAAATATTGGCAACACTGGCTAATTGGAAGAAAGTTTACAGTATTTTCAGATCATAAGCCGTTAGAGAATATAAACATAAAAGCTAGAACGGATGAAGAACTTGGTGAGATGACTTATTATTTATCACAATACGACTTTGAAATTAAATATATTCCGGGAAAAGATAACGCCGAAGCAGACAGTCTGAGTAGAAATCCGGTATTAGAGCCACTCGAAAATACGGAAGAAATGCTGAAAATAGTTAATCTAATAACAATAAAGGAGATAAAAGAAGATCAAAAAGAAAATAGAACATTGCAGAAAACCAAAACAAAATTAATAGAAAAAGATGGAGTATTATATAGAAAAGTTAGAAATAAAGAAAAGATTATTTTATCCGAAAAATTAAGTTTAGAAATAATAAAGGAAATACATTCTGAATGGTGCCATATAGGAATTAAACAAATGATGAATAGAGTATGCCCTTATTATACAGCCAAGAATATAACTGAAAATATAAAAAAAGTGTGTAAAAACTGTAAAATATGTATTAAAAACAAATCAAGAGGACAAAGAAAATATGGAATTATGTCACAATTAGGTCCAGCAACAGAACCTTTCGAAATAATGTCAATAGACACCATTGGAGGCTTCGGAGGACAAAGATCAACAAAAAAATACCTCCACTTACTTGTGGACCATTTTACAAGATATGCGTTCATTTTAACATCAAAAAATCAGAGTGCAACTGACTTCATCAAGTTGGTAAATGAGGTTCTAGAAACGGAGAAAATAGGAACGATACTGACAGACCAATATCCGGGGATAAATTCAAGAGAATTCAAGGAATTCTTGTCAGAAAAAGATGTTAAACTAATTTTTACAGCCGTTAACGCGCCCTTCTCCAACGGTCTGAACGAGAGATTGAATCAGACTCTAGTTAATAAGATAAGATGTAGAACGAATGAAAAGGAAAGGAAAAAAGCTTGGACAACGATCGCCAGAGAATGTGTTGATAAATATAATAGAACAGAGCATACAGTAACTGGTTTTACACCTAAGTATTTATTGGAGGGCACAGATACCAGTATTTTACCTGATGAAATGAAAAGGACTGATAAAGAAAATTGGATAAAAAATAAAAAACTAGCGCTGGAAAGAACAAGAAAATCACACGAATATAACAAAAACATATTTAATAAAAATAGAAAGAATCATCGGTTTAACACAGGAGATCTAGTATATATAGAAAATGGAAACAGGTTGAACAGGAAAAAGTTAGATGAACTGAGGATTGGACCTTTCGAAATAATAGAAAAGATGTCAGAATCAATATATAAAATAAAAACAGGAAGACGAAAACAAGAAACTGGACTCTTCCATGTAACAAAATTACTTCCAATATCAGAGAACGGAGACGAAGACTGAAAATTGTACGAATTTTCACCCTGGGAGGGGGAGATGTAATGAAAGTATACTTCCATTAGTTTTGAATTTGCCGCGCTTCTCATGATCCGCGCGCCGACATAATCTTAATTACCGACAGGAAGAAGGATGACAGATTGAGTAGGAGAATTGAAGAATCATTTTATTATAATTTTTAATAGAGTTTAAGTATAATTTATTATTTAAAAATTACTTATATAAATAGAAAAGTGATAATAATAAACTCTAATTGTCGTTTCCTGTTTTTTACAGGTAAGATTGTAAATAGTGTATATAACGTAATTATTGTTGAATTAAAAAAATAAATAAAATTTTCTCCACCTGTTTTTTACAGAGAAACTTAATTCGTTTATTTTATCGCCTAACCTAATACTTGTCTTATATATATATATATATATACATATATATGTATATATATATATATATATATATATATATATATATATATATATATATATATATATATTCAAAACCCGTTGTGTAGCATTCTACGCCGCATTTGCATCCGCAGGACAGTTGTGGATCTCAGATAACACAACCTGTACCTATCTAAAATAGTTTACCTCGGTAATAGTAAAAAGGTTTCAAAATCGGTCAGTTATTTTATTTTTGACACTTTTAGGTCCTACTGACACTTCAGACCTTACATAACGTAATCTATATGTATCTAAAATAGCTTAGCTCACCAACAGTGAAAAAATTTTCAAAATCGGTCGGCTAGTTTATTTTTGACGCTTTTGGATCCGATGGACCCTGGCAGACTTTACATAACGTAATCTATATTTATCTAAAATAGTTTAGCTCTGTACCAGTGAAAAAATTTTCAAAATCGGTCGGTTAGTTTATTTTTACCACTTTTGGGTCCCATGGACCCTGGCGGACCCTAAATAACGTAATGTATGTCTATCTAAAATAGTTAGTTCCCCAACAGTGAAAAAATTTTCAAAATCGGTCGGTTAGTTTATTTTTGACACTTTTGGATCCCATGGACCCTGGCAGACCTTACATAACGTAATCTATATTTATCTAAAATAGTTTAGCTCTGTAACAGTGAAAAAATTTTCAAAATCGGTCAGTTAGTTTATTTTTGACACTTCTGGATCCTATGGACCCTGGCAGACCTTACATAACGTAATCTATACTTATCTAAAATAGTTTAGCTCTGTAACAGTGAAAAAATTTTCAAAATCGGTCAGTTAGTTTATTTTTGACACTTTTGGGTTCTATGGACCTTGGTGGACCTTACATAACGTAATTTATATTTATCTAAAATAGTTTAGCTCTGTAACAGTGAAAAAATTTTCAAAATCGGTCAGTTAGTTTATTTTTGACACTTCTGGATCCTATGGACCCTGGCAGACCTTACATAACGGAATCTATATTTATCTAAAACAGTTTAGCTCTGTAACAGTGAAAAAATTTTCAAAATCGATCAGGCAGTTTATTTTTGACACTTTTGGGTCCTATGGACCCAGGCGGACCTTACATAACGTAATCGATATTTATCTAAAATAGTTTAGCTCTGTAACAGTGAAAAAATTTTCAAAAGCGGTCAGTTAGTTTATTTTTGACACTTTTGGGTCCTGTGGACCCTGACGGACCTTACATAATGTATTCTAAATCTATCTAAAATAGTTTAGCTCTGTAACAGTGAAGAAATTTTTAAAATTGGTCGTTTAGTTTATTTTTTACAATTATAGGATCAGTAAATCCTGGCGAAACTCATACAAATCTAGTACTCTAACAGTAAGAAAAGGGTTCTAAGGATCTCATATAACTTATGGCAGTCCGTAAGCTTCTTGCGGACATCATTTAATTAATTAATTCAAATACTTTAACTTACTAACTGTGAAAAAATTTTTAAAATCGATTGGTTAATTAATTTCTGGCCTTTTTAGGTCCCGAAAACCTTGACCTCACATAAAATACCTTAAATCCATTTGAAATGGTTTAATTTTTTAACATTATTAATTATTAGTGGAAAAATTTTCAAAATCGATTCAAAATATTTTTCCGTACATACATATGTACATTGTACATATTTTGTTTTGTTTTATATTTAATATTTATATCATAATATAATCTTCAATTTCTTGTTTACTTAAAAATTCAATAAAAAAAAAAAAAAATTCTTCATTACATTAGCTTAGAAAATCTGTTTAATTTACATTTTTTAACATGGGATAGAACCATGCTAATTATAATGCAATAAATGAGAAACAAAACTCTATACATGTATGTGTGTTATTACACATATATGTGAATAGTTTTCACTTGTTCTCACAAAATTCTTTAATAAAAAAGTGAAATATTTTTATACTTTATAAAGAACTGAGATATAAATATAAATTACTTATTAGACTAACAAAGAAAGAATAAAAGTGAAAATTTACATTTTCTCGAAAAATACTTAAAATAGAAAGAAAATTATAAGAATATTTTCTTCATAATTTTTTTTTTCCTTTTCAACGATGTAAAAATCGAACTGCCTTATGATAGGATCGAATGATAAAAAATGGCCAGAAAACCTACTTCAGGGCATCCGACGTGTCTGGCTAACGAACTTAGCCAAGCCAATTCAGAATCCAGTCCGCACACAAAATTTCATAAGCGTTAGACGTTTCATTCGAGAGTTATCGCGCGGATACATATATATATATATATATATATATATATATATATATATATATATATATATATATATATATATATATATAAATTTTAGTGAATATCATTTTCGTATTCTAGGGACCTCAAAACATATTTCTGATATGGTCCCGGGCTTAGGTCGCACCATGACACCTGGCGTAAAAGCTGAATTTCCAGTTTTGGAAATTCGCTAATAATACTAAAAATATACATATATGTATGTTGATTATTTATTATTGTTTCCATAGTTTCAAAGTATGCTTTGGCAAAAATTTGAACATCTTAGCATTGACATTATAAATTTTAAAAATTTTTACTACTTATTTGAATTTTATTTTAATTATTTATGCTAATTTTACGAAAAAACATGTGCTCGTAGAAAAAGTATAGTGTAAAATACGTGGGAAAAGTTTATTGTACAATATACTCTTGTTATTGCATAATTTTTACATATCAGTAGTGTTAAAACATTTTTACTATGCAAATTTCCCAAATTCCTTCAGGAAATGTGATTTAATTTCCGTATGTAATTTTTCTATTGTTTTTAAAATTTCGATTTTGGGAAAAATGAAAAAAGCAGTATCGAAAACCTATAATTAGCTTCAAATTTCAAGTTTCTAACATCGAAATTACGGTTTTTGAAGCTTTTAAAAAATTTGATATATGTGATGACGTCATTAAGTTCAGTTTTTTGAGTTTGATTAATAGCTACAAAAATGAAATGAATTAGGTCCGTTGATGGACTTTGGGTAATTTGCGTGCGAAATTTTCATTTTTCCTTCAAAACAGCCATATTTGTTCGGAAAATATGACTTATTTTGACTTATTTTCCGGATATAATTTTACAGATCTTTTTTTTTTATTTCAAACACAGAATTCACTCGAACTACAGAGTTTAAGTAAACAGACACATTTTTCTTTTGTGTCCTTCCTTGTTTTAAAATTTTTTCTTAGCCCATAGTGACACCAAGGCCGGGGGTGCAAGAGGTGCATTGCACCCGGGCGCAGGTCCCTAGGGGGCGCAAGCCGACTGCCTTATACCTACACATACCATGCATAATCTGCTAGTTTTGAAAATTACTTAACAAAAATTCATTGTATTTATAAAAAAATATAGGCATAAAATTGTTTACAAATACGTCTCATTTAACTTTCGGCACATTCATCTTGCTCAACTACAATTTGCGATGTGCAAGCCAATTTTGATCTTATTACTACAAGAATAAACTTGATATTCCAAATTTGAAAATTGAAAAATTGAAATTAATAAAAAAGCTACATTTATAGTCAACCATGATCCAAGATAGATTGACAAATTTGGCCATAGCAAGTATCGAATCGCAAATATATTTCAAACAGATGATATTAGTAAAAAACGCCGTGAGCAGCGGGGCCCCATCACAGAAGTCTAATTTTTCCCTTCATCTTCGGTATTGAATGTCTACAAGCGAAATGTGATTGAAAGTCTACAAGCGATTTGTCATTTTGGTTGTTTCAAAACTGATGATGAGTGTCCGGCTGATCGGGACTTTAAAAAAAGGTTTTAAGTTTTTAAGGGCTCAATCTCAGTAAATTTCAATTTTGTGCCGATAGTAGTTAGCAGGAAAAAAGCCAACACAATTCGTACGAGAGCATTCCTACCCATGCTTATCCGTCAATTGACTTTGTGTTTTATATTTAAATATTAAAAAAGGACCTTAAATAGTAAACTAGAAGGCCTTTATGAAGATATTTTTTCTTTCCAAAAAAATCCAAAATCTATATTTTATAAATAAAAATCCAAAATTCCTACTTTATAAATAAACAGTGACTTTTAGGCTATTGACTATGTATAAAAAAAACAGGGGGAAAAGGAACTAATTCGTAACAGGTATTTTATTGTTTCATATGTTAAGTTATACCCCGAAGATAATAAATTCGCAAAGTACTATTAAATTTAGGCGTGGGTGGCGTGGGTTTTTACGAACGGTATAAATTTATCGACTTTTTAACTATAACTCAGAAACTATGCATTTTTCGTAAATACACATGATATAATTTTTTGTAGAGAATTAAATTTCCTATCGAAATGGCACTTTACGAACTCAAAAAACTTTTTTCTCAACAAAATAAGTCAAAATAAAACTATTTTCAATTATTCTTTTTTTTTTAAATTTTTGTGCAGCGTTTTTTTCTGAGTGAATTTAGGTATAGGCGTTGGTTCACAAAAAAGAAAATTGATGCAATTCCCGTCAGGATGGTGACCGATAAAAATATTTTTGATTAAAACTGGCTGAGATACAGTCGTTCAAAGTTACCTATTTTATTACTTTTTACTTTTATATCAAGAAGTTTGTTTTTAGAAAAGAATAGAAGATTAATTTGTTTTGAATATAGGAATTATTTAATTTTTTAACTTTGATTCATGAATCATGATCAATTGTACTTGAAATAGGGTATACTTAATCTCTAACACGCCAACCACCTTAAAGTACGTGATTGCTTGATAATTTAGGGCACTTTTTTCAGGTGCTTACCTCCATCAGCCAAAGTTCACTATCATGTAATTGTTTTATAACCATCCGTTCAATATCGGCTGTAGGTGCTGTCATATTAAAACTTGATGTGATACCCATAAATCCTTTGACTCGAAAATCTTTTTTCGCAATTCCATAAATACAATTAACAATTTGTTGACGACGTGTAGGACCTTTTGGATTATATTTAATAAAATATGTGGCATTTAATTCAAAAATAAATATTTTAATTAGAATAAAAATACAGAATAGTAATTTGAACATGTTTCGAATCAATTTTGAACATAAAACAATTTTTTTTCATTTCGATCTTTCCCGGTGTCAGTTTCTTTATTTATACGTTTTAACGTACAATATTAAACAACTTAATTTATTATTATTAAATTTCAAATAATGATGATATAACGGACATTATCGAATTCGAAATCTGCATTATTTGTTAATGTTAAGTACACTCAAACTTCTTTAAGAAGAATTTAAAAATTTGTATATCAGTGACTAAACTCTAATACATACTATGTTCTAATATGTCGTAACCCACACTTTTTCAAAATTTATGTTTGTATCATTTTTGAACTTATCATGTGATTACTGATTGCTCATCTAGTTTGAAAAAGTCATGAACCCTTAAACAACTAAAATGCTTTATTTTTATAAATTTTAAAATGTCATAGGTATAATCATTCAATTTTTTATTAAATAAAATTAAATTAACAATTAAAACGTCTTAAATTAATTCTTCTTAAAAATATTTCGAAATAGGTCAAATTTTTATCACTACTTAGGCAAAAAGATATTATTTTCAAGAGATGTCAAAACAGTTATTTGTATCTCCTGTAAAATTCTATCCTATGGAGATGCGACATACTAGAGTTTAGTCATCGATATACGATTGAACAGAGCCTTACGCTATTAGAAATGTGTAAAATAGTTATGGAGGGCTTTTAAAATAAAGTCGTGATTTCTTTTAGCATATTTTTCATTCCTAATTTCCGTTTACGAAATATTTAGCTTCAAAGCTGTTTTTGCCCTCTCTCCCCCTAATTTTTGAGTGTAGCAGAAGGAAGCACAACGGGGCACGGTACACCTCAGTGTGTTTCAGTGCCCGTCCCAGAAAGCCCCACATACACTGGTATTTTTTTATAGTCCAATAGTTCTTTGTTTTCGTTAAAAATCGGTTTAAATTCTGCTTTCTTTTGCTGAAAGTTTGAAATTTTACAATAAAGGTATGTTTTAATATTAAAAAATATGCCTTGAAACAAAAGTATAGATCATTATCGGAAATGCTGGAAAATGAACAAAATTTTTGTTTCTGGCTTTTGCATATTTTGTGGTATTGTTTAATGTTTCATACCATACCAGCGCCCGCTCTAGTGTTTACGCCGCCCCGGGTTGCCCACCCCTGGAGCGGGCCCTGACCATACATACAGGATTCCCTGGCCTATATTCAACACTCTTAAAGTAAATACCTTTCTTTGAAGAAGTATATGTAACCAAATTATCACGTAATTGATCCTCATAGTAACATTAGTAACACAAACAAACAAAATATACTTAAATACCCTGTATTTTATCCCAAAATCAGTGTAAATGCGCACTTGACAAATTTTAATATTTTAATTCAAAATTTAAATTTGACTATTTTTTTTTTGTATTTTATCAGATTTTGAAAAGTTTTTCAGCGAAAAAATTAAATTTTTTAATGTGAACTAATCATATAATCATTATACTGAACGTTGACTGTTGTTACATATTTTTGTAATCTGATAAACTGTAAACACAGAATCCCTTTTAAAAGTAAAACATGAAATCGGAATAGTGACATTTTTTCTTCATAAAAATATTATTTACTAAATAATAACTTTGTGATTAATTTATTTGTTCATTATTATACGTTTGTAGATAAAATATGTATGTCATTTATTAAAAAACATTAAAAAGCATTTTATAGCTGCGAAAATACATAAAAATTTTGTTACAAAATAAATTTACTGTTTAATTAAATTTTATCGGTTTTATTAATTACAGATATATAATTTCACACATCCATAATTAGGAGGGTTAAGAGGGGGAGAAATATACAGTCTGTTTTAGAGAAGTAAGAACATAAATATTTTAACATAAGGAAAAATTGTTGGTATCAGAGTATGCTTAATTTTTTATGGCTATGATTTTTATGTAGTACTCAGTGTAGGCGACTGATTTAACCCTAATTTTTAACAAAAAGTGACCACGAGGGTTCTAGTGGCAAATTTTTTTTAAATCGATTCAAAATTTAAAATTTACTTGGAATCGGTTACGAGGTCGTCATGCAGCCTTAAATATCTGTTTATTACGATAACATTCTCATTGTATTAATAATAATGTGTTGGGTTATAATAGGTTAAGTGCAACAATATGAATAACTATTTCCTCTGTATATCAAAATTAAGCATAATATTTACATAGTTAAATATTTTTGTTTATTTTACACCAAATAATTATTTTTATTTAAAAAACAATTAATTAAAATAACAATTAAAATTAAAATTAATTAGACTGTTACTGTAAACAAACATGTTAGTGAATTTATGCCAAAATGTCAAAATAATTATTTTTTGTTTAGAATTTTTATTTATTTATTAACTTAATTTGCCCAATTAAATTTTTTCAAACAAGTCAAATAAATATGTACTAATTTTTCTTCGTTAAAAATAATTTACGAAAATATTTTAATTTAAATGTTAATGCTCTGTAATGAACTTTATAATTTTAATTTGACCGTCGGTGTATTATTTTTAAACTATTGGATGTATTACTCATTTTTAATTTTGTGCTGTTAGCGTTACAGTTTTAAAATCATACGATATTTTAAATGTGTAACGCACAAACTACACATTTTAAGTAAGTATGTATAGTTATAGTAATTTTTATTTTATACTTAAATCACTTAGGTCATTCACATTTATCAGTATAAAATGTTAAATCTAATTTAAATTTTAAAATTTTTGATTAAATTATTTTTGGTAGTAATACGTGTATAATCTTGTACTGTAACTCTCATAATTAGTGAAATTATAAATTACAAGAAATTATAAAGACAACACACTGTATATTTATATAGAATGTGTAATTTGTACTGAATTTATATGTATTTGAAATACATATTAATTGAATGATCAAATATGGTCAAATGTGGTCAAATCCTACTACTAATTTTAAAAAAAATTAGTACAAGTATAAATCGTACTTGCCCAAATAGTGTTCCGAAGAATAAGTTGTTTTTAAACATAAGGTAATAGCATATTGTGAGGGTAGTTAAAATTTTATTCCTAACAGACAATTTTTATAACGACAAAAGTTTACATCGTGAGAAATATTTTTAATCGGAAAAATTTTTTTCCTAGAACCAAGCGTTCAGAACTTATTAGGAAATAAACAATTAATTTGTTTATATAGCAACTGATCGCGTTAAAATTAATCAAATCCTTATAAATCCCAAAAAATTTAGTTAGAGACCCCCCCCCCAAAAAAAAAAAACTTTTCTTTGGTCCCCTAAATACTACACAGTACTGAAAACAAAACAAAAACAACCTACTATTTTATCTAATCACTCTTGCAACGAGCCCCTTACTAATGGCTTCGGGTCCCCTTTCCCAACTCGGTTCCGGTGCTTCAACTCCGACTGCCCCCCTCTCACAGGCTTGTTTCTGACGGTCTTTGTCAAAATTTTACGTTGAATAGGTTCAAAAAAAAAAATTGCCTGTGACAAACAGAGCAACGAATCATCTTATTTTAAATCAATTTTATAGTAAAAGTGATTTTCTACGAAATTTTCGAAAACAGTAATCCATATCAGATGTTTTCAAAGTGCGGCCCGTGAAATCCAAAAATACGATTCGGCACTGGTGGACAGCACTGTTTATTAAATTGCATAAGATTGACTTGATTGATTGATTGATTAACACTGATTATTTAAAAGTGCTCGAGTGCGATGAATTTATAAGGATTTCGTTATTGTACTACGAAATCCTAAAAAGAAAAAAGAATATGTATGAGATGAAAGAAAACATGCGTGAAAAAATTTACAGTAATGAAACTGTAAGGCAATAAAGAGACTAACAAGACAATATGTCAAATACATAATTATCTACTTTTACTACGAATTAAATGTATTTACAATAAACACCACGCCATAATTTTAACAACAGTGCAATTATTATTATAATACTTGCGTCTTATTAGATGTACAATTATAAAAATTATACATATATGCTTTCTGATGACGATGACGATGAGGAACTAACTGACTAACTCTTATTAAAGCATATTGCATATGTCATATTGAAACAAGCCAACTGTAACAAATGGTGCAGCAAACTGATGTAATATGACATTCTGCTTATTAGATATGAAAAATCAAATGGAGGTGTAGTTTAATATTTTGCCATCTAATGGCGAATTGAAAAATTAATGTAAGTAGCTAAAAGCTGATAGCTAAAGAAATGATAATAATTTGGAATTATTAGTTTTTGTTTGAAAACAATCAATTACATATTATGAACAAATAGGAATGATATTCCAGAAAATACGTCCATTTGTATTTTATAAGCCAAGCAACACAAACTGTGAATTATCAAAACCAAGTAAACAGATCTTGCCTACTGCTAGTAGTTATAATTTTTGGTTACAAGTTTTACGATTCCTAATAATCCCAGTCTTTCAGTCAATGTTAAAGATTTATTAACTAAGATATTATTTATTTTAATAGCCATAGTAACATATTTTTATATATCTCTCAAAAATGACGAATTTCCATACAAATTTTCATCCCGTATTTAACCCACTAAGGGGGCGAATTTTCAAAAATCCTTTCTTAGTGCTCACCTAAATTACATAAGGAACTCCTGTGCAAAATTTCATTCTTCTAAACGCAATGGTTTAGGCTGTGTGGTGTCTGTCAGTCAGTGTTAGAAATTTATTAAGTAGATGATGTATATCATGTATATCATGTATATGTTCTCGATGTTCTCTATGGTATAAATACGTGAATAAATGTGCGATATCGTATAGTTGTCATTGTCATTATAAAAAATTGTGAAAAATATTAATAAATTTGCGTTTTCCAAAACAAAAATATGGTTCCGCGCTTTAACTTTTCATAATTTAAAATTTCCACCACTATTGCTTCGTTTTTATCGGTTAAAAAAATATCGCATGTCAACGTGCTCTACAAACCCAAAGCCTCGCCGTGCAATATGAAAGCAATAATTCCACGGTAAAAAATTACACGGTATTTTATTGTACGTATTGTACGGTGGAAACTACAGCATATTACAGAAGGAACGCTAGTATCTCTATACTACTGAAACCAGTGTAACGACAAAGGATAGAAAATATCCCACCAATATGTTATACATATATGTGCACGCGGAGTTGTGTGTTAGTGCGATGGATGTTGTGTGTATGAGTGTGGTAACCTATCTTGCATATGTATATACATAATATGTATGTGCTACGTATCATGTACGTATACCGTGTTAACCCTAGAATCATACGTACACGTCAAAACGACATACGAACTTCTCTACCTACTCCAATACTACGACTTGTTGTTACTTGTTTGCTGTGAGATTTCTGTTATCTAACTTATTTGTTATTATAACACACCACATATATTTATTTTGTTTATAGTCATTGTCGTTTTGTTTGTATTGAAATAGTGTCCGTCAAAAGGACGTCGATGTATGATTAACGTATGTTTTTTTTTGAAGATTTTGTACACTACATATAAAAGTTTTCCTAATTTTTTTTAAAATTTATTAAAGATATGGATGTTATAATTAATTTATTCAATGATTATGATAATGTGAAAGATGATTACAGCTGTTTGACTTATAGAGACGACATAATACTGAAGCTTTAATATATTGAATCGAAAACTAAAGAATGCATTTCGAATGACTTAATAAAAGATTAACAATTTATTTCGTGGAAAATATTTTAATTTTTATTATTTTTGAGATCTTATTCGAAAAATTACTAACAAATTTTAGAAAATTTACAAATGTGCCTAATGGGGAAATAACTACATATCTATAGGAATATTTATGACTGAGAAATTTCACATTCTGTAAAGTCACACATGTCCACTGACTCATAATAGTTCATAAATTAATTATTACAATTGATGTATTTATCTATTTTTTAATTTTTATAATGAAAATATGCTTTGATAAAAAGATTAAAAAAATTAATAAATATTTGCATTAAGAAATTTTTCCAAATCCAATTTTTTTAAATATTTTGTTCGCTTTTGTAGTATTGTTATGTAAAAAAAATGTTTTTTGTAAATAAACTCTAAAACTCTCCGTAAAAAGTCCATCCGTCAAAACGACGTCGATGTATGATTAACGTTTCTCGTAGACCAACGTATGATTCTAGGGTTAATACGACGGTAATAATATGGCAACAACTGAAACACCCCATCGAGTGCGGCCGAATGAATTACCTAGTAGCCTAATGTGCCCAGAAATGCCCATAAGTGATCACAGAAAAGAGCTAACTGTATTCCTTCTAGTGTTCTGTGGTGGAAACTGTACAATGCGAAAGGAGCATTACTATACATATACATATAATATGTACGTGGCAGAAAATGGTTGAAAGATACCTTGGCGCATGACAACCACAAAATATGTAATTCAACAAAAATGTAACTCACAGAATGCCCGATTTCCACAAATCACTTCCACCAACGACGTGAAATACACCAATTATTTAAAACAACCATCTCCTACCAACATAATAAAATCAGTCGATAGCAAAAAAAACGTCATTTTAAACTTCACAAGTGACTTATCCGTGACTATGTTACAATTGGAGGTTAGAATATATACAACATATCCACACAATAACTGCATATGTTCATGAAACCGCATTAACGACAGTCGTATAATAAACTTTGCATTTGCACTTTGTGTTTTTGATGTATGTAACGTGTTTTATTAATGAGGTGTGTGCTAATTAAAAAACCCTGTCTGGGTCGAAGCTGTCATATTAAAAAAAACATGTTATAATTCAAAAAAAACATTTTTTAAAATAATTATTATCTAATTGTTAAGTTTTTAATTTTAAGTGTACTACTGCAGCAAGTGTTTCGAAAGAAAATAATAAAGTAAATGAAAAATTTTGATTATTTTATTGCAAATAATTATGCGACGTATTGGTTTCTTTAGTTTTTGTGTTATAATATCATTATGTGTATTATTCGTTTTAATAAATCAACAAAGTACAGATATACATCAACATTTAATACCCGATACAAATTCGCAAAATTTACTTTTGGACACAAACACGCAAAATACGAACAGTAATGTTACAACTAGTTATAGTATCGAATATATTTTAGCCGAAACGAAACAGTTAATCGCAAATGAAATGTCCGATTATAAATTTCGCGAGGGTGAAACGTTGGAAACGTTAACGCCCGCGACAAATGGACAACCAAAACGTAATTTGATCATAACAACTTGGCGTTCTGGTTCCACATTTTTGGGTGAAGTGTTAAATTCAATACCGGGGACATTGTATCATTACGAACCGTTTTCCGATTATGAAATTGTACAAATTCGTGGCGCGCCCGAATCGGATCGTGCTGTGCAACATTTGAAAAAATTATTAACGTGCAATTATACGGATATGACCAGTTTTTTGGAATTTAGTAAGGCGAACGTATGGGTGTTCTATCATAATACACGTTTGTGGGATCAGTGTCAAAAATATCAACAGTATTGTTTTGATCCGGTGTTTTTGAGTCGATTTTGTCAACTTTTCCCGTTTCAAATAATGAAAGTGGTACGATTACGGTTACGATTAACCGAGGAACTGCTTAAAGAGTAAGTCAAATACGAGTTTGTTCAATTTCATATTAGCTAGTAATGTTAGCAATTGATTATTGTAAGTAAGTGTATTGCTTTGTTACTTACTTTCTATTTTATAATACAAAAAAATTCATTTTAATCCTTTCATTAACATGTACAGCTGAACCTTTTTTTATGCGGTGGATAGGGGCCGCATAAAAAGATTGCCCAAAAAAATATATTCGAAAACATAAATGGCACTGAGCACTGAATCGAACATATTAACCTATGTTTCTTAGAGATACCACAGGCATTAAATTTTGAAGCATAACTCCATTTTAGTAAGCCCAACTTATAACCACGGAGACTTGTTTATAAATTTTAGATAAACCGTTAAATTAATGGTTTGACCGCCATTAAAGTAATCCCATCAGTTAATTTTTTGCTCCCATCTGTCAATTTTTTTGCTTCAATTTCTTAATGTACCTACCGTAAAACCGTCTAGACTTGGACACTTTTTTACATTTTTTGGTATAATTTTATGTTTATACATGTTTTCTTCATAGATATCACCAATAAAAGTATTACCATTAGAAAGAGCGTATATTATTTGTTATATCCCTGACCCATTTGTATCATATTCATAAGTAAAAATAAGAAAAATAAAAAATAATTAGTAGGTGTCCAGGTCTACACCCCAAATCCGTCTTGACCCGGACACTTACTTAAATAGTGTAATAAACATGCAAACTAACCTCTCCCGTCGGGTTTAGGACAGTGTTTTATATCGTCTGATATCTTTGAACCTGTCAAAGGCTTCAAAACATTTTGTGGGGAGGGAGAGGGGTCAATAAACCGCGTAATTCTGGCAGGAATATAACGTATGGATAGTGGAAGTTACAGCCAGTGCGAATCGCGGCCATAGTGTAATAAACTGATGTGTCCGGGTCTAAACGGATATATGTATATAGCATGTATTTTTTTATATATACATCGAATATAACTTCAAACATCATTAAATGATTAAATGAATAAAAATTCTGAACACATACATATCAAAATTAAAACAATATGACAATTATGACGAAAATTACATGTCTAGTTAGACACACATTTTATTTCTTTGAAAAACTGGAGAATAGTAATCCTGTAAAATGAGATGAAAGTTGAAATCCATAGTTTTTATTGGTACAGCTGTTTAGAGGATGTTTTTCTCTCTCTAAGAACGTCAAGAACAAATGTTTATTGTAGCAGGTTATTGTAGAAACTACTTACTTTGAAGATTGGTGCAAAGTGTCCGGGTCTAGACCCCTGTCCGGGTCTAGACGGTTTTACGGTATTTGTAATACACAACATTCTCTCTAGTCGATTTTGTCCTCAATGATAAATAGCTATAAAAAGTTTAGTTCGGTTCAGATTGTAAAATTTTTTTTACGCGGTGGATCGGGATTACTTAAAAAAAGTTTCATCGAAAATACATTACTGAAAACGCTCAAAACCTCACGATTTTCTTAGAAATTGCTTTTCTAAACAAGATAAAGCATTAATTTACATGCGGAAACATTTTATTTCATTTTTATAACATGAGAATTGTAAAAAATACATCTGTGAAAAAACTAAATGATGTAATAACATATTCTTATCCAATGTACTGATTAAATGCTTTCAAAAATCATTAAGAAGTATTTTTTATTAAAGAAATTTATTATAGTTAATGTTTACGTTTCTTACTTTCTCTTGATTTTGATTCACATTATGCATTTTAATGACCAATTTTTTTAAAAAGCGCATAAAAAAATCACACAAAAAAAGACTGCATAAAAAAAGGTTCAGCTGTACATACTTATAATGTAACATAAAAAGGCATTTCTAAAAATATTACATTCTTATGCACGTTGTCTCCAGAGGCACTCTTAAGGTGTTTAGTGTATTAGAGCATTTTAAAGATTAATGTCAGTTGAAAAAATATCAAAATTTGAACCAATTCTGATAGTTTGGAAAATAAAAACTTTTAAAAATTACCGTAAACTGGGTTAAACCGGCACGAATTCAAACTTTATATCGTATCTTTTTGTATTTCTTTTACAAGTACTTACCTGTTCTTTAGTACATCCAGAATTTATGCCAGCATAGTTACTTTATTACAGTAACCAAAAATTTTTGAAAATATTTCTAATTTTTGAAAAAATTATTAAATATACCTAAGTATGTTATTTCTACTCTATGGTAAATCGGGGTCAAAAGAGATGATAAATGGGTAAATTGGGGCGATCATTAGGATAAATCAAAATTGAAACTGAAAGGTAATTTAGAAATAATAAGGTAGAGGAGAATAATTTAGGCATAAATAAAATCTAAGGTTTATAAATTATAGAAATTTTAACTGTAACTGTCCCTAAAAGTTTGATCTAACGACAATTTATTCATAAGAACACCAAAATAAATGTTTCTTAAATAAAGTTTTAAGAAACAAAAAATAGGGCTGCTCAAAGACTTGAACGTATTTTTTCATCTAACTTCAAGCTTAGTCAATAGTCACTATTGCGAATCAAAATAATGATTATTCTAGTTAGTTTAAGAAAGACAGATCTTCGTCTCTACGTTGAGTATTTTTAAATCAAGTTCATGAGTAACTTTTTCCGATTTGTCCCAATTCACTCTTAAGTCATTGATTCATTCCGTTTTACGATACTTTTTAATACGCAGCTAATGGGGGAATCCCCTAAAATACACCAAAAACTAACACTTAATCGAAATTTATGGCACCGATACTGAATATCAGTTGAACGTTAATTTTTTATTATGAAATTATTTTTCAATTATAAAATAAGCTTGCTCAAGTAAGTAATTCAAAATTAAATTCAGAAAGTAAATTCAAATTTAATTTTTTAAAAACAATAATTAATAGACTTTTTTGAGATCTAGTAGTTACTTAATCTCAAATGCGTCACCACCACTGAGGAGAGAATCGACTAGAGAGAATGCTGTGTATTACAAGTACCTACATTAAGAAATTGAAGCAAAAAAATTGACTGGTGTGAGCAAAAGAATTGACTGATGGGATTACTTTAATGGTGGTCAAACCATTAATTTAACGGTTTATCTAATATTTATAAACAAGTCTCCGTGGTTACAAGTTGCGCTTACTAAAATGGAGTCATGCTTCAAAATTTAATGCCTGTGGTATCTCTAAGAAACATATGTTAATATATTCGATTCAGTGCTCAGTGGTCACCACCTTAACAAAATCTATGTTTATAAAAAAAAAATTATTTAAAATATTTAACTACAACAAAAAATTAGAGTAGGTATCATTTTAATTCGAATTTTATTTCTCTTATCAAAAAATGTGATATTTCTTCGGGAAATGTAATTTCCTGTTTGATACTTATATTTCTGTTGAAATTTTGATGTCAGTTTTATCAAAAATGAAAAGACTGGCCCCAAAAATTTTGAAGCTGTCGATGTTTATTCGATAGTGTTTCATTTGACCTGATTATGTAACCAAAATAACAGTTGTGTTACAGTTTAAATTCGAATCATGTTGGTTGATTTTCGTTATATTCTTTTGGGAGAATATATAAATTGTTTCCTACTAATTCATACAATATTTTATTTAAAAAGTTGTTTATTAATAAAATTGATGCAGACATTTCATTTTGAAGGTCAGAGATGTAATTTTTTCTAAAAATATAATTTATTTTCCAATTTTCCTAGTTTTGTTAAACTGCAGTCGCAAACATTTTTATGTTTTGTACAAAGTTTGAATTTTAAATTAAAAAATAGTTTCAAAAAAGAGTTGAAGTTTTCAGAACGTCCAGTCATATATGTCACAAATCAACAACAATATAATACGAAATTAATTATAAATAATTTGACTTTATGAAAATCCAGAATAATTATGAAATATTCTACGATATAAATATATAAAAAAAAATATTCCTATTTGCTGTTCTGGGTTTTCCCATTTCCTAATTGTTTTTCTCAGTTCAACTTCTGTCTGATGATCAACTGAAAGTTAGCTCGTAAAATATTTCAATTTTTCAAGAGAAAATTTAACAAAGCAAATATTTTATCAGAACCATATAACCCTTGACACAAACAAAAACTTAAAAAGATCATTTTTTAAATTCTGCTAATGATTAAGACGAGTTAACTCGTCCTGTAATATGACGGCTCAAAATGCTTTGATATGTATATATTCACTGGTACAAGTGCCGCCATCTGTGACAGATTTTTCGAAATACGATATAATTGTAAGTAATGTTCAATTTTACCAACTTAGTTTATTATAATTTCTATTTTGCAAATTCCTAGGGTGTCATTTTTTTGATGTTGGCATCTTTGATTTTCTTTCTTTTCTTGTTATCTTATCTATTGTACTTGCCACTGGCAATAAAAGACCCGGCATTTTGAAACAAAAATTTTTTCTCTATGGTTAAAATAAAAGGAGTTAAACAATAGAATTCAATGGGATTTGTCTTTTGTGTTTTATTTTTCAAAAATGAAAGAAAAAACATGTATGGATTGATACAGAATAGTTTATAGAAGAAAAACGTAAGGCTTAGGGTAGTGCGGGGTAAAAAAAGGCACCCGCGCACGTGGGATAAAAAAGAGACATAAATTTTTATCAATTTCAAATTTAACTTGAAGTTAATAAAAATTTATGTCTCTTTTTATCCCACCTGCGCGAGTGTCTTTTTTTACCTCACCCTACCCTATGTTCTAAATTCTGGAGTATTTTGTGTTTTTCTTAGAGATAATGCTCGAATAAACATTTGGACCATAGTTGCGGGTATTAGATCATAATTGGGTGTATTTACGGTATTTTGCTTGAATAAATTGAAATAACAATTTCACCAGCTTAGTTAAAGATAAACCAGTTAGAAATTGGTTCTAAAAAATTGTACTGCTTTTTTCGACATGCTTATTTGTTTTTTCCATACAGTTAAATCTAAATCACTTTGTCAGAACAGTTAAACAAATAAAACGAAATTGGTTATGGTTGAAAAATTTCTCTTCGTGGCGTCAGTAACCAGAAAGATCGGTTTTTTTTCTGTTTCAGAACAATAACCTAACGAGATAATTCTCATCGTTAAAGAATTTTTATTTAATTATTATATAATTTGCTTGAATTAATTACTTTTAAATCGGTTGAAGAATTTATTTTATTTATAAATTAAATACATATTTTGGGGTGTTAATTCATCTATAAATAACTATGTAATTAATTAAGGTTATCGTTTACTATAGAGTATAGACATTTTTCAAAAATAGATTTTTATATTTCATAAATACATATTTTCATTTTATAATATTTCAAGAATGTTATATCAAAATTTCACAGAAAAATTCCAAGTATGTTAGATTTTATTGCCATTATTCCATTTACAAATACTGAACTCAGTTTATTATTATTTACAAGCATGCGCAGAAAGAATATAACGCATAATTTTAAATTGAAAAGTTGATTCCTTTTTTAGCGAATTTTCGAATCGAAAATTCAGCTATTACAGCCACTGTCATAGTGCGATTTGAGCCCGGGACTATCACAGATATTTGTTTTGAGGTTCTAGAAGCCGAAAATGACATTCACTAAAATTTATGTGTAGGTACATAGTATACATAGGTATATATGTATGTATACACGATAACTCTCGAACAAAACATCCGAATTTTATGGAATTTGGTGAAAACGTTGAAAATTCCAAATCCTTGAATGAGTTCTTCAATCAGACACGTTCAATGCCCAGAACCTTTAAGAAAGTTTTTTGCCAAAATTAAAAAGTTTTTCGAAATTTTTTTTTCACAATGGCAAAGAGCGAAAATAAATTACATTTAAGTACGTTTTTGAACCATTATTCTATGTAAGTGCGTTTTTAAGAAAAAGTAATTTTTGTAATCGTAAATTCACTATAATATGCAAATTCACAGGATGCTGCGATATTTTTGAAGTTATGAACAATCAAATTTTGTGCTATATCATTAAGATCACTGAACCAAAAATTATATAAAAAAAAATATATATATATTTTTAAAATCCTTAGAAGTAGCCTTTTAAATGATGCCTCAAACGATATACTAAAAAAAGCTTTTACTAACCCCTCAAACTAACCCCTTTTTTAATCTAAAATAATTTTTTTTCTGATCGTTAATCTTAAACAGTTTGAGTTTTAAAATCAGAAAACTATGTATTATACTATATCAGCGCCCAGTTATATTTATTAATTATATTATATGTATAATTGTGCTCCAGTTAATTATTTTTAAATCGATTAAAGATTTTATTTATAAATTAAATAATTTGGCTTCAGTTTGTGATTTATATAACTTATTAAATTACAACTGTTTATGCTCGGATTGAAGTTTCTTAATCTATGGCATTTATAAGATTTCTTTCTTACATATTGTAACCATATGTATGTCATTTCATTACTAGTATACATTTCATATAATAGGGTATTAATAACGTCGTATAAATTTGAGTCTCAAATTTCAAATTTAATTACAGAATTGAGAATTCAGTATGGAATTAATTAAAAAAGTACATATTTTTTTTTAAATTGCACTGTTATTACTGTAGTGTACAGAAAACTGGGAAACTGAACAAAAATCAAAAAGTGTTGGCGTGAAAAAAGTTTATTAATAAAATTGATCCTAATTTTCTGTTTTTCAAAAATATTCATAGTTTTTAGTACCTTGGACACAGTATAAATAAAAGATTATTACCATAGGTAGTAGCGAAACGCACTTTCTATCCTTTTTTGATATAAGTACAAACAATTATGTATGTCCTTTTTTACTTATGTGATTGTATGTGTTTATACATGTGAGATTGAGGGTTGATAATGGTCATGTTAAATTATATAAACAACTAAAAGCAACTTTCTTCAAAATTCTATTAGCACCAACCACTGTCGAAATCGAAAATATTAACTGAATTATTGTAAAATATTAATAATTATTTATTATTTAACGTATTTTTACATAAGCATTCAAATTATAATAATACTTACAAATTTGCATCAAACGGCAGTCAGAAAAAACATAAATTGAAATTTTGTTTTGAATGATTTAAACAAAATTTAGCAGCACAAGAGTTATCACCAGACATTTTAAGCCACCATAATAATTAAATACATATCAGAAATATCTTACAGATCACAAAACACACTAAAATTACAAGGAAATATCAAAAATAACTGATGACAAGCTTTAAATAAAAAAAATTTAATGACAGTAAAAATTCCACTGCCATCGTTGTTAAAAATTTTAAAAAAGTCAGTGAAACTTAGACAGAATTAAATAATTTACATAATTATCAACTGTAAATTTTCACAAAATAATTTGACCTGCAAATTTATTTTTCTAAATTAAATTTACTTTAGTGATGATATTTTCACTGTATTAGTATGCATAATGTTATCCATTATTTAAGTGCATAACATGGATAACCCTTTGGAATTTTTGAATTCCAAATGACACTCTTACGTCATCTCGTTTCGTAACTATTTGTGAAACAAACTATTATTTAAACTGTGCCTTGGATTTGAGTGGAAAAAAGGCATAAGTTGACTTATTAGAGTGCGTTTCCAAACGAAAAAAAAAAAATTGGAATATAGTTAGCTATGATTTTGTTATTTTGTTTTTTTAACTTTCAGTTCTAGAAAACTTTTCCAAATTGGTTTTTTTTTAAATTTTTAAGAAATAGTATACTTTACTCCTAATTAAACTATTTTTATATTTTTAAGCTTACTTCGTAACTTGCTCCGTTCCTATACAATAAAATATATTTAAATTATTAATAGATTTGAGCGTTATTTTATGGTATTCCATATTTGTAAATAAAAGTGGTATTTTTGCGAAGTAAAATATTTGTTTATTATTTACATAAGGTAACGGGCCTAGTTTCTGACCTTTTAAGAGTGACGGCTGAGGTTAAACGACAGTAATAAATATAAGTTTAAACTTAAGAGACAATTAATAATTTTATCAACTAGTTTATGGCTTTCAAAATAAAGTCATACAAGTAAAATAATTATTTGAATTGAATTATAATTTAAATTAATGTTTTAAAAATTGACAAAAAGGACCCAGTTTCTGACCTTCAAAATTTCTCATGTGACAGTTTTTGACCCTGACAGTGGCCTAGTTTCTGATCCTTAAATTTAAAAATACAGTTTTTTAAAATTTAATTTATAAATAATTTTTTATTGATAAAAATGAATGTTTAATGTTATATACGTTATGAAAAATAACAAAAACTAATCGAAGATAACTATAAATAACAAAATAACTAACAAAAACTGGTTAGAATTTAATTGGGCCATACCACTTTAGAAGTGAGCCTAGTAATTGACCCTCATATTTCAATAGTAAAAGTCATTCTAAGGTATTTTATAAATATTTTAAAATAAATTTTAAACAAATATTAACCTGCTCATATATTTTTAATTAAGTTTTCATACTTACATGATGAATATTGCACAGATCAAAATGAGTACTTTGTAACATAAACTGTTAGGAAACTACCAAAAAAATAGTTTTTACACACATTTTAAACTTAAAAATTTTTTTTATTTAGTTAATATATTCTAAACTTTTTAAATTGCTGTTCATTAGACACAGAATAGATTACTTTAAATTAAGAATTTATTTTTTTTCTTATTTAAAATATAGTTTTTTTATTAATTTATAACAAAGTCGAAAAGTTCAGAAACTGGGCCAGGGTCAATTACCGGGTCTTTTACCTTATATTTAAATTTCTATGAATACGTTTTCAAAAAACATTCATTTTTATCAAGAATAGAATTTTCCAAGAAATTTGATATAAACAAGTTGTGAAGTGCAAGTTGTATTTGCGCAAATAGTTCCATACAATCAGTGGTTTTTATGGATTTAATGTAATATAGAACATATAAAAGTAGAAAATTATTTTTCTTGATGAATAAATCTTATCCCCTACTTGGTCTGTTTTCACTTACCAGAAAAACATATACATATTAATTATAAAATATTTTAATTAATATTATAAACGATCTTTCTGATAATAACGGCAAGAAACAGCAATTTTCAAATAATTTTTCTAAAAGAAAAAAAATATACAGTTATATATACATATATCTTCTTATTATAAGCTTCCCTTTGATACCTACTCAGTGCTTTTAGGGAAATAATTGTTTTACACTTTTCAGGTTATCCGCTGAAAGTAACCGCCAGAATGGAAATTTAACTTCACATTTATAATCGTGCCACCATACTCTATCTCTGTGCTAAATTTCAAATTTTCGCGTCTAATGGTTTCAGGGAAAATGCCGGTGATAGCAGAACAGACATCGAAATGATTGCATAAGTGTCCCGTTTTACCAATTTTGGTATACGGAACACTAAAAAGTTTTTTTCTGTCTCCACTAACTTGACCAAACATATGTTAAAAATATGTTTTATTCAATCCTCAGTGGATTGTAACATGTTTGTTTTAAATAATTCATGGATAACTATGGCTTGTATTGCAACGTTAATCAACGTATTATAAAAAAAACGCCGTGAGCAGCGGGGCCCCATCACGGTAGTCGAATTTTCCCCTTCATCTTCGGTATTGAATGTTTACAAGCGAAATGTGATTGAAAGTCTACAACCGAATTGTCATTTTGTTGGTTTCAAAACTGGTGATGAGTGTTCGGCTGATCGAGGCTTTAAAAAAAGGTTTTAAGTATTTAAGGGCTGTATCTCAGTAAATTTCAATTTTGTGCCGAAAACAGGTAGCAGAAAAAAAACCAACACAATTCGTACGAGGGCATTCCTGCCCATGTTTATCCGCTGATTGCCTTTATGTTTTAGTTTTAAATATTAATACCCCTGTCGCAGCATCCTGCATAACATAGCGAATTTCCATTTACAAAAGTACGTTTTTCTCGGAAACTAGTTGATATAGAGTAATTGTAAATAAAAAAAAACCTTCTTTATGTGATTTTTCCGCCTCATTCCGCCAAATTTTTTTCACGAAAAATGTCCAAAACCCCGTAAACGTTTTCACGAAATTTCTTAAAAATAAGATGTTTCGTTCATGAGCTATCGTGCGGACACTTAGTAAACATATATATAAATGTGTCCGCACGATAACTCAAGAACGAAACATCTTATTTTTAAGAAATTTCGTGAAAACGTTTACGGGGTTTTGGACATTTTTCGTGAAAAAAATTTGGCGGAATGAGGCGGAAAAATCATATAAAGAAGGTTTTTTTTTATTTACAATTACTCTATATCAACTAGTTTCCGAGAAAAACGTACTTTTGTAAATGGAAATTCGCTATGTTATGCAGGATGCTGCGACAGGGGTATTTTTTATTTACAATTACTCTATATCAACTAGTTTCCGAGAAAAGCGTACTTTTGTATATGGAAATTCGCTATGTTATGCAGGATGCTGCGACAGGGGTATTTTATGTAATTTTTTCTTCTCTTTTAAGTGGTGTAAAAAAATTTCGCAAAAATTTTTGAATAAGTGGAAATTTTGGCAAAAAACTAATTTTTTGCTAGAACAAAAACCATGTTCCTGGCATCCGAGGTGTCTGGCTGACGAACTCATCCAAGGGTTTGGGACTTCCAATGTGCTCACCAAGTTTCGTAACAATTGGATAATTCGTTCGAGAGTTATCGTGCGGAGATATATATATATATATATATATATATATATATATATATACAAATATATATATATATAAATATATATATATATATATAAATACATATATATATATATATATATATATATATATGTATATGTATATATATATATATATATATATATATATATATATATATATATATATATATATATATATATATATATATATAAAGGCTATTGGCGGATAAGCATGAGTAGAAATACCCCCGCACGAATTGTGTTGGTTTTTTTTCTGCTAACTGCTTTCGAGATAAGATTACAATTTACTGAGTTTCAACCCTTAAAAACTCACCCTTTGGGGGTAAAAAATTATTTTTTGAAAATCACAAAAAATTTATAACTTTTTAGTGGCTTGACGGATTTGGCTGGAATTTTTATGTTTTAGATACCTCTATAGTGTACCTCAGAAAAAATTATCAACTTAAAAAAAAAATTATAACCCCCCCCCCCAAAAAAAAAAAAAATTGTTTAATTTTTCAATATTTTTTTTCATCAACTTCCAGTGTTTTCACCAAGTTTCGTAAAAATTGGATACTTCCTTCGAGAGTTATCGCGCGGACACACACACACACACACACACACATATATATATATATATATATATATATATATATATATATATATATATATATATATATATAAATTTTAGTGACTATTATTTTCGGTTTCTAGGGACCTCAAAACAAATTTCTGTCATAGTCCCGGGCTCAGGTCATGCCCCCCGCGTCATGACAGTGGCTGTAATAGCTGAATTCCATTCTGGAAATTTTATCATATATTTATGTTAACTTTCAAAATAATCGCCTGTATATGTTAAATAATAGCTGAATTCCATTCTGGAAATTCGCTAAAATTTAAGACTTGTTTACATAAAAATCTTTGTTTACTTTAAAAATTTTCTCACGTAGACTGTATATGTATATACAACACACACAAACCGTACGCATAATGGTAGTACGGATAATGAAATGGTCTTGTACCCTTATACATATATCACAATAAAATTATGTGGTCGTGTCAAAAAGGATATGGTATGCGTATAATATATGTTATATACAAAATATCGATATTGTGTGGAATATGTACTTAGTTAGAATGTGAAAAAATTCACACTTTATACGATAAAATAATCACATTCTAAACAACAAGATTTTTCTCGGAAACTAGTTGACATAGAAAAAAAGTTTAAAGACCTTTTTTATGTAATTTTTTCTTCTCTTTTAAATGGTGTAAAAAAATTTCGCAAAAATTTTTGAATAAGTGGAAATTTTGGCAAAAAACTAATTTTTTGCAAGAACAAAAACCATGTTCCTGGCATCCGACGTGTCTGGCTGAAGAACTCATCCAAGATTTTTCGACTTCCAACGTTCTCACCAAATTTCGTAAACCTAGGACATTTCGTTCTAGAGTTATCGTGCGGACACATATATATATATATATATATATATATATATATATATATATATATATATATATATATATATATATATATACATATATATATATATATAAATTTTAGTGAATATTATTTTCGGTTCCTAGGGACCTCAAAACAAATTTCTGCCATGGTCCCGAGTTCAGGTCGCGTCATGACAGTGGCTGTAATAGCTGAATTCCATTCTGGAAATTCGCTAAAAAGGACCTTAAATAGTAAACTGGAAGGCCTTTATAAAGATATTTTTTCTTTCAAAAAAAAATAAAAAATAAAAAATTATTTCTTCGGTATTGAGTGTCTACAAGCGAAATATAATTGAAAGTCCACAAGCGATTTGTAATTTTGGTGGTTTCAAAACTGATAATGAGTGTCCGGTTGATCGGGGCTTTAAAAAAAGATTTTAAGTTTTTAAGGGCTGAATCTCAGTAAATTTCAATTTTGTGCCGATAGAAGTTAACAGGGAAAAAGCCAACACAATTCGTACAAGGGCATTTCTATCCATGCTTATCCGCCAATTGCATTTGTGTTTTATTTTTAAATATTAAAAAAGGAACTTAAATAGTAAACTGGAAGGCTTTTATGAAGATATTTTTTCTTTCCAAAAAAATCCAAAATTTCTATTTTATAAATAATAAAAATCCAAAATTCCTAAATAATAATTAAATAAATAAATAAACAGTGACTTTAATAACATTTTCAAATTACTTAATTGTATTTCATTTGTTAAAAAATTGTATTCACTTTTTTTTAAATTTTTTAAAATTACTATTCGCCTACTTGTATTTACAATAAAAGTAACGCATTTAAAACACATTTAACAATAGCATTCAATTCCGATGTAAAAATGGAAGAAGTGGGAGGAAAAGTAATGTGGACTCCCTAAAAGGTACTAGCTGGATACTAACTGAATACACGTACAAAATTTCAGCCCTCTAGGTTTCCTTATGGAGTCTCTAGACATGTTAGAAAACAAGCAAAAAAATTAAGGAAATATTAGCGTAAAAATCGTGGGGGTAAGGGTTAAAAGTTGAAACCTCCAAAAAACAGTGTCTGGCTATTAGCTTAACCTGTACACCAAATTTCAGCTCTCTAGGTTTATTTGGGGAGATTTTGACCCGAACGAAACTGTTAAAAAACAAGAAAAATCATGTTCTTTTGGGTATAAAAATGGTGGGGGTAGGGGTTAAAAGTCGAGACCCCCAAAAGGCACCCCCTTGATACTAACTCAATCCGAATACAAAATTTCAGCCCTCTAGGTTTATTCGGGTGACCTGTGCGAGTGGTACAAACTTCGAAAACGTCGAAAATGCATGAAATTGTAGCTTAAAAATGAGGGGGTGGGGGTAAAATATTAAAACCTCCAAAAAGCACAACCTAGGTACGAACTTTATCAACACACCAAATTTCAACCCTCTACGTTAATTCTGGGGGGCTGGGGGCCTGTTAGATCCAGCGAAAATCGTTTTTCCCCCCTCTACTCCCACCATATCATCCTAGGAAGCTGAATTTTGGATATGTTGTAGATAATTGACCGAAACATTATTTAAAACCGGTTTGGAAAAGTTTTATTGCTTTTCCGCCCCCCACCACCCCCTTAAAGGTCGGGTCCGAAAAAAAATTTGCCCAAAATTTGACCCCACTTTGATAGTATTGTTGTGCATCGGAATAAGCCCCACTTACCAAATTTCATCTCTTAACTTCCATAAGGGGGCCCTACACATATTAAAAGGTTGCGGGAAAATATATATATATATATAAATATATATATATATATATATATATATATATATATATATATATATATATATATATATATATATATATATCAGACATCTTTTTTTTTTTACATAATCGTGTTCTACGGGTCCGAAAACGGATAGCGCCCCTGGTCTCGCCTCTCGCAGCTCTTATCGTATAGACTGTATAAGTCTAATTTTTCGGAGAAAATTCGACTAATAAATATTGTTTATATTATATACTTAAGTAAGCCATATAATCATTTAAACACTCCGGTAGTTATGTATAAGGTTAATTTTTTAATTCAGAATTGAAAAAATATATTTTTCTACTCCTATTGAAGAACACACTCATTATATATCCGTTAATTGTCGAGAAAGTTAGGCATTATTCAAAGGTGTGGAGGAATGTTCATTACTCAATACCCTCTTGACCAATGAAATCACAGTATTAATCATTATTCCATGGGTTTGCTTTTGTTTTGTGTATATATGTATGCATCAAGTTTTAATTTAATATATATTGCCTAGTAACGTTCAAGTAAATAAAGTAGTTTATGTTTTGTTTTGATCGTTTTATACATAATATTATACAAACTTTTAATGAAATTAGAAATAGATTAAAAATTTGATTTAAAATTTATATTCAATTTTATTTAAATCAAAAAGGAAAAAAGCCGTAGAAAAAATATCGTATTCTACTCGCTTGCAATGGCTATTACTCACTCAGATGCATTACGACACTCGCCTCACAAGCTCGGCTCGTGTCGCAATTTCATCTTCGTGAGTAATAGCTATCATTACTAGCTCGTTGAATAATATACTATTTTTTGACAGGTGTTCATATTTCTATAATATTTTATTTTTTTTTTTTTTAAATCAACAACCACAGAAACTTACCGAAAGCTTCAAATTACGTGTGGCCTTCAGTGAAATTCCGAAACACTCATTTTACCTGTAAGAAACTAGATCACCCATATTGTGGTTACATTAGTTTGCTGAACAGTTGATGATACCAAAATTTTTTATTTAAAAAAAGTTACCACAAAATGTTCTTTTGTCTTAAATTACATTATTATATATTCTGATCATTACCTTAATTCCATATCAGTAAACATAATAATTTTATTATTCAAAATGTCGGCAAATATGTATGTATGTATTTTAACCCATTATGATACTGCGTACGATTAATCACATGCACTTATTAGAGAACACTTTGTATGAGTTTAAAAATATGAATTATGAGATTGACTCTAATGACAGATAGAGATGGAATAGGGTACTTGACTGAAGTTACAAAAATATTCTAAAAGCATTGTTTTTCTGTATCAGCTAAGTGATTTTTTTATTTTCGACAGATTCTGTAAAAAATCATCAAAAAAAGTAACCCTACAATTTTAAATGAGAAAAAGGCGGGAAAAACACCTCACTATAGTGACGTCACAGTTTGAAGCAACTAAACGTCAATGTCAATATTTATAACCTCAAAACTTTGATTATATTCATAAAATGTCACAGTAAAAGTAAGTATTTATTTGAATTCTGGTCGATTATTATTACAATATACATAAGCTAATAGAAATATTCAAAAGAAAACACAATTTCACCTCACCGATGAAAATTATCAAAATCGACATATTATCTAACTACAAAATGTTACGTCATATTCAAGAAATGGCGTGTTTTCACTAATTTGAATATTTGTTGAAAAATGGCGATTTTCAAAATAAAATTTCTAAATAGTTATCAAATTTTTTTTATGTTCCATCATTAAAACTGGACATATGTAATGATAATGCATAGAATTATTTAACATTTGACACAAATTTTAAATACAGTCAAGTACCGTATTACAAAAAAATATCAAAAAACCTGTGAAACGTCAGATTTTGCTTATTTCTTAAATTATTTTTCTAATTTGTTACAGTGCAACTAACCATTTTGTCAAAAAATATTTTAAAATAATGGTTCAGAATGACTTTTTTAGTAGATTCAATTCGTTAAAACAAACAAAATTAAATTTTATTTCACGTGATTATAATGGCGAATAATCCAGCCAATGTCAGAAATAGGGATGATCGATATTAGAAAAACATCGATGTTGACATCGATGTTAACATCGATTCAAAAGTATCGATATACGATATATATCGAAAGAAAGACATCGATTTTCGAAAACATCGATGTTTATGTAGCAAAATAAACAACCATTATAATCTATTATTTTATTTATTAAAAATTAACATTACCAGTATTTATTTGGTACACTTAGCAAAAAAAGTCACTTTGTTAGAAGTTTCCCTTTTAATCTGTTCCTTTGTTGATACAAATGCTGCCCAGCTTTTGAAAAAAGTCTCTCTGAAGCTGTTGAAGTTGCTGTGAAACACAAATATTTAATAGCAATTTTTTTCAAGTAATAAGTGGATCCTAGAATATTAATAGATTTGAGCGTTACTTTATGGTATTCCATATTTGTAAATAATAAACAAATACTTTACTTTGCAAAATACCACTTTTATTTTGAAACTGTGACAATATTGTTTCGAAAGGTTAGTTCATTTTTTTGAATGAAAAAATTTCTGTTCTCTTTCAATTCTGTTTGAAAATGAACTAACGGTTCGAAACAATATTGTCACAGTTTCAAAAATAAAAGTGGTATTTTGCAAAGTAAAGTATTTGTTTATTGGATCCTAGACCTTGTCATAAAAGTAATGGATCTTGTTTTAAATCAGCTACAGAACTTTTTAACTACTGGATAGCTTAGAGTAATATCGATGTTTCGATATTACTCTCGTAACATCGATGTGTCGATGTTATCGAGGACATAACATCGATGTTTTTCTACCATCGATGAATATCGATCATCCCTAGTCAGAAATATGGTTTAGTTTTATGGTGTCGTAGGCTTCATTTTTATAGCACCCACAAACAGCGATTTAGTAGTGTAATTAAATCGTGTGACTAAACCAGTCTGATAATATTTTTTTTTTCTATAACGTAAAAGCCCGCATTATGGAACAGTATCTAATACTGGAACAGTTTTGACATTTACATACTTATTTCTTTAATTAAGTAAGAAAACATTAAATGCGTGGTGAATTTAAATTGAAAAACAATCATTCTATTAATAATAATTTTTGTTATCAGACGTTTCTTTCAGAAATAACTTCATTAATATGTAAATGTCAAAATTGTTCCAGTATTAGATACCGTTCCATAATGGGGGCTTTTACGTTATATAGCCGTTGTTTTTCACTAATTATCAACAACTTCTTATCTTCATTTAGGTCTACACGCTCAGGTGTATCACTAAACGTTAGAATGTTATGATCATAATGGGTTAATCGTATATCAGTAAACATAATTTTATTATTCATAATGTCGGCAAATTTTAAAATCATTTTAAAAATTTATATTTAATAAAATTACAGCGGTGAGTGGACCAATAGAATATTAAGTACTTACGTAAACGAATACATCGAAAAATATTAAGATAGGAAGATAAGGTATTGGGAATCAGAGAATTTAAGGTTTGTTTATTAAGTTTTAACAGTTCATAAAATTTGTGCTACGCGGCTCTTGCTTAATTGCACGAGTGCGTAATATGCCTTACAACCGAATTACATACTATACTTTATCTACGACTAACATGAAATTTACAATAAATAATATAAATTTGATACAAATACAATACATTAAAATTACTTATATGTAGAACTTGAAATTTATTGAAAATAAAATAATGTATAAACATGCAGTTGTTAGATAGTGTGCTGTGTTCATTTACACACAGATGCGTGTAAAGTTCAACTTTTTGTACAATTGTACGTAAAATATAGTTTACCAAAATAGTATTTTGGCAAATTATCTGCGCCATATTTGATATCATGTGGAATTTGTATTTTGTACCTGATACAGATAGATATTCTGAAGTATCGGTATATTACTGTTTGCTTTGTTTGATGAAACAATGTCATATATTCTCACATCAAAACGCAAAACAATAAAACTTAACAATTGAAGGCATAGGTCAACTTTCTCTGTTTGATGTTATGAAGATAAAAACTCAAGTTTTCATTAAAATCAAAAAGTATATACCTACTTTAAAATTTGGTTTTTAATTTAGTAATATTATTAAAAAAAGTTAGTATGGAAAATTTTTATCATGTATACCAGCGGTTCTCAATCTTTTTTCACGTAGCCCTTGAATAAGTTTTTCATTTACGAGTACCCCTGTCTCCCAAGATGGGGTCTTCAAGTTCTTATAATTTGTAATAAATAAGAGTACTGGCATTCTTGTTTATTACAAATTTCTTCATAATCTTTTTTGAAGTTATAGTAGCCGCTATGATTAAATAACAAAAGCCAGTAATTGCAAACCATGAAAGAATATGTATAAGAAATCATACCCAAAAAGTGCAGTTATTCTAAATTCAATGTCTGAAATACTTTTGAGGTTTTAGTGAATTCTTTCATCCATTTTAGCGAATTTCCAGAATGGAATTCAGCTATTACAGCCACTGTCATGACGCGACTTGAGCCCGGGACTATGGCAGAAATTTGTTTTGAGGTCCCTAGAAACCGAAAATAATATTCACTAAAATTTATATATATATATATATATATATATATATATATATATATATATATATATATATATATATATATATATATATATATATATATATATATATATATATATAGTGGTGGCCAAATATTTTTTAAAAAGTATGGTCAAGTATTTTTTAAAAACTGAGCCCCGTAAAATCAGGAAAACTCAAAAAAACAAAGAAAATCAAGTACCACTTATAGTGGGGACTGAGTACTTTCATTTAAAAAAAAAAAAATAATCGAAAATCAAAGGTGAGGTAATATAACTATAATACTTTATTTTATCAATTAGGTAAAAAATTCACGTATTTTTCAAAACTAAGCCCCGTAAAATCCGTAAAACTCAAAAAAAACCATGAAAATCGAGTACTACGTTGTAGAGGGGACTGAGTACTTTCGTTTGAAAAAAGAAAATCGAAAATCAAAAGTGCGGTAATATCATAATTAATACTTTATTTTATCATTAAGTTAAAAAATCACGTATTTTTTTAAACTAAGCCCCGTAAAATCCGTAAAACTAAAAAAAAAAACAAGAAAATCGAGTACCATGTTATAGAGGGGACTGAGGGGATACTACTTTCATTTAAAAAAAGAAAATCGAAAATCGAAGATAAGGTATTTTCAGTATAAGCGATTAAAGAAAAAAATAAAAGTTGCGATTACTTCAATATATGTGCATATATTGGGACGAAAATCGGTCTGATTGAAAGTGTATGTAAAGTACATTCAACGGCGCATGTAATCATTTTTTATTAATTATTCTTAGACTCTGAAAAAATTGATAAAATATTTTGGGGAATCCCCATTTTGTGACCTTAAACGCAATTTTGAATAATTATAGCTCCGACAAAATAAAAGATAATTCAATAATATTCGAGTTCATAGCTCAACACATCTTAAACTTATTATATACAAAGGCAAATTAAATTTGGCGAACATGCCATTTTTGGATGATCGACTTATACATGGAATTGCTCATATGTATTTCCTTAATTAAGTAAGGAAACATTAAAGGCGGGGTGAATTTAAATTGAAAAACAATCATTCTATTAATAATATTTTTTGTTATCAGAGGTTTCTTTCAGAAATAACTTCATTAATATATAAATGTCAGAATTGTTCCGACATATAAGCGCGTTCCGGTATAGGGGATTTTACGTTATGTACATTTAAGAAATCCTGTACAAATACCTACACCAAATATCGTATACACCTGTAATAAATTAGATTGATATTGTATGTTGATAAATTAAGGTTTTATGACAAAAAAAAGAGAAAAAATTGAAACAATTGTTTGAAATAATTTATTCACAGTGACCTTGTTTTGAATGTGAATTTTAATAAAAAAATTTTACAAAGAAGAAAAGTACCTATGTATATTTATTTACTTATAAAATAGTAATTATACTAATTATAATGGAATTACAAATTGTAAAATGTAAAATTAAATTGTCAGGTTTGTTCCCGCCATTCATGTAATATGTGTAACATGTACATACTTATCTATGAATATTGGACATTGGTAGATACACCATATCCTTTCTTTATGCGATGGATAGGGATCGCATAAAAAAATTGCACAAAAAAATGTTCAAAAACTTCATAAATAGCTATAAAAAGTATAATAGTTCGTTACAGACTGTAAAAAAAAAACAACTTTTTTTATGTGGTGGATTGGGAAGAGCATAAAAAAGTTTCATAGAAAATACATAACTTAGAACGCTCAAGACGTCACGATTTCCTTAAAAGTTGCTTTTTTAAACAAGATAAAGCATTAATTTACACATGAGAGCATTTTATTTCATTTTTATAATATTACAAAAATTGTGATAAATACATATTATGTAAAGAAACTTAATGATGCGGTAACTTATTTTCTTATGCAGTGTACTGATTAAGTGCTTAAAAGCAGTCAATAAGTACATAGCAAGCTCTCATTCAGCAATCCAGTGGGGCCGTTGGAGGAGGAATTGTTAAATGAGAAATGCAAAGGTCATGGGCGTCGATGCTTCTCATTTATATATTGCAGAATTTATTGTTACAAACTATTACTTAGATGATAAAACTTCTATACATATATTTTAATCATTGTTTTTTTAACACAAGATAGCAGCAGGTAAAAACATATAGAAGACACATAAGAGTTAAATTGTAAACAACATACTAATACAATCAAACACACTTGCTTTGAAACATGAGGGGTGCCATTATGCACATCGTATGTGATGACTTAATTGTTAAATGAGAACGTGCTTCATGGGAACTTGCTATGTAACTTTATCGTAAATTAATGTTAAAATTTCTTATTTTTTCTTACTTTCCTTTCTCATTATGCACTTTGCTGAGCATTAAAAAAATTATAAATTGTATAAAAGACTCACAAAAAAAACATACAAAAAAGACCGCATAAAAACAGTTTTTACTGTACATTCATTTTAGTAGATAAAAATTACATATTAGATCAAACGATAAGAATAAAATCGAAACATAATTACTAAAATATAATATTGAGAAGGTATTCCGAGTGGGTTATTCTATGTGAAATCGACGATTTCTATTTGATTCTACACACTCGATTTACCCATCCAATACAGCCTTGACTAAAATTAGCTATTAGCGACGTAAAGATTACGCGAGCGCCTCTGGTTTTTTAAATTAGAAGCTGAATCAAGTAAAAATTTTTGGATACGTTTAATTTGTCGACAGAAATATGTATTATACAAATCATGTGCGGATTACTAGATTTTATATCACGAAATAAACGTCTACGTTATATTTTTACTCAATACTAGTTCTAATTTTACAACCAGAGGCGCAAGCGAGAATCTTTGCGTCGCCAATAGTAGAAAATATGTATCTCACACTAATTATTGATTCAGTCTGACACCAGGTGGCAATAATGTTGCCAAGCTCGGTCCCTATAAAGGATTTTAACTGTGTCCTTCCCTATATTTTATTTTGACAATTTTCTGTAAAATATATGATAAATCGTCAAATATGTTATCATTTTTCAACCGTAATCAAATAATTGACAACCTATCAGTAAAATATCTCGTGTGCGGAAAACTGTAAAAACAGGATATCAGTATTAGATGAAAATAAATGGAAAAATATTACATAAAAGAAAATATTTTTATTTAATAAAAATTTTTTTATGTTAGAAAAAAGGAAATGCTGACCTCGTTGATAGGTTTTTATCAAGAATCATTGTTCAAACGCAAGTTCAAATTCAATATTATAAAGTCTCCTATAACGCAGTCTTCATAGAACTCTTATAACTTACAATTAAATAATCATTTAAAAATGAAAGTAGCCTTTTTTACGACCACAGTCAAATACCCAACTTCTGAAGTAGGTTTATCATAAAATGTACCAATTTTTTATTATGTTTGTTTATAAAATAAATAATACATACATACTTTTTGTTATTGACAGCTTTGATCGTAAATATCTTCTAAACCGTGTTCTGTAGCAAAAAAATAACGAAATTTTCGAAGGCTTAAGCGAAGCAAGTTTTAGGTAGTCCAAACGTATTGTTACTCTTAAAATCTACTTTTCGTTATCGAAAATTATCGATACCGAGTTATTTTTCATAAATTGATTATAATAGCCTAATTTATGCTTCATAAATCCCATTAATCTGGTTTGCAATAGAATATCTTTAACAAAATTACTTTTCGTTATCGAAAACTTTGATCGTTAATATCTCCTAAACCATGTGTCGTAGCGAAGAAATAACGAAATTTTTGAAGCCTCAACCGAAGCAAGTGGTGGATATTTAAAACATATTAGGTTTGTTGGAGTGTAGTTTTCATTATCGAAAATTATCTATAGGTATTGGAAATAACGATACTTTCAAAATGGATGATATAAGGAAAAGTATACATATTCAAATATATCACATCTGCTCAATACTTTCCCTTATCAAAATCCTTCGATCGAAAATAGATTGTAATTGTGTACTTATTATATTCAATAAACCCAACTTTAAATATGTAAAATAATTCTACATATTCGTTATCATTTCTATTATAAAATTTGATTAAATTAAAACCGTACCGTAAAACCGTCTAGACCCGAATAGGGGGTCTAGACCCGGACACTTTGCACCAATCTTCAAAGTAAGTAGTTCCTACATTAACCTGCTACAATAAACATTTGTTCTTGACGTCATTAGAGAGAGAAAAACATCCTCTAAACAGCTGTATCAATAAAAACTACGGATTTCAACTTTTACTATTTCATTTTACAGGATTACTATTCTCCAGTTTTTCAAAGAAATAAAATGTGTGTCTAACTTAGACATGTAATTTTCGTCATAATTGTCACATTGTTTTAGTTTTGATATGTATGTGTTCAGAATTTTATCGCGCATCATTTAATGATGTTTGAAGTTATATTCGATGTATATATAAAAAAATACATCCTATATACATATATCCGTTTAGACCCGGACACATCAGTTTATTATACTACGGCCGCGATTCGCACTGGCTGTAACTTCCACTATCCATACGTTATATTCCCGCCAGAATTACGCGGTTTATGCCTCCTTCTGGTGTCATATCGCATGTTTACTTCGTAGAGAGGCATACTATGTATTGACCCCTCTACCTTCCCACAAAATGTTTTGAAGCCTTTGACAGGTTCACAGACATCAGACGATATAAAACACTGTCCTAACCCCGACGGGGGAGGTTAGTTTGCATGTTATTACATTATTTAAGTAAGTGTCCAGGTCAAGACGGATTTGGGGTGTAGACCCGGACACTTACTAATTATTTTTTATTTTTTTTAATTTTTACTTATAATAAAACAAATGGGTCAGGGATATAACAAATAATTTACGCTCTTTCTAATGGTAATACTTTTATTGGTGGTATCTATGAAGGAAACATGTATAAACATAAAATTGTACCAAAAAATGTAAAAAAGTGTCCGGGTCTAGACGGTTTTACGGTATCAGTCACAACTTGATACTTTGACGATGCAGTTTTTATATAATTATGTCTTCTGATTTATGTACAATTTATTATTTTATATCTGATATTCCGTATAACACGGTACGATTCACGTAATTTTTATTAATTCTGCATCTTCATATAATAACGCGGTATAAATTTTTTTTGGTTTTTCAAATTTTTTTGATTTCCACAACGTGATTTCCATAGAACGAGTTTCTGATATCAATTAATACTCAGTCTTCTCTAACGCTGTGCGAATTAACCGCGCTATAGGAGACTTGACTGTATATGTTTTTCATATTAAGCCAGAAAGGTGTATTCAGAAAACTTATTGTTTTTTTAATTTTTCGAAATCTAAGTATACGCCCTTTTGATTTAACATGCCACTATTGTAATATTGTAGAATAAGAAATAAATTTGATATAATTGAAGCCCATATGAGTATGAATTCACACGCCATTCAGGCATTTCATTGTTTCGAATTTAAAAAAAATTACAAAATAAAAAAAGAATACTTTATTATTGTTGTAAAAAATTAAAACTTAAATAAGACAAAAAAACAATATTTTATTATTACTGACTATAAAAAAAGCAAAATAAGGCCGGAAACTCAATAAAACAAAAAAAAACGCAAACTTCACTTTTGGTGAGAAACTTTTATGAACAGAACAATATACCTGTAAGTATCGTGTGTTTCATAAATGTTTAACCTTGTCAGATAGCGGAGACTCCTTAAGAAAAGTGTTCCAGTGTTTTTCGATGATTTTGTCAAATTTTTCAATATTTTTCATTAACTTTAAATAAGGAGGTAAAATAAATTTTTTGCAATTCCAAAACTAAAAGACATAATTTAGTCCCTCATAACAGGGAGTAAAGTGTCACTTTTAAACCCAAAGGACTAAAAATATTTTTGCCTCCACTTTTAAGCTAATCAGTAAGCAAAATATAACTTAAATAACGTTGCTAGGTAATGAATTGCTTACTTAAAATAATAAACAACTTCAAACTTGTAGATAAAGACAAACAGTTATATTGTATTGTATATTTTAAATAATTTTTATCTTAATTTTTATAATTTTCGAATTATCCGGAATTGCAAAAAATAATACACACGTCACAGGAATAAAGTGTTTCTTTTGATCCCTCGTGTCTTTACAGGTGGTCTTCTGGCAACAAACTTCACACTCGGGATATAATATACTACATATTTAATTATTTTTCTTTAGTATTGTCAAATACCCCATTACTTTAAAAACCCTCGTAAAACCTAACACCTTCATTTTATAAAAAGACATAAAGTAGATTCAGGTTACGTCATTTTGACATACGGTGCCCAATTCTGTAATCTAACATGCTTATAGATTGTCTATATAATACAGCAGTGTTTTTCAACCTGTAGGTCGCGACCCCCTGGGGAGTTGCGAAGCTTTTTTAAGGGGGTCGCAGTTACTTTAACAATAAAACCACTCTAATTCAATATTTATAATATTTAATACAGAAAAGGTTAATTAAAGGTTACATTAATGTAATGGTTTCATACTTTCGCTTGATAAAATTTCAAAACAAATAACTGCGGCTTATTTTCAATAACAATATATCCGAGTTTTAAATAATTGTCGTCATATAGACGCCTTTTCTTTGCTTTGGTTTCATTACTCTCATTGGGACTCGAAGTTGGCGGTTGTACATGTCTTTCCAGAAACTCGTCCATTTTCAATAATTACAATGAGCACAGAATTTTGGATATTAGACAATAAAAGACAGTGAGCAATTACTAAATAACAGCAAGTCATTTCAGTAAATTTAAACACAATTCAAAGCGAATTCATCAAAGAATTCAAAAGTGTCATCTTTTAATTGCCTGATGCTCCACGCAGTGCTCATCAATGCGCTATGTCTCGCTCACGCAAGTCACACGCGCGTTCAGAAACTACTGTAAGTCGTCAACGTCGATGTCGATATAAAAATATGCCTGTTTAAAGTCCTTTGTTCCGCATTTAATTGACACCTAACTGAAAATAATCAATAATGATGAACGGATTCGATATTTATAACATAAAATAAAATAGAAGTTAGAAATAGCAGAGGGTAGGGCTCGCGAAATATTTTTCTGTACCAGGGGGGGTCGCGAAATATTTTTCCATACTGGGGGGGGGGGGGCGTTCGCGCCATGAAAAAGGTTGAAAAACACTGTAATACAGGAAGTAGTGATGGGAATAATCGATTATTTTTAATCGAGTTTTTTTAATAATCGATTAATCATTCGATTATTTTTATCGACTATGTTTCATTCGATTATTATTATCAGTTATTTTCTTTCGATTATTTCTAACAATTATTTATCGACTATTTTTATCGGTTATATTATTTAGTTATTGAGATGCGATAAAAAATTAAATTTCAATTTTGTGATTTTTCGGAATCCTTTTATTGTTATTTTTATTTTCATATATTCAAACCCATAATACAATATTATTTACTTGTATGAACTATACAACCATAATCCACCTTTCAGTTGTTTTGTTTTTAGGTGGTTTATCATATTATCTTCAAAAATTTATTTTTTATAATATTAATGTCCATTAGAGATTAAACCATTACTAATTACAGTATTATCGGTTTTTCCATTTTAATAGTCGGCACTTTGACACGTTGACGGTCATAATCTATAATGACGAAACACCCCACTAGCACAGTATTTTGACAACTAATACACTTTATATATACAATTGTTGACGTAGTACAACATTGTGTCATAGTTAATTAGGTTTTACTTGATGGTGCACATACAGCGCTCATGACCATTAACGTATCAATAAGGAACTATGTAGGTTCTATATAGGTTGTACTATTCGTCTTGTGCAAAATATCGCCAATCATAGTTATCATAAAACCTTTTAGCGAGTTTCCAGAATGGATACACGCTATTACAGCCGCTGTCATAACGCGACCTGAGCCCGGGACTATGGCAGAAATTTGTTTTGAGGTCCCCAGAACCCGAAAATAACCTTCACTAAAATTTATATATATATATATATATATATATATATATATATATATATATATATATATATATATATATATATATATATATATATATATATATATATATATATATATATATATATGTATTATATATGTATATGTATATATATATATGTATATGTATATATATATATATATATATATATATATATATATATATATATGTGTCCGCACGATAACTCTCGAACAAAATGTCCTAGGATTACGAAATTTGGTGAGAACGTTGGAAGTCCAAAAATCTTGGATGAGTTCTTCGGCCAGACGTGTCTGACGTCAGGAACATGGTTTTTCAATAAGGAGATATTTGATATGGATTATCCATATACTATATTTCGTTACTGAAGTCAAATAACGACTTATAGAGTTAGTATGTACATACCAATATGTATGTAGTAAGATACTATATACATATTCCTCAAAGACCTATGCATGTACCATTGATATATGAATACTATTCATATATCTATGGCATGTACATAATTACGAAATAAAAAAGCCGCCAAGTGCAAGTTGTACTTGCGCCAATAGTGTTCCGTACAAGCAGTGATTATTATAGATTTAATGTAATATGTAGCATATAAAATACCTCTGTCGCAGCATCCTGCATAACATAACGAATTTCCGTTTACAAAAATTAGTTTTTGTCGGAAATTAGTTGACAGAATAAATATTGTTCAAAAACCTTTTTTATGTGATTTTTTTCAATGGTGTAAAAAAATGTTACAAAAATTTTTGAATTTGGGGAAATTTTTGCAAAATTTAATTTTTTTCACGAAAAATGCCCAAAAAACCATGTTCCGAGCATCGCATTTATGGCAAGATTTTTGGAGAATTTCCAGAATGGAATTCAGCTATTACAGCCACTGTCATGACGCGACTTGAGTCCGGGATTATGGCAAAAATTTATTTTGAGGTCCCTAGAAACCGAAAATAATATTCAGTAATATATATATATATATATATATATATATATATATATATATATATATATATATATTTTCGCACGATAACTTTCGAATGAAATGTCCTATTTTTACGAAATTTGGTGAAAATGTTGGAAATTCGTTAGTCAGACACGTCTGATGCCGTAAGCATGTTTTTTTGAGCATTTTTCGTGAAAAAAATTTCTTTTTGCTAAAATTTTCCCAATTTCAAAAATTTTTGCGACATTTTTTTACACCATTAGAAAGAGGAGAAAAATCAGATAAAAAATATTTTAAACCATCATTGTGTATAAACTGGTTACCGAGAAAAACTAATTTTTATAATCGGAAACTCGCTATGTTATGCAGGATGCTGCGACAGGGGTATTTTTATTTAAACTGTTGTCTGTTTTCAATAGATACGACGACCTACTAAATAATTATTATCTGATATTTTGTAGGGTCACTTAAAAGAATCGAATCTTATCTCGAGATATTTTTAAAACTGTTCAATTGAAAAATAATCGAATGATTCAATATCTCGAGATATTTTTTTTAAAATCATTCGAATGAAAAATAATCGAATGATTTTATTATATCTCGAGATATCTCGAGATATTTTAATAATCAAATGATCGATTAATTTTCATTCGATTGTGCCCATCACTAACAGGAAGGATTCTTTTTATAAGTAATACCCGTGCGAGAAAGAAAGAAACATATTTCGTAATCTTTTTAAGAAAGAAAGAAATAAATATATTTTTTATTCCTTTTAAGAATGTACTACGAATATGTATAAACTTTGTGTAAAGGATGTTTCTATAAAAGTATAAGTTTTTAAGTGTTTATTAAATATTTTGCACTAAAATGTATTGCAAACAATTATCATAAACATTTGTATTCTATACACATCGAAATCGCAAGTCAGAGTTATCAACCTGTATATTCTGAATTTGTATTTAAAAAGAGATAAAAATATAATTACATTTCTATCTGATCACGGTGTATTATAAAAAGAATCCTTGCTGTATTCTTTGTCGGAGAACGTTTCTTTCTATAATATTACTGGCGAATATTACTGGCGCCATATTTAAATATTTTAATCAGTGTCTAATCCTAGTTTGAAATTAATTCAGTCTAATGCATTCTACGTAAATAATATTTGCATTTAAAATTACAGTTTAATGCAACATTTAATTCACACATCCGGTATATGGTATTATCTTGAATAATAAATAACTGACACACATTAATTAATCCGACCAAATTTACCAGATCTACTGGACCTGTTTTCAGTTTTGACATTTGTTATTATATCTTTATTTTACAAAACGGAAATAATATTAAAATGTGAAATTTATATTAAATTGCAATCAGTCTTTTTATTCTATTAAAAATAAAATAATAAAATTTTATTGTTATGACCATATGACCATGGTGAACCATAGACCAAATTATACATGCAATGCGTACCGTACATACCGTGACTTAATGGTTAGCGTAGTTAGTATTCGTATTGTCTACAAAACAATCTCATTACAAATGTATTACATGTGATATTTATCTTTTTCTTTATATTTTTTTTTTATATAATTAATTTTAAGTTTGACCTGTTTTTTTGTTGCTTGTAGACAGATCATTGTCATTCAAAAAATAAAATGAGTAATATGTATATAAAAATTGTACGTAAGAACTTATACTTTCCCGTCCGTATAGACTAGAGGATAAAAGAAATCGAAGGGGGTTTTTTTGGGCAAAGACAAATTCAGGGGACGTTGAGGATCAACCACTCCCCCCTTATATTACATTTGTGAATTTACTCACTATTCGCTAGCTCACGGGTGGATTTAGTTCTCAAATTAGGAGAGGGTCACATTTTTTTAAAGGTTTCGTAATGCTTTTTAGACATTGCAAATTTTAAAAAAATATACCTAAGTAAAGTTAACATTAAAAGAACAACTTCGAAAACCAATAATTCCGTTCCAATTTCATCATTTTACCATTTCATTAACGGTTTTTAAGGCACTGAAAAATTTTAGTAAACTCACTAAATTAAAAAAATTTTGGGTAATTGTGCATTAGTGAAGCTCCACCTATTTTTGGCTCTAAAAGAAAACCTAATGATCCGATTTTAATGATTTTTTTAAATGTTCATCGCTACGGGGGATTTATTAAAAAAATACTACAACTCAATATCAGTACTGGAAATGCTAGGAAACTGTCGTTAAATTTGGAGAAATTCAATTTTTTAGGTTTTCTTTTTTTATTTTGTATGCATGTGTGTCAGAGTCGAAGTATATTGTCAAAACTAACTAAACTAACCTAACCTCAACTAATCTCACCACGTTGTTTTTATATCAAAGTCGAAATGTATTATCAAAACTAACTAAACTAACCTCAAGCACCTAGTTTTTGTATCAAAGTCGAAGTATATTGTCAAAGCTAACCAGTTCCTTTTATAAATATTTTCCAATTTCAACATTTTGTCATTTCATTAACGATTTTTAACGCACTGAAAAATTTCAATCAACTTGATGACGTCACTAAGTTAAAAAATTCCTTTTTTCTCAAAGCAAACCATATTAAAGTGATTTTGAATCAGGGTGATTTGGGTGTGAACTTTTCATTTTTGTTATTAAAATGACTCAATTACTTTTATAAATGTGACTGATCCGACAAAAGTCTTTTTTCTAGTGGTTCTACGTAAGTAATTTTGGTAAATATTAAAAGAACGACCTCGAACACCTATAATTCATTGTTCAGTTTCATTATTCTGTCATTATTTTGAAAATGGTTCCTCGTGTTCTCCCCAATGAACCAAAATCAAAAAATTTGGGGGACAGGTCTACCCACACTGTCAACTTCCCATTGGGTGTCCTTAAAGACTAGAGGCTACTGTACATAAATAATTCTTTTTTCATTTCAGACAACTTCTCCCCTGGGCCCCCGATAGAGGCTTTGCCCCTTGCACCATACCGGGGACTTCGCCTTCTGTACCTAAGGGTGGGGGCTCCACCCTTATCAAACAAATGATAACGTCATTTGTCCTCAAGATATGCGAGGCAAAATATATTTCAAAAACTGTTTCTTATTTCGTTTTTTTTTTCTTTAGTTCATAATAAAATCTGGCGTTTTTAACATCAAGGAAGGTTCTTAGGCCATTATATAATAATGTTATGGTAAAAAATCCATATAATCTAGGTATGTTATCTTAATAAAGTTAATTCTGTTTTTGTACCACAAAAAATAAACCGTTAATCCGAATTTGCTGAAAACTTTATCCGGTCTTCATTTTTTAATTACGCATCTAATGAAATTAGTCCGGAGTTGATATCATCATTTGTTCTCCAGATATACGAGACGAAAAAAAATTCACGAACGAACGAACGAATTAACTAACGAACACACGCACAGACATCACGCTAAAAACGATGGATTCGGATTCTAGTGACCTTGAAACGTGGAGATATGTCGAAATTAGCGATTCGTAAAATCGGACCCATTACAATAACTTCCTATGGGAAGTTAAAAATCAAGAATTTTCTGAAAATATACATATACAGTTATGGCACTAACTAGGATCTAAGAAAAAAAATAAAAACCAGCGAGAAATCGCATTTAGAAATTAAATTTTCAAAATCACCGCTTTTTCTCAACTATAAACAGCCGCCATTTTGAAAATATTTTACGGAACCAAAAGATCCTAGTTCCTGTCAAAATGACGGTATCCAGGAATAATATGCACTCTGATTTATGTCGATATCTCAAATACTTTTTGACAGGGCCGGATTAACTCTGTGTGCCGCCCTAGGCACCGTGAAAAATGTCGTCCCTACCTTTAGCTAGAAAAGAAGAAACTCCTACTTTTTTTCGAACCTTCTCTTAAAAAATAACTGACGAGCAAAAAAAAAGAAAAACGTCAGTTACAAATTTTGTCGCCTTATTTCAAAATCTTCCGCTGCTAAAAACTGACCACCCCTAGGCCATGGCCTACGTTGGCCTATTGGCTAATCTGGCCCTGCTTTTTGAGATACATGAGGAACCATGTCGAAAAACGTACTTTCGAGAAAAAAGCATTTAAAATTTTTTATAAATAATAAACAAATATTTTACTTTGCAAAATACCACTTTTATAAAACCACTTATATAAAAGTGGTATTTTGTAAAGTAAAATATTTGTTTATTATTTACAAATATGGAATACCATAAAGTAACGGTCAAGTCTATTAATATTAAAATTTTTTATTTAAATTAAATTATAGTAAAGTGCGTGCACTAAAATACCCATAATTTTTTTTTGATTTTTCATTTTTTTAAAATAAAATTTTAAGTGAATATTTCTAACACCATAAGGAACATAATTATGAATCGGTTATATAACTATTGAAATTACGAAAAGACACGAAACCAAAATTATTTAGGAAACTCTAAAACGCGAAATGCTAATGGCAATTTTCATTTCGGAGGAAAAAACATTTTCATATCTCAAAAGTGATCACAATGCGTCTGTTATTCTAGTAGTCTCGGAAACAAAATGAAATGAAACGATGAATACTTTCTTTTAATCAAATATTACCAGGTGTCACAACATTTTTCCATAGAATAAAAATATGTACATACATGAGATCAGTTTTACGTATGTCCCAAATCTGCCAAACATTTTAGATTATCTGTTTTTTGAACGAGTTAACTCATCTTAATCATTAAAGACATTAAATTCGAATGACAGTTAATTATAAATATCACCATATTCCCAGCCAATTTAACCTTAATTTTATCAAAAAATTGAAAGAACATTTAAATTTTATAAAATTTTCATTTTCAGACCAACCGTACGAGTTCTATATTTGGTTCGGGATCCACGTGGAACATTACAATCGAGAAAACATCGGACATGGTGCCCGGGTGCTCCTGATTGTGATCAACCATCAATATTATGTGCAGATTTAGTATCTGATTATAGTGCTGCTATTCGCTTACAAAAATTGTTCCCAAATAGATTTAGGTAAGAATTTCGTTTCAAATAATAAAAACATTAAGTACTTAGATGATTTTTATAGAATTACGTCTATTAATAACTGATAAAAACATTAATTTATAATTTAGTATTTTTCACTTTTTTTTTTAGACACAATAAAAACAGTTTGTAAATCAATTAATCTCTTATTAAATAATTTTCTAAAATTACATCTAAAGTATTAATTAATACCTAATTGATAAAAACACCGTGAGCAGCAGGGCACCATCACGGAAGTCGAATTTTTTTTTTCATCTTGGGTATTGAATGTCTACAAGCGAAATGTGATTGAAAATCTACAAGCAATTTGTCATTTTGGTGGTTTCAAAACTGATGATGAGTGTCCAGCTGATCGGGCCTTTAAAAAAAGGTTTTAAGTTTTTAAGGGCTGAATCTCAGTAAATTTCAATTTTGTCCCGATAGCAGTTAGCAGGAAAAAAGCCAACACAATTCGTACGAGGGCATTCCTACCCATGCTTATCCGCCAATTGTCTTTGTGTTTTACTTTTAAATATTAAAAAAGGACCTTAAATAGTAAACTGCAAGGCCTCTATGAAGATATTTTTTCTTTCCAAAAAAATCCAAAATTTATATTTTATAAATAAAATCCGAAATTACTTTATAAATAAACAGTGACTTTAATAACAATTTTAAATTACTTAATATTTATGTATTGCATTTGTTATAAAAGTAAGTTCATTTTTTTTTTAAATTTTTAAAATTACTATACGCCTACTTGTATTAAAATAAAAATAATGCATTTAAAACACATTTAACAATACCATTGAATTCCGATGTAAAAATGGGAGAAGTGGGGGGAAAAATAATGTGGAATCCCTAAAAGGCACTAGCTGGATACTAACTCAATACACGTACACAATTTCAGCCCTCTAGATTTTCTTAGAGAGTCTCTAGACGTGTTAGAAAACAAGCAAAAAAATCAAGGAAATATTGGAGCAATTCCATGTATAAGTCGATCATCCAAAAATGGCATGTTCGCCAAATTTAATTTCCCTTTGTATATAATAAGTTTATGATGTGTTGCGGTATGAACTCAAATATTATTGAATTTTCTTTTATTTTGTCGGAGTTATAATTATTCAAAGTTCCGTTCAAGGTCACAAAATGGGGATTCCCCAAAATATTTTATCAATTTTTTCAGAATCTAAGAATAATTAAAAAATGATTACATGTGCTATTGAATGTATTTTACATACACTTTCAATCAGACCGATTTCCGTCTCAATATCTGCACATATGTTGAAGTAATCGCAACTTTTATTTTTTTCTTTAATCGCTTATACTGAAAATACCTTATCTTCGATTTTCGATTTTCTTTTTTTTTTTAAAAAAAAAACCAAGAAAATCGAGTACCACCTTGTAGAGGGGACTGAGTACTTTCATTTGAAAAAAGAAAATCGAAAATCAAAGGTGAGGTAATATTATAACTGTACCTGTACACAAAATTTCAGCCCTCTAGGTTTATTTGGGGAGATTTTGATACGAACGAAACTGTTAAAAAGCAAGAAAAATCATGTTCTTTTTGGTATCAAATGGTGGGGGCAAGGGTTAAAAGTTGAGACCCCCAAAAGGCAACCCTTTGATACTAACTCAATCCGAATACAAATTTTCAGCCCTCTATATTTATTTAGGTGACCTGTGCGAGTGGTACAAACTTCGAAAACGTCGAAAAAGCATGAAATTGTAGCTTAAAAATGGTGGGGGTGGGGGTAAAATATTAAAACCTCCAAAGAGCACAACCTAGGTACGAACTTTATCAACACACCAAATTTCAACCCTCTACGTTATTTCTGGAGGGCTGTGGGCGTGTTAAATCCAGCCAAAATACTTTTTTCCCGCTCTACTCTCTCCAAATGACCGAGACATTATTTCCAACCGGTTTGGAAAAGTTCTATTGTTTTGTTGTCCCCCCCCCCCCACTACCAACCAGATCCGAGCCAAAGTTTGGGTCGGATCTAAAATTTGCCCAAAATTTAACCCCATTTCGATAGTATTGTTGTGCATCGGAATGAGCCCCACTTACCCAATTTCAGCTCCCCCCTTCCATAAGGCGGCCCTACACATGTAAAAAAGGTAGCGGGAATATATATATATATATATATATATATATATATATATATATATATATATATATATATATATATATGGTGTTTAAAATTAGATAATATCTAGTGTATATTTTTCTGTGGGTCTGAACTAGAGATGTCGATTCTCCAAAAAAAAGATCGATTTTTGGAAGAAAACAAAAATGTCTGATATATATATATATATATATATATATATATATATATATATATATATATATATATATATATATATATATCAGACATTTTTGTTTTCTTCCAAAAATCGATCTTTTTTTTGGAGAATCGACATCGATATACAGCCGAGCCTCTTGGGGTGGGTCACGAGGGAAATAATAGGACTAAAACAATTTCTGAAGCAAAATTAATAAAAAATCGGACTTCTTCTATACCGTTGACGACCAAAAAAAAGGTCAACTGGTAAATTTACCAATATGGTGTTTAAAATTAGATAATATCTAGTGTATATTTTTCTGAACTAGAGATGTCGATTCTCCAAAAAAAAGATCGATTTTTGGAAGAAAACAAAAATGTCTGATATATATATATATATATATATATATATATATATATATATATATATATATATATATATATATATATATATATATATATCAGACATTTTTGTTTTCTTCCAAAAATCGATCTTTTTTTTGGAGAATCGACATCTCTAGTTCAGATATATATATATATATATATATATATATATATATATATATATATATATATATATATATATATATATATATATATATATCAGACATTTTTGTTTTCTTCCAAAAATCGATCTTTTTTTTGGAGAATCGACATCTCTAGTTCAGAAAAATATACACTAGATATTATCTAATTTTAAACACCATATTGGTAAATTTACCAGTTGACCTTTTTTTTGGTCGTCAACGGTATAGAAGAAGTCCGATTTTTTATTTTTTTTGTTAATTTTGCTTCAGAAATTGTTTTAGTCCTATTATTTCCCTCGTGACCCACCCCAAGAGGCTCGGCTGTATATGTCCGTGCCTGCCAATATTGTCATATTTTCTTCTGTTCCACTTATGCGTTCTACTTATTACTAAAATATATTCTACTTGCTACTATTTACTAATCACTTAACACTAAACACTTAACAGTCGGTCTGAACACAGTATTAGGATACTTTTTATTGCGAAAAAATGTCTCATTCCCGTGGGATAATTCAAAAACAATTTGGAGCATGTGCACCCATCACGCAAAAACTACTGAACGGATTTTGACGAAAGGACAGTGCGCAAAACCGCCCCCCAGCGCCCACTGATGAGATATGTATTTTCTGAACCCTTCCTAGTAGGTCACAAATATAGCCATCTTAAATATGGAGAACCTGGTCTTCAAAAGTTCTGACGTGCAGTAGGTTTTACATACTCCACGTGACCATTTCTTAAGGAAACGATGATCTGTAGCGGGCATTAGAGTCCCCATCGGGAAGGTGCACTTCGGCCTACCTTATTTCGGCAATCTACCAAGGGGTCTGCCAGAAATCGCCACCGGTAAGACTCCCAAACTTCTCTTCGGATACTCCCAATGTACAGGTTTGAAGCCGCTCGGTACGTCTTCTGCCATAGGCCACGTGAAAAAACGAGGTTAGGCCACTTGCCAGGAAAGTGGTTTTACACAGTGATAGGCTGGCCCACCACATGTCTTATAACCCATTTGTACCTATACCGAGTATCCTGTTTGGCTATGGCCACGTGCAGATTTTTGTACATTTGACGCCCTATAACTTTTGAAGGCCAGATTCTCCATGAACGTGCTCATTGACAAAGTTGGACTACTTGACCAGGACTATCGATCGGTACTGGCCTCAACCTTGGGCGCTAGGGGGCAGCTCTCCATAGAGTTTTGCCCATTGTCCTTTAGTTTACTTATTACCTGGGTCAACATTTAGAATACTATTTACTGCAGGAAAATATCTCAGTGCCATGGGGCAAATACCAAATCGACAACAACGCGTCACGCGAACGACGTTGTGGGTACAACTAGTTTAAAATATAATTTAGTATTTATCAAGTGAAACCTTACTATACTCATACAGCACGTCATAGGACGTCAACAATTCCATATAAAGTGTAAAAGTGTATTAGCTGTCAAAATAGTATACTAGTTGGGCGTTTGTTCATTATAGGTTATGACCAAGGGACTAAACTAGAATGTCTATCAAACTGTTCCGCTTGTCGCCAGTGGGTGACGTAAAATCTCCCCACTATGTTGTGTACGTACACACTGTTTGCAATGGTGTTCGTTTGGTGTCTTGTAGTAGTGTGCGTATTCACACACACTACTACAAAACACCTATTATGGGACAAACCAACCTGTCCAATTCAAGTAACAATGTCTAACAATTATTACAATCCACTGTGTGTTCGGCGACGGACACCGACTGACTACATGTCTTAAGCCGTGTCGGGCACACTCTGGGCTCACCACTAGTTACAATTTTCTACACTTACGCTGAGGACTTGGTTATGACCGTCATGGTGTTAACCGTGTTAACATTAGGAAAGTTTGATACCAATAATTTATCGGACTTAATATCTTGACTTAATTCTTATAAACTCTTAATTATTTTTGTAATTAAATGTTTAACTATGCTGAAAATTATTAAAATAATAAAATCAAAACAAAAAACCACAATCTTTACTTTTTTTGTAAATAAAAACGATAATATGACACTCCTACGCTTACATAATTTCCTGTGATGTCAAATAAATTCTAAATAAATATTATATTTTATTAAAAATACATATTAAAATCTAAAAAGAATTGGATATAAAAATATTATTTATTTTCTTATTACTGCTAGTTTTTTTAAAACGACTTTCCTTTTTTTGTAATACTTCTATTTATAGAAAAAATCTTGTTTTTTTTCCTTTAATCGCATTGAAAATTTTATCTGATGTTATAATATTACATAACGTAGAAGCCCCCATTATGAAACGGTATCTAATACTGGAACAGTCTTGACATTTACATATTAATGAAGAAACGTCTGATAATAAAAATTATCATTAATAGAATGATTGTTTTTCAATTTAAATTCACCTCGCATTTAATGTTTCCTTAATTAAACAAATAAATATGTAAATGTCAAAACTGTTCCAGTATTAGATACCGTTCCATAATGGGGGCTTTTACGTTATAACAATAATATAAATACATTTTTATTAATCAGTAATCAGAATAATGATTACGTAATCGCCAATTAGAATTATTGATATATATAAAAAGAACATGATTTTTCTTGTTTTTTAACAGTTTCGTTCGGGTCAAAATCTCCCCAAATAAACCTAGAGGGCTGAAATTTTGTGTATAGGTTAAGCTAATAGCCAGCCACTGCTTTTTGGAAGTTTCAACTTTTAACCCTTACCCCCACGATTTTTACGCCAATATTTCCTTGATTTTTTTGCTTTTTTTCTAACACGTCCAGAGACTCTCTAAGGAAACCTAGAGGGCGGAAATTTTGTACGTGTATTGAGTTAGTGTCCAGCTAGTGCCTTTTAGGGATTCTACATTACTTTTCCCCCCACTTCTCCCATTTTTACATCGGAATTCAATGATATTGTTAAATGTGTTCTAAATGAATTATTTTTATTCTAATACAAGTAGGCGAATATTAATTTTAAAAAATTTTAAAAAAATGAACTTACTTTTATAACAAATGCAATACACAAATATTAAGTAATTTCAAAATGTTATTAAAGTCACTGTTTATTTATAAAGTAGGAATTTTAGATTTTTATAATTTATAAAATAGAAATTTTTTTTTTTTTTTTTTTTTTTTTGAAAAAAAAATATCTTCATAAAGGCCTTGCAGTTTACTATTTAAGTTCCTTTTTTAATATTTAAAAATAAAACACAAAGGGAATTGGCGGATAAGTATGGGTAGGAATGCTCTCGCTTCGCCTTCTGTACCTAAGGGTGGGGGCTCCACCCTTATCAAACAAATGACAACATCATTTGTTCTCAAGATACGCGAGACAAAAAATATTTCACAAAAAGTTTATTTTTTTTTAAATTTTACAATAATTTACTGGCGTTTTTAACATCACAGAAGGTTCTTAGGCCATTATATAATAAAGACATGGTAAAAAATCCATATAATCTATGTTATGTTAATAAAGTTAATTCCGCTTTTTTATCACAAAAAACAAACCCCTAATCCGAATTTTCTGAAAATTTTATCCGGTCTTCATTTTTTGATTACGCATCTAATGAAATTAGTCCGGAGTTGATGTCATCATTTATTCTCGAGATATGCGAGACGAAAAAAAATTCACGAACGAGCGAACTAACGAACGCACACACAGACATCACGCTAAAAACGATGGATTCGGATTCTAGTGACCTTGAAACGTGGAGATATGTCAAAATTAGTGATTCGTAAAATCTCATGGAACGGACTTCTTGGCGCGAAAAAATCCAAACAAAATTAGATTTGTTCGCACGTTGCAATTATACGCACGGAAACGGACGAACGAGACGCTTTCAATGGACGAAGATGTATAGCTTCACAGCTGTTTGGATCGCTCGTCCGTTTTCATGCGTATTCGTCCGAATTAAATATCGCACGTTTCCGCATCCAAAGGACGACCAGCCTAAACGTTATATTTTTGTATAGGTACCTAAATTCGTTCATAAAATTGATTTAAATTAAAAAAAAAATAATGATTTAAGAAAATAAATAAAATAAATAAAAAAAACGCCGTGAGCAGCGGAGCCCCATCACGGAAGTCGAATTTTTCCTTTCATCTTCGGTATTGAATGTCTACAAGCGAAATATAATTGAAAGTCCACAAGCGATTTGTCATTTTGGTGGTTTCAAAACTGATGATGAGGGTCCGGTTGATCGGGGCTTTAAAAAAAGGTTTTAAGTTTTTAAGGGCTGAATCTCAGTAAATTTCATTTTTATGCCGATAACAGTTAGCAGGGAAAAAGCCAACACAATTCGTACGAGGGCATTCCTACCCATGCTTATCCGCCAATTGCCTTTGTGCTTTATTTTTAAATATTAAAAAAAAGGAACTTAAATAGTAAACTGAAAGGCCATTATGAAGATATTTTTTCTTTCCAAAAAAATCCAAAATTTCTATTTTATAAATAATAAAAATCCAAAATTCCTAATTTATAAATAAACAGTGACTTTAATAACATTTTTAAATTACTTAATATGTATGTATTTCATTTGTCACAAAAGTAAGTTCACTTTTTTTTTAATTTTTTAAAATTACTATTTGCCTACTTGTATTTAGAATAAAAATAATGCATTTAAAACATATTTAACAATAGCATTCAATTCCGATGTAAAAATGGGGGAAAAAGTAATGTGGACTCCCTAAAAGGCACTAACTGAATACACGTACAAAATTTCAGCCCTCTAGGTTTCCTTAGAGAGTCTTTAGACGTGTTAGAAAAAAAGCAACAAAATTAAGGAAATACTGGCGTAAAAATCGTGGGGGTAAGGGTTAAAAGTTGAAACCTCTAAGAAGCAGTGGCTGGCTATTAACTTAACTTGTACACAAAATTTCAGCCCTCTAGGTTTATTTGGGGAGATTTTGACCCGAACGAAACTGTCAAAAAACAAGAAAAATCATGTTCTTTTTGGTATAAAAATGGTGGGGGTAAGGATTAAAAGTCGAGATCCCCAAAAGGCACCCCCTTGATATTAACTCAATCCCAATACAAAATTTCAGCCCTCTAGGCTTATTTGAGTGACCTGTGCGAGTGGTACAAACTTCGAAAACGTCGAAAAAGCATGAAATTGTAGCTTAAAAATGAGGGGGGTGGGGGTAAAATATTAAAACCTCCAAAAAGCATAACCTAGGTACGAACTCTATCAACACACCAAATTTCAACCCTCTACGTTAATTCTGGGGGGCTGGGGGCGTGTTAGATCCAGCTAAAATCGTTTTTCCCCCTCTACTCCCTCCAAATCATCCTAGGAAGCTGAATTTTGGATATGTTGTAGATAATTCACCGAGACATTATTTCCAATCAGTTTGGAAAAGTTTTATTGTTTTAAAGCCCCCCCCACCACCACCACCCCCTTAAAAGTTGGGTCGGATCAAAAATTTTCCCAAAATTTGACCCCACTTTGATAGTATGAGGTGCCTCGAAAATGAGCCCCATTTACCAAATTTCATCTCTTAACTTCCATAGGGGGGCCCTACAAAAATTAAAAGGTGGCGGGAATATATATATATATATATATATATATATATATATATATATATATATATATATATATATATATATCAGACATTTTTTTTTCTACATATTCGTGTTCTACGGGTCCGAAAACGGATAGCGCCCCTACTCTCGCCTCTCGCCATTCTTGTCGTATAGACTGTATAAGTCTAATTTTTTCAAGGAAAAATTCGACTAATAAAAATAATGATTTAATAAACTAGTTATAAATACTACATTATTTAATGCTATTATTTACTCTGCCCCTGTTAAAAGGACACTTCTGTCAGCCGGACAAATTTTTGTGTGACACTGCTGTCTGGTTAACAGAGGTTCTACTGTATTATGTTATAGCAATATTGTTATAGCATATTTTCGATTTTAACTGCAAATTAAGTAAATTAAAAATCACAAAGTTATCATAAAAATCAAAAAATTATCCGGATCGGCCGGGAATCGAACCCAGGATCTCCTGGAACTAGCCATGTAAATTAAAAATCACAAAGTGATCGAAAAAATTATCCGGATCGGTCGGGAATTGAACCCAGGATCTCCTGGAACTAGCCAGGTGTGCTATCCATTACACCATCGATCCACCAATATTTGAAATTGAAAAATTGTAACTGCTTCTCGCATTACAGAGAGTACATACACATAAGTGATTGAATGTTGTCTGTATCGGGCGCTTGTCGAGCAAAGGATCGATGGTGTAATGGATAGCACACCTGGCTAGTTACCAGGAGATCCTGGGTTCAATTCCCGACCGATCCGGATAATTTTTTCGATCACTTTGTGATTTTTAATTTACATATGTGGTTTTTGGTCATGTTAACCAAGGAAGTCGAGTACTTAAAGTTTCAGTTTAGCTGAACGATAAGTGAACATATGAATTCTACGTGTGTTGAAATGCAGACAAAAGTCTGTCATACGTAGTAGTGTTTCACAAGTACTCGATAATATTTGAAATTGAAAAATTGCAAATTAAGGTTTAACTGTATTAAGCAGAATAAAAATAGCCTATGTTTACCTAATAAAATATTTTAGCTTTCTAACAGTGAGAAAATTTCAAAAATTTTCAAAACTTCAAAGAAATTAGTATCTAATATTTTTTTTATGTTTTTCATTTCAGGGTAATTCGCTACGAAGATTTATCGTTAAACCCGTTCGAACAAGTACAAGAATTACTCGAATTCTTCCAATTAGATTTCTCCGAAAGTGTACGAAAATTTTTAGATAATCATACAAAATTCGATATGGGCGGCGTCTCTAGCACATTTCGTAATTCAAAAAGTGCCCCGTTTCATTGGCGTTCCGATCTTACGTTCGACGAAGTGCGCGCCATTGAGGATCAGTGCGGTGCTGCAATGAAACTATGGGGTTACGTACGTGCGCCGAGTGAAACCGAACTTAAACGATTTAATCCATTAACAAAATATAAAGTTGAACGTTGAAATATTGAAATAAAATTTGGATTATGCGCAATTTGGGATCGATTCGTGGAAATTCGATCATCGTTGGGATTAATCGTGATTATAGGTTAACAAAAATGGTGCATGAGTGAATATTTTTGTGTTCGAAGTGTACTAACTACACTGTTATTGTTGAAAACTGTATTTTTTTGTGATAACATTTTTGTATATTTCTTTTTTTTTTTTTTGTTAGTTTTGAGGTTATTGTGACTTACGAAGGGAAGAAACAAAATTAAATTTTTCAAATTTCATTTTGACCAAAGAATTTGATTAATTTTTGATATTTTCTTATAATCAAATTAATATTAACGTAAGACATCTTTGCTTGAACTAAGCCTTCAAACAAATAACCTCCCAATTGAAGTTTGGTTTAGTTTAGGAATAATAATCAGGCTTGACAAAATGATTTTCGTTTCAACCAGGAATTGAACCTGGAGTTTCAGCTTCCATGACTCGTTCGGCCAACATAGGCTAGATCTCATTTTTAAAGCTTACATTTTACAATCTGGTTTTAACCCCTTTGATGATTAAGACCAGTGGACTAGAGTTGACGAGTGTTCCGTACCAAAATTGGCAAAACACAACATTGATAGAATTTGTGTCACAGGCGATTTTGAAATCTAAAAATTATTCGACGTAAAAATTGGAAATTTGACACAGAAATAAAGTGTAGTGACCCAGTTATAGGCAGGAAGGAAGTATACAAAGTTGAATTTTGGTCCAGGGTCGAGGGAATTGAGAAAAAAGGAACATCATGTAAGTTGTCAAAGAAAAGCAACGTAATTTTTTAAACATTTTCCGGAAAAACACTTAAAAATTATTGTCTACCACCCTTACCATCAAAGGGATCATTCAGAAAATTCTGAAAAAATTCATGAACATTATCAGTGAAATTTAGATTGAGCCATAATTATCAAAATTTAAAAATCTTAGCGCGGGTTACGTCAAATTCATATTTAAAAACAACTTATTGTACGGAACACTATTATTTTTTAATCTGTATGTAAAATGTTATCATGAAAATAGATACATTTTTGTTTATCAAAAAAAGTGTTCATATTGTGAAAACTGTAGAGCTTTGAGTTGAAAAATTTTTCTATGTGCTTCATCAAAGGGGTTAAAACCCAATTTAAGAAGGATCCAATGTAAATATAGTACTCAAGTTAACTATTGTAGAATAATTTTGGCCTAAATAAGAAATGCACTGCCATAGTTATTAAAAAAAAAAAAAAAACTTTATTTTTGCGTAAAATTATTAAAATAAACCATAATTATATGCTTTGATAGCAGAGCCAGTATGAAAAATCAATAAAATTTATTTAATTAATTAATAAACTAATTAATATTTGTGTAAACATATCATTTATAATAGGTAATTCATTAATAACCTCAGAATTATTATTTATAAATAGGGTAAATACACCTATATAGTAACTTAAATGTATTTTTGGTACGTTTCAAAACCGCATACATGTGAACTATGTACATATGTATGTATATGTGTTTGAAATAAAAAGAGAAAAAAATATGTAAATAGAAAGAGAAAACACACTTTAGTTTTCACTGTGATATTTAAACAAAAATTTCACATCGAAATTTAAATTCGCTCATAAAAATTATGTATTATTTTTGAATTAGGTAATATTTAAAAACTAAAATAAAATTATTGTACAAATTTTTAGTTTATTTTATCATATCAGTAAATTTAGCAATTATTTAGTACAATTAAAAAATTTAAGGTGGTGACACCTAGTGATCACCGTTGGTATTATTTTATACTATTGCAATATTTTCGATATTCCATATCGCTTTTTTCAGTATTAGACAATTGTATTAACTTTTATATTTAACATATATTTTTTTAACATTTTAATCAGCGTATAAATTGAATCAGATGAAAATTCAGTTCTTGTTTTTGAAGAAGACAAAATTCTGTTAAAAATAAATTGATTATATGGGAAATTATTTGTAATAACATAACCTAATCTTAACGGTGACATTTTAATATTTGACATTTGTCCGCCTTGTTTGAATTTTGTTCTGACATTTAAAATAAGGAGGGAAACGATTTTTCTTATGTGACAATAAAAAGTTGGTTTAGTTTTTGCATTATAAAATAATATGGTAACGTAATTTTAACAATCGTTAAATTAAATGCACTAATTTAAGTAAAATAGTGTTTTAATTTTTGGAATTTTGTCTTAATAAAGTATCGAAAGTCTAATTTCCTGTTCATTTTTATATTATAATAAAAAAAAAAAAATCCACAAAAGTGAGCTCCACAATTGAAGTGAAACTTCTGTGGTAGACAATGAGTCAAAATATCTGTAGTGTATTAGGAATCGTAAAATTTGGATACGCGAACTACTAGTGGTCAAAAAAATAACTATTGCCAGTAGGCAAGGTTTGTTTATTAGATTTTCACAGTTCATAAAATTTATGTTCTTTAGTTTACAAAATACAAACTGCCATATTTTTTTGAATGTCATTCTAATTTTTTCATAATAATGTACTGTTTTCAAATAAAAACGAACAATTCCAAATTGTTAACATTTTGTTAAGTGTCAATTTGTGCCATCTGGTGACGAATGAAGAAACTACTGCCGGTAGTTAATAATATTAAACCACGCCTCCATTTGATTTCCCAATATTTTTAAGCAATAAATATTTTTCTTAAGTTTTTATTTGTTTTTTAAATGATTTGAAATAATATGACATTACAAACACTTTGGACAAGTTAGTAAGTTGAACAATATTAATAGCAAAATTGAAAATGTTCAAATAAAATTTTAAATTATCTGAAATAACACGACATTGAAAATGCTACGACCAAATAAAGTAATTTGAATAGTACCGGCGACTCATAGTTTACGCGCGCGCCTTTGGTGGTAAAATTAGAACTAGTATCAAATAAAAATATACGTATACGTTCAATTGGCGTAGAGATACGTTATGTGCGGATTACTAAATTATATATTACTAATTAAAGTCAGCCATGGCTGTATTCCTTCCCTTTTTGACGTGTTCCATATACATTAAATGTATGAAAAAGGAATAAATAAATAAATTAATTAATTAATTAAACGTCTACGTGTATTAGTATTTGATAATAGTTCTAATTTTACTACCATAGACGCGAGTGAGAATCTTTGCGTCGCCAGTTAAGTTTAATGCGATTAAAATGTTAAAATTATCAGTAATGTATTTTAATTCCTAGTATTTATTTAAGTATGGAATTGAAAATCAATACAAAAAAATAAATATTTAAAACAAATAAAATTAAACAAATGAAAGTTCTTAAATATCATAGCTTTATTATGAATTTAAATATTTTTATAAATTTTATATTATAAAATTATGTTGTAAATATAATTTATGAAATAGTAATTTAAATTATAATTTTATATAATTTATTATTTAAAAAAATCAACTTTTTTTTTTAAACAATGATGTAATATCAGCAATTATTGAAAATGTCAATTTTTTTTTAATTATGTTAATATTTATAATTGCATGACAGAATTATACGAAAAAAAAAAGACAGAAAGTCAGAAAACATTGGCCTAAACCAACGCTTCTTAAATTATGGGTCGCAACCGTAAATGGGACCGAGCGACAAAATGTTAGTATTTATTTGTATGTTTGGGCTCGTCCACTTCCTAGGCTACGAAAAATCCTGTCATGAATGGAAAACGTTTAAGAAACGCTGGTCTAAAATATAAAATCATTCAATTTTCAACGAGCTCATTTATCATCAACACTGACGACGTAAAATTTCTCACTTGTGTCTCGGGTGGTGAAATTAGAACCTAGACCAAGTAAAACACGTACATATATATCTAACTGGTGATAGAAATCGAATGATTCGCACCCAGTTTGTATAATACATATTTCACTCGCCAGTTAGATGTATACGTACATGTTTTACTTGGTTTAATTTCACCACCAGAGGTCTCCAATAGAACCCTCTTTCTCTACGACCCTTTTTTGTGATTTTAATTGATAGTTGTTCAAAATAACAGGAACGTTTGAACTAAGCCTTGCAATTAGAATAGAATATAATGTAGCGATGCAAAATTAAGAGTGTTTAAACAGTAATAAAAGTTGTTTTAGACAAATTTTTGAGTTTCTTTAAAAACTTCGAAACGACAGATACGAAATAAAAATTTGGAAATTAATTAAATCCATAAATATTTAAAAAAAAAAAAAAAAAAAATTGTATCAGAAAATAATTACAGTCGACTCTCGTTAATTCGAAACTCGAGGGGCTCTTGAAATATTAAGAATTATCGAGTGTTTGAAACATCAAATGGTTCGACAATAACAAAAACAAAGGCTCGTGTACGATGATATGTACAAGTTTGAACTTGTCTCAAAATGTACTTACAATCTTTCTGTCTCTTTCTCTCTGCAACTTTGAATTGTCGAGTGTTTGACGCTGATGAGTTCGAATTAACGCGTCGTTTTGTTACGTAGCAATGATTTTTTCGTTCGAATTACCAAGTGCGTAAAAATGTATTGATTTAGTTCGAAATATAAAGAGATTTTGTAGGGAACTCATGATAACTTTGAATTATAGAGAGGTTCGAATTATCGCAGGTTTGAATTAACGAGAGTCGACTGTATGTACTTTTTTAACTCCTTTAATGATTAAGCCGAGTTAAAGTTTGATGTCATCCATAACGGTTTTTTAATCTATGGTAAAATTCCATTGTGGTAACAGATATTTTTTTTGATCGAAAGAAAGTATTCATCATGTTGATTACAATTTTTCTGTAAAAATGTCTGAATAATATTAGACATTATTAACACTTTACCGTCCACGTTTTCAACATCTGAAAATAGCAAGAACAACCATGGAGGTCGATCAGTAATCACACGTGTGTGCGTTATTACCTCAAACAGGTACCGACTAGAGTTGTCGATTTTAAATCGATTAATCGAAGCTTAAAAAATCGATTCTTTTTTCGATTTTTTTCATTTGAATCGATTCATGAATCGATTATTAAAAGTAAGAGATCGATAACCGATTTTTTCCAAAAATAACTTCATTTTAATAGTAATTCTACAAAGAAACATGTGTTAAAATGAAACACCAAAAACTCTATTGTTAATTGTCACTTTTTACTCGTTATACCAACGAACTCCTCCTATGGCTCTATATAAGTCAGACTATTAATACAAAAGGAAGGAAGAGACCACCTATCTGTGCAAACGACGATCCCTTTCCCACAAAAGCGACTTATTTAGAAAACATTTTTTTGTCAATTTGTTTAAAATTTTTGAATAAACTTGGTTCATTCCATGGTATTCGTCCTACATATTCAATTGCGTTATTTTTTATAATTATAATTGAAAAGTTAACTCATCGCCTTTACAAATATAATGTAAGGCGTTTTTACACGATATTACCGATATTACCTATGTACTATCAAGTAAGTCCCTTAACAAAAAGTATCAGCTAATTTTATTAAACTTTTCAAAATTTCGATTTTTTAAATCGATCTCACAGAATCGATTTTTTTTTAGCCAATTTTTTTTTAGTTGATTTTTTTGATTTCGATTTAAATCGATCTTTTTTTTTGGAGAAACGACATCTCTAGTACCGACTGACCAGTAACCAACATGACAAACACACTTTTTATGTAATGATATTTGTTAAACTTTTACAGACGGATAATACATAAATTTTATATCATTTATTATTTTTTGTAATTGTATTGAAATGTGTACATGTAACAAAAATATTTAATTGTTTGTGTTTAAAAATTTGTTTATCATTATCAGTATGTTCGTCTGTTATTGAATTGTTTTTATTAAAAATGTGTATATTTACACATGCTGAATTATTTATTTATATTTATTATATTTATTTATATAAAGTTTTTTTTTTAATTCTTTAAAAATATTGCCGGCCTCAGGGAAAGTTTACTGTGAAAGTGCACGGACCGTACAGTGTTAATAAAAATCAGTCACCAGTCCTAATCTAACCAAAAATTGTATATCCTAACATGTCATGTAACACTTTCCGATGTGTGCCATTAAGGGAGTTAAATTTCATGTAATAACAAAAGTAAGTGACAATAACAAAAGTAAAGTCTGAAAGTTCAAAGATAAGACCGAAAAGGCCTAAATAATTTTTTACTAGTAAAAAAATTAAAAAAAAAAATTATTTAATTTTAAACTAACTTCCAGTTGGGTAGCAAGTTTGGATAGAGACATTGTAACTTTTTAACTAATTTTATTAATAGCTTACTTTAAAATACGCGATTTTACGTACATTCATTCGAAATTAGAAAAATAATCGAAAGAAAAATTAGTCAATTAAATTTTTTAATTTCTATCAATTTTTTTTACCACATCGTAATAACGCATCCGCTTTCTATGAATCAAAAGCTTTTTTTAACATTTACTAAAAACGATTCAAATACTTCGTACTTCGAAATAGTTTTAATGAAACAGTAGAGAAATTTCACGAAACTTTTGAAATATTTTTTATGACAATTTTCAGAATGGAAATTTTTGCACAATAATTAAAATACCTTGAAATAGTCCATTTGGCTTGCATATCTTTGAAATAAAATATGAAAATTTATAAATAATTAAATTATTACTAACTTTAGAATAAAGAAATATATTAATATATAAAATTATTGTCTGTAAAAAGTCCAAATTAAAAAAATTTGTAAAAAAATATTAATTTTTTATATAAATAAATAAATTTAATAGTATTTAATCGTTTTATTTTATTTAGTTTTTAAATAGTTATTTTCTTAAAAATCCAGAATTTTATGAAAAATGACAACTTATTTGAAAAATATTATGTTCCAAATTTTCGCTAATTACTTTTAACCTTTCTAACATAATCAGCTTTCTAAGTTAATTTTCGGCACCATAATATACTAATTTTTTTTTACTTCTTAATTCTTTAAGATTTTCAATAAATGCTGGTGAATTTTCGATATAAAATTGTCCCAGATTTCAAATTATTACTCCAAGATGACCATTTGAAGTGGTCGTTGACTAAATCTCGGTTATTGAATGAATAAAAATTACAAACACATTTATTCTAGAAGACCGAAAATTCCCTTTAATTCCAAGTTAGAAAAGGAGATCCACACTATCAACTATCCAGGAAATATGTACTGTAGTTAATAAGGTATAGTTAAAATAGAATAAAATTCATCATAATCTTTGCCCCGATTTGACTTTGTCAAAATATGTACACTAGGGTGTGTCAAAAAAATATTTATATTTTTTTCCTTGCTCTCCGCTCAAAATATCCTAGGATTAGGATATGTCTAAGTAAACATCCTCACCAAAGCGGAGCTCATAATTCCAATTTTTAGAGGTGCATCATCGAACCTAAAGTTTTCCCATTTAAATAACAGAGGAAATACGATTTTTTATATTATTTACTCCTGCAAACTATGAAGAAATTTTTTTCCATAAAATGAATCAAAGCATCTTATTAAGCTTTAAATTTTGGAGAAAAAATTTCATTGAATCAAATTCTGTCACCAATATCTCACTTTCTTAATATTTAAATTTTTTGGAATTTTGCTTTTTTACATTTTTAAGCTAAACTAATAAAGATAGAACAAAAAGTTAAATGACAATTTTGTAGTCCAACTGACGCTTTACAAAAAAGTTCCTTACAAATTTTTCGTATTATAAATAGTTACAAAGTTTATTTTACTTATTTTTTAGCGAGTTTCCAGAATGGAAATTCAGCGGTTACAGCGAGTGTCATGAAAAGACATGAACCCGGGACTATGACAGAAATTTCGGTCATTCTCGGTTTCTCGGGGTCTCAAAACAAATTTCTTTCATAGTCGCTGTAATAGTTGAATTTCCTCTTCGCTAAAAAATAAGTTAAATAAACTTAGAGGGTCTGTAACTTTGTAACTATTTGTAATACGAGAAATATGTCAGGAACTTTTTTGTAAAGCGTCAGTTGGACTACCAAATTGTCATTTAACTTTTTGTTCTATCTTTAATAGTTTAGCTTAAAAATATAAAAAAAAGCAAAATTTCAAAAAATTTAAAGGATTTGTAGAAAGTGAAACATTGGTGATAGAAATTTGACTCAATGAAATTGTTCAGAATTTAATGCTTAATAAGGTGCTTTGATTCATTTTATGGAAAAAAATTTCTTCATAGTTTGCAGGAGTAAATAATATAAAAAATCGTGTTTCCTGTGTTATTTAAATGGGAAAACTTTAGGTTCGATGATGCACCTCTAAAAATTAGGATTATGAGCTCCGCTTTAGTGCGGATGTTTGTTTAGACATATCCTAGGATATTTTGAGCGGAGAGCGAGAAAAAAAAATATTTTTTTTTGGCACACTCTAATGTACATCCTATGTAAGCCTTATCTGTTTATATATGACATTTTGGATCGAATTAAGGTAAGAAAGACAAAATGTCTTCAGTTTTATAGGGATGAAATTTAATATTTTTATTATTTACATCTGAGTAATGCTATATAATCATTAACAATACGACTCCAAGAAAATGAATACAAATCCGAGTTTACTTTATTCCAGTTTAGGTTTCATTCATAATCAAATTACAATGTAATTTATATATTTTAATGCCGTTTATACCTATTTTAGTATTAAAATATAAAAATTAACCCACCCGACAACTTTCATTTGATACTTTCATGCACTTCCCACCTTCATACAAAACCGCGAGTCTTCGCGGTTTCCAATGAGTTGAATTAGAATATGTATGAAGTCGCCGCCGGATTGTAGAATCAGCCAGATTCTACCTAGCCGTTTTACAAAATCAGGACCTGCGCAAAGTTATCTGGCGCCTTAGGCGAAATATATTTTGGTGCCCCCGAACTTAATAAACAATAATTTCTATTGTCACCAAGCCTATTAGTCTTTCCTGTGTCATTTTTGTAGACTGGAATCGTTTCCGTCATTAACCCGGCGTGTGTACACTATATTTTCAAGAACACGGTGTGTACACTGGGTCTTTCAGGGAACGGTCGTGTTTTCAAAGTTTTCTAGGCTTCCAAAAAATCGCAAAAAATTCTGAGTTACTTTTTGGAGTGTCTACTACATGGCCCAGCAGTTTCCAGAGTCAAAAGTTTAAAACTGTTATTAATAAAAATCGACCAGTAGTCCAAAAAGCATGAAAAATAAAATTTTGTAAAAAAATTCCTAACTCTACAATGAAGGAATATTAAAACAAATGGTTTTAGGCTTTTATAGCTTATACTATGAGCTTTCAAATGAATATAATTTTTTTGGCATTGGCTTCAAAAAGTTGAATTATTCAAGCACCTGAAAATGGGGAATATTTACAGGCAAGTCATAATAAGGGGCTATTCGTACCGCACCAAGTCAAAGTGTCTTGCTCTTACTTTTAAGAACATTATACTTGTTTTGAAGAACTTTTGTCTTACTTTGGAGATATTTGTATGTTCCTGTCTCACTTTCCGTGTTCTTGAGAGAAGGGTGAAGGATATGTACGATGTATACCGAACGCTATTACTGACTATAAACTATGTATGCTACAATCATCGTATCATAGAGATGTACACGATATGATTTTACTCACAGAGTACTAATTTAAATACAAGAGTAATATTGTACTAGATTTTAGATAAAATTTCTTGTTAATACAATAATACGTGAAAGTTTTTAAAAAATGTGTTGTTAATTATTTAGAATTTAGCTAATTCACTTGAATGAATTTTTTTAATGACAATAAGTTGCGTTTTTAATGACAATAGGAATATTCTTATTGGAACGAGAAAAAATTAAAAAATAAAATAACAGAAAATTCTCATATAATTTTTATTTGTATAAATTGAATTATATAATTCATTTTATTTATTTATACTATTATTATTATTATTATTATTATTATTATTATTATTATTATTAATTTTTTTTATTATAATAAGAATTGTACAGAATTTTGATAAGAATTGAATGTAAAATGTTGAACTGGCAAAAATTTTAATAGGTATAAAGAAATTAGCATTATGAATAATACAATTTTGTTCGTCATTGGCCTGGCCTTTATATAAGGTTAAAACTATTCATTAAGAATTTTTTAGTACATCAAACATGTATACGAAGTATTCCATGATTTAAATACCTAATTAAAGCCGGTTACACACAGTCTGATCTCATCGGCCAATAAAATAGACATTATTGACGACGTAAAGATTCTCTCTCGTGTCTCTGGTGGTAAAATTAGGACTAGTATCAAGTTAAAATATACGCATAAATGTTTAATTGGGGATATAAAATCTAGTAATCCGCCCATAATTTGTATAATAGGTATTCTAATGACAATTACACGTATACAAAAATTTTTACTTGGTACAGATTCTTAATGATTAGTTTTATATTAGTTTTAGAAAATGAATTATATAATTCAATTTATACAAATAAAAATTATATGAGAATTTTCTGTTATTTTATTTTTTAATTTTTTCTCGTTCCAATAAGAATATTCCTATTGTCATTAAAAACGCAACTTATTTTCATTAAAAAAATTCATTCAAGTGAATTAGCTAAATTCTAAATAATTAACAACACATTTTTTAAAAACTTTTACGTATTATTGTATTAACAAGAAATTTTATCTAAAATCTAGTACAATATTACTCTTGTATTTAAATTAGTACTCTGTGAGTAAAATCATATCGTGTACATCAAGGGGTCAAACTAGATTGTCTATGTCTCTGTTCCACTTGTAATGAGTTTGTGACGTAAATCTCCCCACTCTATTGGTGTAGATACACACTGTTTGCAGTGGTATTGGTTTAATGGTTGCGTCTGTGTGCGTATTTACACATACTACTACACCACACGTATTACCAGAGAGAGAAATGTGTGCTGCTCAACTAACAATGTCTAACAATGTAATATAATGGACTGTGTGTTCGGTGACGGACAGCGACTGACTACATGACTTAGCTGTGACAGGCCTACAAATGACTCCAAGCGAATTACACTTTTTTGATGTTAAGCGGCCCCTACACGCTCAATAATATTGTGCAATCAACTTGTGCAATTTATTGAACGCTTCTCCAGACAGTTCAATAATTTTATTAAAGAAATTTGTGCAATAAACTGAATGTAGGAATTGTACTTAATTAAACTGTTGTTTAATTTTAAATATTAAGTAATAAAGATGTTGCAAAGCAATAAATAATTATTCTTGCAAATTAATAATTCATACTGGTTCAAATAATAGCTATCAAATATGACTACAAAATAACAAACAAATAAAGTAGTATTGCGCAATAATATCTACAAAGCCTACAGACGTTACAATATTCATTCATTGCACAATATATTTCAAACTATTTTTGATCAGCACAATATATTGTACAACCCTTCAATATAACCTACAGACGATCCATAATATTGTACAACCTCGGATTTTGTGCAATATTATTGAGCGTGTAGGGGCCGCTTTAGTTGGCTTCTAGTGTTCTATGGTGTACATCTCTATGATACGATGATTGTAGCATACATAGTTTATAGTCAGTAATAGCGTTCGGTATACATCGTACATATTCTTCACCCTTCTCTCAAGAACACGGAAAGTGAGACAGGAACATACAAATATCTCCAAAGTAAGACAAAAGTTCTTCAAAACAAGTATAATGTTCTTAAAAGTAAGAGCAAGACACTTTGACTTGGTGCGGTACGAATAGCCCCATAATAAACGGATAAGAGTAATTATTTGGCACAAAATGAGTTTTTATTATTGAAAATATAAAAGAAATTAAATAATAATAGAAAAAACAGAAAAAGCAAGAAAGTAAAGAAAAAAAAATGGAGCAAAATTTTGTTTTATATAAAAAAATTAAAAAAAATGAAAAAATAAAGTCGCGATTCCACTGCTGTGCACATTATCCATGTCATCTAAGGTAGATCCATCAATGAATTATAACGGTATACAGTAATTTATTTTAGGTTTAAAAAAACTGAAAAACTACGGCAAAGATAAGAATAACACCATTCACTTACCTTCGAAAATACTGACGCCGTGTGTACACTGACCCTTTTAGGGAACGGATGAAACTTTCACTCGCTCGCATCAGCAAGTCAATCGCCAGACCCGGGCATCCATTGGACCTTGAGTCCCCACTACTAACTAGATTTTTTACGGAGGGTAGCCAAAGCCCGCGCTTTATTCATGAGAGAGAAATTTGAGTCTTAAATTTCGACTGTTCTTTTAAAGACCCAGTGTACACACGCCGGGTTAATTGGAATAACTTAGATCGTGTAATATGAAATGTCGTTTTCCAACCACTTGGCTAACCATGTAATTCAGATAAATATCGACACTTTTTTAAATATTAGAGAAATGTTTAAAATCAAATCTTTAACTTTGAATAGATTTCTTGTAGCCTGAAACCATTTCCATCCTTAATTGGATTAACATTAGATCATGTAATATGAAATGTCGTTTTCCGACCACTTGGCCAACCATGTAATGCAGGTAAACATCGATACTTTTTTGAACATTAAAAAATATTTTAATAAAAAATCATAAGGGCCTTTTATTCGACGGTCATATCAGTTCTCAGTTCAGTTTCAGTTTCCGTTCTCGTTTCATTTCAGTTCGGAAAAGGTTTGTTTTTACACGGTCCGTTCAGTTCTCACTGTTCTCAGTCGTTTCAGTTCTTTGTATAATCTGAGTTACTCTAAACAAAGTGTTTCACTTTAAAAGTCTTCAACTTATATTCTTATACTAATTTAAAAGTGCTAATATAATAACTCATGGATGAAGACTATTTCACTGCAATAGCGTTAGCTTTGGTGCTGAAGAAAAATCGGAAGAAAAGAAGCTAGTGGAGTAAAGTTTGGCTTCTTAAAAGAAATTCATTGTCGCGTATAAATTTAAGGAAGGAACTTCGCTTAGAACTATGTGATTGGTTGAATTATTTACGAATGAATAAAGATACGTATCTCCTATTCCTTCCTGATTTTCATCGTCGCCGTCCATGGTATTAACACTTGTTACAGTCAGCTGTTGGTCGCTGACGAACGAAAGGAGATCATAATACCATAGTGATGGTTTGTATACTTCCCCAGTTCCTGCTCCACTTATTTCACTGTCCTTAACTTTCTTAAGTTCTTTGTTGTAAGTTGAGCGTAATTTATTTTAGATTTTACCATACCGATTTACACCATATTCTTTATATTTCTTTAATAGAAGAGTGTAGTCCATGAACACGATAAGGTTTTATAAATTTTAATAAATTAAACAGCAAACTCGTGATCCTTGTTGGACATAGCGACAGTTGCCTATATAAAATGTGCACTTTGTCAGATTTTCAAGAAAACTGACATGAGTAAACGGACTGAGGCATGATGCGCTTGTTTACACATACGATTTCTAAGAACTGAAACGAAACAAATAGGTCTATCCATCCTGTCAGTTCTCAGTCTCCGTTTCAGTTCTCCTTTCCGATTTTGATTTTTACACGTAGGAAAAACTGACAGTTCGACTGAAACTGAAACTGAACTGAGAACTGATATGACCGTCTAAAAGACCCTATAAAAAGAGATAATTAAAAAAAAGGTTCACTAATCCCTTTCTTAATATACTTTTTTAATGAAACACTATTCAGTTAGCATGTAACCATATAATCTAGATAGAATGTATCCGATCAACTTTTGACATAACAATACATAAATATTAAAATCGTTTGGAAAGTGAATTTAGTTCACTAAAATATGTACAGTGCTTGTAAAATTTACAATTTTTACGTCCCGATTTTTGACGTCCCTCGATTTCTGGCGCTCTAGGCGGTCGCCTAGTTCGCCTATATGGTCGTGCCGACCGTGTACAAAATGTCACTGTTTTGTAAAACGTTTAAGGCTCGATTTACATTAACGTTCCCGCTCCACTCTCGCTCCGATATAATCTTGTTATGTTCACATTACTCTGCTGATATCATGCTGGTAGCTATTCGTTCTCTACTCACATTATAATGCCGCTCTGAGTACGCTCCCAGTTCGGTACAAATATCTTTTCATAGCAACTGAATGCAAGCGAAGTGCAGTGGAATCAAAAAAATGTTTACACAGTTTACACTATCGATAGAATCCATAACAAGTCTGATATCACTCCAATAAAATATTACCTGAGTGGTATTGATATTGGAGTGGGAGCGAACCGTGACTGATATCGGACCTATCGGACCGATATCAGAGCGATGATGTGAATACACTCATTGTTTATTGTGTAAGAATATTTTGTCGAATCGGGAGCGTAGTGATATCGTACCGAGAGCGGAGCGTTAATGTAAATCGGGCCTAAGTGGTCCAGTCGCATTATAAATATATCGTGTTTTACCAGTGTGGAAATGATATGATGATGCATATTATGAAAATATAATAATTCTGTAATATTAATTTTCGGGCAAAGGAGAATTTACTAGCCATTTTATAATGTGGCTGATTCTACAATCCGGCCGCGACATATACATACAATCAGTAGTTCAATACAAATATCGGATTACCTCGGTAATCTTCGTTAATAACATTTTTAATGTTTTTAATTAAAAATTACAACCACTTGTTTAGATCGTTTTTACTCATCTTACCAGATAAATATGTTGTGAAATGAACTAAATATTGTAAATAAAAAAAAAATTACACATATTATATTTTGGATCTTAAAAGTTGTTTTAAATTTTTTTTAAAACCATGTATAATGACGTTAACGACGTAAATGTACTATATTCACCGAGTAAATGGTGTAAAAGATTCAAGGGGGATGGTTCAATAAGATATTTTAACCAATTTATCGCAAAAGGTAAAATATAAACATGTTTTATAAGTTTTTTTTTTCATTTACGTACAATATAATTTATATAATAAAATAATTTAAATACATTATTCCATGAATTTGAAGATCTTTTCCCATTTCTAAAAATGTAACCGGTACATTACTTGCAAAAAATATGGGTTTTGATTTTTTTTTAATTTTTACATTAAAAGTTAATGTTATGAGTTATGACATGCCAACAATTGAATATAGAAATAATTCATTATTCATTAAACTATAATTATGATAATTATTTTCCGTCTTATATCCTGTAAATTTATTAATTAAAATTAATGAAGAAAGTGTACTTTTAAAGACTAGCTTTTTTTAATATTAAAAAAAAAAAAAACCGTTTAAATTTATGGCTTTTTAATGGGCCTATTATTTTCATTTTATTTTCTAATTGATACTTTTCTGTTGCTGATAACTTATCTGTTTTGTAGTTTCATTACAAATATTTGTGATTTAAATATTTTTTAAAAGAAAAGGTCACATTGGAAGCGAACTGGACGTACGGGACGTACTATATTATGTCATTTTTTCTAAAAGTAATTATATGAATTAAAAATTAATTAAATTATTAGTTAAATTAGTTAATAACTTCCAGACAAATTATTAAACATTAATTTTATATTTCATTTAAAGGTTTTATAAAAGTACTGACCAAGTCTCCAAAGTAAATTTTTTTTTCTTCAAAACTATTGAAGATAATTAGATGAAGTTAACAGAAAATGTTGACATAAAGTAGCTTTATATTATATAATTTTTTTACATTCGTATGACGTCATTTACTACATTAAAATAATAATTGAATTTTTGAGGGTGCGTATTTTAGAGCAACCCCTGGAATGACACCTACCAAAAAAATATATATGTTATTTGGCTCGAACATAGTTTTCGTGTGTAGAAATTTCAGCAAGGTCAGATTGGTGGAAGGTGTCTTAAAAAAATATTAATTCAGGTTAAGTAACAATAAGACACTCCCACAAAAAAAATCAAGGTCGTGATTTGGATGACTGACTGTGGTATTTCTTTGCATTTTTCGACTCGAATCTGGGGTCAAGAAAATTCTTATACTCCTTAAATTTTTGTATAGAGCCACAAATATCCCTTAAGTAGATGTAGAGTTTTGAATATCAATATCATTATTACAGAAAGGGATATGAATAGGCACTTTACAATCCTCGTGCCCTTATATTATTGCCAAGGGCACCACCAAGGGTGTAACACCCACCAAAGTGGTTGGTACCCCCTTACACCCCTTTTATACCGATCTGGTCATAGATTTACGTTATGGTAACTTCTGCTTACAAGGTCTTGGGAATGCAAGGGTAAGATGGTATAGGATGAACACACTCGAAATATTAACCCCTTAAAGACATAAAAATTACCCTCTGCTGGAAGTGGAGGAAGATGTAGGAGAGAGAAAATTTTTCTTAAATAATTAATATTGGAAAGGTTTACTTTGTGAAAATTCATATTAAAAAAACATGGGATCGTTGCTTTGTCACTTTTCACAACAAAAATCGTATAAACACGAGTCGACTTTCGGCCATTACGCCATCATCAGGTGATGATGGCGTAAACGCCCCATCTTTTAGGCGCCTAAAAGAACAGTTTTTAGTTGTGTTTTTCACCTGATGATGGCGTAATGGCCGAAAGTCGACTCGTGTTTATACGATTTTTGTTGTGAAAAGTGACAAAGCAACGATCCCATGTTTTTTTTTTAAATTTTTCCTGTTTTTATTTGACATTGGTCGCAGCACACTGAGCAGAGCAACCTTAATTGCCTTGACCGTACTTGCCTAAGAATTGAACCTCCCCCTCCCCCCCCAAAAAAAAATTCAGAAGAAATATAAGAAAACCTTTTAAAATTTTTTTGACCCCAGATTCGCACTCAGAGTCGAAAAATGCATAGAAATACCATAATCAGTCATCCAAATCATGACCTTGGTTTTTTTTCGTAGGAGTGTCTTATTGTTACTTAACCTGAATTTATATTTTTTTTAAGACACCTTCCACTAATCTGACCTTGTTGAAATTTCTACACACGATAATTATGTTAGAGCCAAATAACATATATTGGTAGGTGTCACTCAAGGGGCTGGTCTAAAACACGTACCCTCAAAAATTCAATTATTATTTTAATGTAGTAAATGACGTCATACGAATGTAAAAAAATTATATAATATAAAGCTACTTTATGTTAACATTCTCTGTTAATTTCATCTAATTATCTTCAATAGTTTTGAAGAAAAAAAATTTTAAAGTTAAGGGTTGTTACCTCCATATCTCTGACAATATAGGGGGTAGAAGAGGTCTAATACCTATATTTTCGAACATTACTCACCATAAGCAACATTCATGTAAAAGAATAGCCGAAAAAGTCGCTGGACCGAAATCACATATGCTTATCCGGCGAGACTCTTTAAAATCCGAAAAATTCGAATAAAACTTATCGTAGAATAATTTTGATTTTAAAAATTCGAATCGAGTTGTCTTCTAAAACAAATATATTTCTTGTTTTACGTCCTTTACGTACAAATTGTCTGTCGGACGGGATCGAGTTGTCACTAGAGATGTCGATTCTCCAAAAAAAAGATCGATTTTTTGTTCGATTTAAATCGAAATTAAAAAAATCGATAAAAAAAATCGATTCTGTGAGATCGGTCTAAAAAATCGAAATTTTGAAAAGTGTAATAAAATTAACTAATAATTTTTGTTAAGGAACTTAATTGATAGTGCATGGGTAATATCGTGTAAAAACGCCTTACATTATATTTGTAAAGGCGATGAGTTAACTTTTCAATTATAAATAATTATAGCAAATAACGCAATTGAATATGTAGGACGAATACCACGAAATAAACCAAGTTTATTCAAAAATTTAAAACAAACTGACAAAAAATGTTTTCTAAATAAGTCGCTTTTGTGGGAAAGGATCGTTTGCCAGATAGGTGGTCTTCCTTCCTTTTGTATTAATAGTCTTCTACTGGACAAGATAGTGCGTATATGTGTGTAGTTATATAGAGCCATATGAGGGGTTCGTTAATAGCAACGAGTAAAAAGTGACAATTAACGATAACGTTTTTGGTGTTTCATTTTAACACATGTTTCTTTGTAGAATTACAATTAAATGAAATTATTTTTGGAAAAAATAGATTATCGATCTCTTACTTTTAATAATCGATTCATGAATCGATTCAAATCAAAAAAAATCGAAAAAAGAATCGATTTTTTAAGCTTCAATTAATCGATTTTCGTTAGGATATTAAGTTAGGATACATGCAGATCTGATATGATCAGAACCTTTTAATTCACTCTTGTTTCATTGGAGATAATTCGGTCTTAGTCACAGACACAGAGCACTGAATCAAACATATTAACATATGTTTCCTAGAGATAACACAGGCATTAAATTTTGAAGCATGACTCCATTTTAGTAAGCCCAAATCGTAACCACGGAGACTTGTTTATAAATATTAGATAAACCAATTAAACCATTAAATTAATGGTTTGACCGCCATTAAAGTAATCCCATCAGTCAATTTTTTTGCCCACATCAGTCAATTTTTTTGCTTCAATTTCTTAATGTATTTGTAATACACAGCATTCTCTCTAGTCGATTCTCTCCTCAATGGTCACAGATCATATAGATTGCGTCTAAAAACAAAATTGTGTAGTTCGTACTAGGCCGCTTGAGGCCTTGTCACAGCTTAGATGATCAGTCGCTCACAAGCAGTGAACGAGTACACATGAATTGTTGGTGATTATTTTCACAGTTCGTACGTGATCCGTACCGTACACAGTGAGTATATATATATATATATATATATATATATATATATATATATATATATATATATATATATATATATATATATATATATATATATATATATATATATATATATATAAAAGCAATAAGCAATAACGCACACGCATACACATATCACATATACAAGAACAAGCTTTGTATATATGTATACATGACATTAGTGGGGATTTTACGTCATTTTTTGGCAATGCTGGTATCGCTAGTATACATAGAGATAGGAAATTACCTTCTAGTGTTCTATGGTCTTAGTCTTTTTTGTCACGTAGGTGATTGGGAGACAACTCAACCTCATTCAAAAATCTTTACATAAATATTTTTCACACAAATTTTCTTTTTTTAGGGAGTGATCATGTCCGAAAAACCATACCGTGTCAACTAAATAATTCATACGGAGAAGATCAAAACCATAAAATTGATATTTATGGCTTTAATTTACCAAAAGGTGAGATTCTTTACTCTAATTCAGCGGTTCCCAAAAGGTGGTCCGCGGACGATTAGTAAGGGGTCCACGAGATGTCATTATGATATTGTCATGTATCATATACAGTGTAAACTCTATATAACGAACTTCTATTTAACGAAAAACTCCTTAAAACGTAGAAATTACAAAGGTTTGTTTGGTTTACATTATCATTCGTATATTGAAACACTCTTTATAACGTAATAGCCACTCTCAATAGCGAAAAATACGTCAATTTTTAAGCCAAAAAAAATTTTATTTCACTGACTTTCAAACAAAATAGTGATACAGAGTCGTAAATATTTCGCACAAAGGCATTCTTAGAAATCCGTTTATTTGTTTGTTGTAATTGCCTAGCACATGTTTTTGCCTACTGTACTTCCGTACTACTGTCTTATTGCTGTCTTGACGTTATCATATTCTTAGTTGCTTTCAAACTTTTTAACTGTAAACATGGCGAGTAAAAGAAAGAGTTTGTGTATTGACGAGAAAGTGTCATTTAATTCAGTCAAAATTAAAACCACTCACTTACTAAATTCGTAAGTTGTATTCGTAAAATTATATTGTTTTCTTCTACTCTCCATATAACGAAAACTCTTTATAACGTAATAAAATACCCGGGGTCCCTTCAATTTCGTTATATGGAGTTTACACTGCACATGGTGTATCATTAATTAATAAAAACTAAGGATTATATTATGTTTTTGTAATTTTGAATTAAAAAGTTAACTATATAAATACCTGTGATAGTGTCAAAACGGCTTACTTTTTTCACTATGAAAAAAAAAAATATCCACTTTTTATTACGCGTAAAAAAAAAGTAGGTAAACAAATTAATTTCTATAGTAATGGTACAATGTAAGCTATAGCCATCATAGTCATCCATAAAACATTCAAAACAAAAAATATGTTAAAATAATTTTTTTTTTTAACATAGCTGTTACTTTTATAATTTGAGATTATTTTTCCATTTTTCGTTAGTTTTATTCCATTTTAATTCAGAATTGCAAAAAATATTGTATGTAGCACGTGCAAAATGAGTGTCCTTTTTATTTGTCACCATTATCCAACTCGATCTGCGACCTCGTTTGGCAAACTTGCGAGTCATGAAAAAAGCATCTTCATTTTGCAACTTATAACATAATATACTATTGGACACTATTGGACAAGTATCGTTAACTATCTGCGAGACTACAATTTCTTTGGATTTAGGGGTCCCTGTCAAAATAGCGTTTGAATGAAGGGATCCGTAGAAAAAAATTATTGGGAACCTCTGCTCTAATTTATAAGAGCGAAATGCATAGTCATTGATATTAAAATACGTATGTGTCATACTCTATTGAAGAGATAGAGGGAGTACAGATATATATTTAATGTATATGAAAATGAAGCCAAAGAAAGGGTAAAGTGTTGACCAATATGGCGGTTAAATAAGGTTTAATTAAAAATTTTTCTATATTTACTGATGTTATATTTGTTGCTATAAATATTGTTAGATATTAATAGTCTCAAATTACAACAATAATCGTATACAAATTAAAAAAAATATTTATTACCACTGACGCTTTATAGTTTATGAAAGGTGTTAAGGTGGTGTTAACCAATGTGGCGATTTGCTTAACAAAAGATAATGTGTACTCCATCTATTGTATGGTACGCAGACTGATATCAGTAGTGCCATACAATAGATGGAGTAATTTTTTTTTTAATCAAAATCGCCATATTGGTTAACACCTTTTATAACCTACAAAGTGTCGGTGATAATGATTTAATTTGTATGTAATTTTTGTTGTAATTTGAGACTATTTATTAATAAATATTCTAACAATACTTGTAACAACGAATATAACATCAGTAAATATTGAAAAAATTTGAATCCAACCGATCCAACCTTATTTAACCGCCATATTTGTCAACACCTGTCACTTTTTTTTACAACATCATTTTCATATACTTTTGACTCATTGTAAGCAACTCAAAAATTGAAATAGAATCATATGCCTTACTCTTTTTACGTATATGCGAATTTTATTATCTAAAAAGAGTAAGATATACGATTCTATTTCAATCTTTTTTATTGTTGCTTACAACGAGTCAAAAGTGTATATGGCTATACTCTCTCTATTCAATGCTCAGAGGAAATAGTAAACTTTTTTAGTCGAATTTTTCAACTGAAAAAAATTACTTATACAGCCTATACGATAAGAACGGCGAGAGGCGAGAGTAGGGGCGCCATCCGTTTTCGGACTCGTAGAACACGATTCTGAAGAAAACAAAAATGTCTGATATATATATACATATACAATTTCATGCTTTTTCGACGTTTTCGAAGTTTGTACCACTCGCACAGGTCACCCAAATAAACCTAGAGGGCTGAAATTTTGTATTCGGATTGAGTTAGTATCAAGGGGGTGCCTTTTGGGAGTCTCGACTTTTAACCCTTACCCCCACCATTTTTATACCAAAAAGAACATGATTTTTCTTGTTTTTTAACAGTTTCGTTCGGGTCAAAATCTCCCCAAATAAACCTAGAGGGCTGAAATTTTGTGTACAGGTTAAGTTAATAGCCAGCCACTGCTTTTTGGAGGTTTCAACTTTTAACTCTTATTCCCACGAGTTTTACGCCAATATTTCCTTGATTTTTTTGCTTTTTTTCTAACACGTCTAGAGACTCTCTAAGGAAACCTAGAGGGCTGAAATTTTGTACATGTATTGAGTTAGTATCCAGCTAGTGCCTTTTAGGGATTCCACATTGCTTTTCCCCCCGCTTCTCCCATTTTTACATCGGAATTCAATGGTATTGTTAAATGTATTTTAAATGCTTTATCTTTATTCTAATACAAGAAGGCGTATAATAATTTTAAAAATTTTAAAAAAAAAAAACATACTTTTTTTAACAAATGCAATACATAAATATTAACTCTTTAAATGATTAAGACGAGTTAACTCGTCCTGCAATATGGCGGCTCAAAATGCTGCGATATGTACATATTCACTGGTACAGGTGCCGCCATCTGTGACAGATTTTCCGAATTCTAAATAATGTCAAATTTTATCAACATAGTTTATTATAATTTATGTTTTGTAAATTCCTAAGGTTCACTTTTTTGATGTTGGAATCTTTGATTTTTTTTCTTTTTCTTTTTTTGTAACCTTATTTATTGTACTTATCACTTGGCAGTAAAAAGTCCGGCATTTTGAGACAAAAAAATGTTTCCATATGGTTTGTTTAAAAGGGTTAAGTAATTTAAAAATGTTATTAAAGTCACTGTTTATTTATAAAGTAGGAATTTTGGATTTTTATTTATAAAATAGAAATTTTGGATTTTTTTGGAAAGAAAAAATATCTTCATAAAGGCCTTCCAGTTTACTATTTAAGGTCCTTTTTTAATATTTAAAAATAAAACACAAAGGCAATTGACGGATAAGCATGGGTAGGAATGCCCTCGTACGAATTGTGTTGGCTTTTTTTCTGCTAACTGCTATCGGCACAAAATTGAAATTCACTGAGATGCAGCCCTTAAAAACTTAAAACCTTTTTTTAAAACCCCGATCAGCCGGACACTCATCATCAAATTTGAAACCACCAAAATGACAAATCGCTTGTAGACTTTCAATCACATTTCGCTTGTAGACATTCAATATCGAAGATGTAGCGAAAAATTCGACTTCCGTGATGGGGTCCCGCTGCTCACGGCGTTTTCCATCTTATACATTTTTGACAAGTTTGTTGTTTTGGGACATTTTTCCATCGATAATTTTGATTTCTAGATGCTCCAGTTTTTGTATTTATCCATGGTGGTTATTGGCAAGAATTCACAAAAGATGAATATTGTTACATGGCGGAAATGTTTTATCACAATAAAATAAAAACTATCGTAGTTGGGTTCAATATTTGTCCCTCAATCACTCTTGCCCAACAAATAAATGAAGTCACAAAAGGAATAAAAAAAAGTTTAGAAATGGCCGAAGAATGGGGTTCAAGGTAAGATACAAAAATTTTTCATATCCCTTGGAATCGTTATTTAATTTTTGCTGTTTTTCTGTTCCGTCAGGAAGGTAGTAATTGCTGGCCATTCATCTGGTGCACATTTGGCGGCGTGTCTCCTGGAACGAATGGATCAATTCACGGAAAATCAAAAGAAATTAATCCATGCCCTCGTCTTAATCAGTGGAATTTACGATATCACACCGCTTGTCAATACATACGTTAACGACAACTTAGAATTAACAAATGACGAGGCGCTGTCACTAAGTCCACAATTTAAAACATTCGAAAAACAAGATTTCAAGATTTTGGTGACGGTCGCGGAATATGAGAGTCCAGCGTTCATTAAACAGTCGGAGATGTTTCGTGATAAACTGAAGGAGGCGGGATTTGATGTGCAATATTTCCTCTACGAGGAACACGACCATTATACCATCGTGGAAAATTTGAATGATGAAAAATCAAAGATATCTGAAGTCATTTTGAATTTGTTAAAATAAATTATTAATTTTTTTAAAATTTTATGTATACATCAGTTGTGTATATTTTTTAATAAAATACTTTTTTAGCAAAAAGATATTAATAATTTTTGGGGACTCCCCGATTTACCTCTATTTTCTCTAATGGAATATTTCAAGCCGGATTTACTCTAAGCGCCGCCCTGGGCACCGTGAAAGATGCCGCTCCTGCCTGTCCTTAAAAAGAAAAATTCGTCAAGTGCGCGTTTGGACACGCACTAAGTAATGTCACCTCAGTGAAAGTGTTAATTTATGATTTTTTGGCTCGTTTTTTAAGTACAGTGAGAATACAGCCCTCTTGCGTTTATTCAATATATGCATGTACAACTCTATAATTATTATATTATATTATTATTATTATTATTATCAATTTTTCTCCCACTATAATCACACAACGAGATTAATATGTCATCCTTCGGTGACATAAAAATCTAACTTTTTCCTACTTTTTCTAGAACTTTTTCTTACAAAAACTAAGTGACGAGCACAAAAAAAACGACAAATTACAACTTTTGCCGCCTCTAAAAATTTATTGTGGCCTAGTGCCTAATAGGCCCTGTTTCAAGAAAAAAAGTTGGTGCACTTAACCGTAAACAGGGTTAAGGTCTGAGAATAGCATAAAGTAATAAATTTTTTTGAATGTATTTTAGACTTTTAGCGAATTTCTGAATTGGAAATTCAGCTATTACAGCTAGGGATGATCGATATTCATCGATGGTACAAAAACATCGATGTTTAGGAGGAAAACATCGATGTTATGTCCTCGATAACATCGACACATCGATGTTACGAGAATAATATCGAAATATCGATATTACTCTAAACTAACCAGTATTTAAAAAGTCCTGTAGCTGATTTAAAACAAATCCATTACTTTTATGGCAAGTTCTGGGATCCACTTATACAAACTTGAAAAAAACTGCCATTAAATATTTGTGTTGCACAGCAACTTCAATAGCTTTTTTCAAAAGCTGGGCAATATTTGTATCAACAAACGAACAGATTAAAAGGGAAACTTTTAACAAAGTGACTTTTTTGCAAAGTGTACCAAATAAAAACTGGCAATGTTAAAATAATAGATTATAATGGTTGTTTATTTTGCTACATAAACATCGATGTTTTCGAACATCGATGTCTTTCTTTCGATATATATCGTATATCGATACTCTTGAATCGATGTTAACGTCGATGTTTTTCTAATATCGATCATCCTTGATTACAGCCACTCTCATGACGCGAGCTGAGATCGGAACTATAACTGAAATTTGTTTTGAGGTTCTTAGAAGGCAAAAATTACATTTATTAAAATTATATGTGTCCACACGATAATTCAATAACTAAACATTTTTACAAAATTTGGTGAAAACATTGGTACTCCAAGAATCTTGATTGAGTTCTTCAGCCAGACACGTTTAATGTCCGAAACATAGTTTTTTAGTCATTTTTCGTGAAAAGAATAAGTTTTTTACCAAAATTCACCCAAGTTCAAAAGTTTTTGCCACATTTTTTTTACACCATTGGAAAGAAGAGAAAAATCACATAAAAAAGATTTCCAAAAAGGGACCATTTTTCTATGTAAACTGATTTACAAATCTAAGAAAACGGGGAAATTTAACGGGCTTAGTTATCATGAAATATTTGAAGAATTATTCCGTAGTTTTGGGAATTATACAAGGAAAAGAAATGTTAAAAAAATTTATAATCAAATTATTAATTGTATACACACACCGGCATAATTAGCGGAACATAAAAAATATATAAAAACTTATTTATTAAACAAAGTTGGCGGTTTTTTTTTTCATTTTTACTTAAAATAATATTGAAGCAACGAATCAATTGATTTTTCATAGAATTGTTTGTATTTATTATTGATGCAATTCTTTTTAAGAGGTCTGTCATTTTCGAATTCAAATGCCGTTTTTTCTCAATGCGGTCGAGCTTCAAACTGCCGTAATTGAAGAATGGCAAAGACTATCCCAGGAAACTATAGATAACATCATGCTGAGTATAGAAAAACGAATGGAAGCTTTGATAAGAACACGGGAGGAGCCAGGCGGGATTAAAACGCTGTGTTTCATTTTCTATTTGTTAAATAATCTTTAACTTAAATTATTCTTAGACGACGTAAGATTCCAAAAATTTGCCATTTTATATGATTACTTGTTTTGCTACCAAAAGAAAGGTATATCGACTTGAATTGTGCGAAGTGAATAATTAAATAAGATTAATATTTTCTTGAAATTAAATAGTTTGTTTGATTTTTACAGATTTTTTTGTATGTACCGCTAATTCTGCCGGTGTGTGTATTTCCTCAATTAAACGGCACGAAGTTTTAATAAAATATGACAATAAGTTACCTTGCCACTTTTCACTAAAATGAAACTGTTCGATTACAAGCTACCTTTCGAATAATAAACTCATCTTCAGGGAAAATTAATTGGATAATGTTATGTATGCCAAGTGGTTATCAGCCGGAGGGTGGAGATCAGACCAGATACAGAAAACATATTGTAAGGCATGCACTTATTTGACGAGAACAGAATCAACAATTAAATAATAGTAAAAATCCAAGAAACTTCACAATATTGTATCTGACATTAAATATTAATTGAAAAAATCAGTGTAAAAGGGCGTGGCCTTATTTAAAGAAAGTAAAAACGACCAAACTTCCAGCCGATTAAGTGTCCAACGGAGAATTTTCACCTTCGATCCAAATAGTTTGTTATGGTAATTCCACTATTGCGCGACAGATATGGTAGATAAAAGAGTTCTGAATAAAAATTCATTTATTAATTAACTTAATTTTTATTATTAAAAATATCGTAACAACGATAAAAAAGCGAAAATTAAACTTTATTCTATAAATGAGAAACTGCAACAAATTACAAACTCCTGAGTGATTCTTCTTGTGCAAATTCTTGTAATTCGCGTATAAGTCGAGTATTTGATGCGAACAGTATGTCTAACATGATGAAGGCGTCTTCGATTTTTAATAAATGCATAACTTTATTATCGGGCAAACATCCAGGAACTTTATTTCTATTAAGAGAAAAAAATATATTTTAAAGACTTTTTAGAGTTGACAGAATTTGAAATGAAAGAAGAAAGCTTTCTCATTTCAAATTCGTTTAACTCTTAAGGATTTGGTTGTTACTAATACTTACTGTAGTAACGTCTTATATATTTTAGGATATTTCTCCAAACTGAATTCAATAGAGGGAAATTCTATTGATTCCGAATCAAATAATTTCCGAACTCGATCTATGTCGTCAAATCTAGTAAATTGTAGCATAAACTGTAATGTGCTCAAATATAATTGTTTATTTATCTTAATGATAATTAAACGTCGTCCAAGAAATTCTGGAACAAAATAGAAAGATCACTTAGTGAAAAGAAATACTGCAAAGTGTACATTTATTTTATTATTAAAGGACTACGCACGTGCGTTGGCTATAAAATTAGAAACTGTAGCAAGTAAAAGATGTAGGTATTCCTTGTACATCAATTCATGGCAGTTTTAACTCCTTTAGTACCGCCATATATTCCAATATTTTATATAAAACATTTAATATCTCTAGAAGTATAATTGCAAATTTGATACGTTTTGCTTAAATTATTAACAGTATGACTGCACATTCGTGAGTTGAATTTTTTCTAAAAATTAGTATGACGAGCTGAGCTCGTCATTAGTCCTAAAGGGGTTAAAAGAAGTCAAAAAAGTAAAGAGAAATACTGTGTATAATCTATCTCTCTTACTTTACAAATCAAAATAATTTACAAGGAGACTGCACAGCCTTGGGGTCGGCGATTTGGCTGAAATTTTTTTTGGTGATAGAGTATACTTAATATGTTAATATATTAAAATAATAGCGCGCACTATTCAGAAAAACTTGTAAAAAAAATAATTAAAAAATTTCAACGCAGCTGGTGTAGTTAATATACTTGAAAAGGAATATTGTACATAACAGTCCTATTGGTCTAGTGCAATTGGCGTTAAACTGTTAACACAATGGTCATGTGTTCGCAACCGACTCTGTTCAACAAAACTTTTTTGTTAATTTTTTTTTTTTTTAAATATTAATGAATGTCTTCTTTATTTATAAAACATCTTATTTAAAATATGTATTTGTAACAAATCTTTAAATAGGTAAATCTGTAAATAGGTAAGATAAAATAAAATAAAATATAAAACTTTTAACGTAACATTTATTTAATTGTAAATTATATTATTATTCTCTACACACAAGACCCAGAGTGATAGTTGCCATAAAAACATACAAAACAATATAATTTTTATTACAATTTATACAACATATGAATGCAGGTCTTTTACAATTACAGGGTGTCTGTAAGACATCTAGTGAAAAACATATTTGATTAACGTTCATGAAAATGTTCCTTTCATGAAATAATTTTGACGCATATCAGACAAAATTATTGTTTTGTATGTTTTTGACTATCACTCTGGGTCTTGTGTGTAAAGTATAATAATAATTTACAATTAAATAAATGTTACTTTAAAAGTTTTATAATTAATTTTATTTTATCCTACCTATTTACAGATTTACCTATTTAAAAATTTGTTACAAATACATATTTTAAATAAGATGTTTTATAAATAAAGAAGACATTCATTAATATTAAAAAAAAAAAAAAAAAAATTAACAAAAAAGTTTTGTTGAACAGAGTCGGTTGCGAACACATGACCATTGTGTTACCAGTTTAACGCCAATTGCACTAGACCAATAGGACTGTTATGTACAATATTCCTTTTCAAGTATATTAACTACACCAGCTGCGTTGAAATTTTTTAATTATTTTTTTTACAAGTTTTTCTGAGTAGTGCACGCTATTATTTTAATATATTAACATATTAAGTGTACTTTATCACCAAAAAAAATTTCAGCCAAATCGCCGACCCCAAGGCTGTGCACTCTCCTTGTTAGACAAAGATAGATTCTAACTAACGCGTACTTAAATCGTTCACTAGGGTATTATTATTATTTTTTTTTTAAATAATGCCGAAAATCGTCAGAAAAATAGTATGCTATACACCAAGGGACATAAAGTGTGAGTTTTAATCCCGAGTGTGAAGTTTGTTGCCAGAGGGCCTGCAAAGGCCCGAGGGCAACAAATCATACGAGGGATGAGGAAAAACACTAGTCCTGTGGTCTATATACTATTTTTTGCAATTTCGGATAATTTAAAATTATAAAAATTTAAAAAAATAACTTAAATGTCATTCAAATTGTATGTAATAATATTTCATTAAGTATACTTTGGATAAATCAATCGAATTATACAATACAATTCGCTATGAGTTTTTGCCTGGAGGGGATATAAAAATCGACTACAACGCTCATGGTGGACAAATATATCTGTTTATCAGGACGGTATTTGTACATACTTTTACTATTTTCTTTAAGAAAAAGTATTTTTTTTTAAATACTTGTTTGATTTTTTCAAGGCGAGTACTTAATACGATTTCTATTTACCAGCTTCTAAAAAATAATAAAAAAAAAATATTTGTAACCCTACTATCAAACGTCATTTTATTTTGAAATTTTCAAAAAAATATCATAAATATTATCTCTTATATGCTTTTTCTTAGATAATTATTGAAAAATATTTTATTTTCAGACATTTTTGCGGTAAAATGAGCAGATGTATGGCTTTTATTAAACAAATTTCAGTTTTTTAATATATTTTCCATTTATTTAAATAGTAAAATGTCCTGATAAATTGTTAAATAATCATTTGATGTAGGTGGCTATACTTTCGGCTCGGAGCGAATGTAACTGTTTGTCTTTATCTACAAGTTTGAATTTGTTTATTATTTTCAATTACCTAGCAACGCTATTTAATTTAAGTTAAATTTCTGTAAATTATGCTTGCTGATTGATTTAAAAGCGGGAGTAAAATAATTTTTTAGTCCCTTGGGACTAAAAGTGGTACTTCCTATTATGAGGGACTAAACCATGTCTTTTAGTTCCAGAATTGCAAAAAATTAATTTACTATTTGTTCTCAAAATTTACACGAAAACGTTCATTAACTGTCACACTGTTTATCATATTTTTTTTAATTTTCAATGATTTTTTAAAAATCGTATAATTACTGAGAAAAATAGCGGGTTTACATTTGCAATAATTTACTGGTGCCAGTTTTAAATTTACGTTTGTAAAGTTTACATTACTTGTACATCCGTTCACATATGACTTACATCATTTGCATGGTATATAATTTGGTAAGTATTGCGCAGGTCACAAATGGTTGAACTGGATAAATAACTGTCATATATAACTTTCAAAATTGTCGTTTATATCTAAATGTAAAGAAAACGATGAGTCAAAAGAGAAAAGACAATAGATATAAAAATTACTTTAATTTTTTTTTTAAATAATACTGGGGCCAATACAAGTTTACACTTAGTCGGCTTAAGAAGAAAAGAGCCTAACTCCATTTTAAAAAATAAATGAAATTAGCCTCTAAATATATTATATTTAGAGGCTAATTGACGATTTGCAGGTTTTGATTTTAGTGGCGCATTAATCATTGCTGGCGCCAGAAAAGTTACCAGATTGATAACTTGCATGCATTGTACCACCTTGCACGCCAGCAGATGTTTACACGTGCATTTTGTTTTTATTGGCGCGTCACTTCGTGTTGGCGCCAATAAATCATTGCAAATGTAAACCCCGTATAAGTTGCGTAGGTGATATTAGAAATTATCAATAGAGGTCAGTCACTAGTATTAATGGTTTTAAATTTTATCTTTTTAACAATGGACTATTATAAGATGGACATCGTACTTATATGAGAAGAACTGACAAAGTTTTTTTACCACTCGTAGCGTTAATATTCTTAAAATACTGATGTGAATATAGCGAATATAGTAAGATAAAACGGATAAAATAGAATGTAAATGAAGTACTTATTCTCAAATGGAAACACGTCAGGACTGGGGAGGTGAGTATTTCCATTTGCAGGGTGTCCACAGCTCATCATAAAAAAAAATCCCTGACTTTTCCCTGACTTTCCATGACTTTAGGTTCGATTTTCCCTGACCATTACTTTTTTGTTTCAAATATAAATATTCAAACACACGATTTTTATTTAAATTTTAATACATACCTACATAATTTTTTATTTTATCGAATAGATACGTGTAAGACTGAAATTAAGGGATTGGGTAAAGCTAAATTAACTATATAAAAAACTATTTTATTATTTACGTATTATTATTTACGTATTGGCCCCGAATGCGGTAGTTTTGACACTATCAAAATGCAAAATTATTTAAGGTCCTATTAATTAGCGAGTGAAGTTAAAAAAAAAGACTCTTCAAATAATTTTTTTTTTTTTAAGTGAAAAATTTATTTTTAGGGACATTTTTTTTTACATATGGTAACTTAGGATCTATATTTTATAAAAAAAATTTTCCCTTTAATTATAATTTTTTTTTACTAGTACAGAGTGCGTTGAAGTTGTGTAAAAAAAAAATGACGTCACAAAAATGAAGGCTCGTGTTTTCACATTCAAATAAACAATTAAAAATTAAAATACAATTTTATGTTACTTATTGAATTAATTCAAAGAAAATAAAAATATCCGTGAGTCTTTATTATAATTTACGTGATATATTTTCGTGAACATAATTGTGAACATAAACAATTTTTCTTCATTTACAATCATTGGGAAATATATTATCACCTATTTTCCCTGACTTTCCAGAACATTTCCTGAAATCCCTGATTTTCCCTGACACCTAAGAGCTTCCCTGACTTTTCCCTGACCTTCCCTGACTTTCCAGAATGTGGACACCCTGATTTGAGAATCACCAATTTCGGTTGATGATATTTAATAATAAAGAAATAAATAGAAATTACAATAAACTCTTATAGTTTAAATTACTTTATACGGCGAATATCCAATGGTACTGACTCCGATTTTAGATAGTGGCGTCAGCGAATTATATAATATACAATGTAAATGATGCGACTTAAAATAAAAATTGTTAAGTTTATTTTAAAAACGATCGAAAAACTCACTTTGTAACTGAGCTGAACATTGAAAAAGATTCTATTCAAAAGCTAATAAAGATAATATAGAAGCTCGCGTTTCTATTTGAGAATAAGTACTGTACCGCTTTGGTATCTAAGGCACACGAATGCCCTCTTATTTATAGATACTTTTTTGAATACATTGAGTTCGGTCACCTTGTCTAATTACCATATTTTTAACTAAAAATTAATTATCCTGATCTACCATGAAAAGGGTGAGTTTTTTCATGTTATATCATGAAAGGGGTTAAAGAAGACGTTTTTAAGGGAATTCATGCTACTCAGAAAAAAAAAAAATAAATATTTTAGTGGGGAACTCTAGCGATAAAAAATACAAACCTTTTTGAATAATACAATTTCCTACTGAACTTTTAGTTGCTGTTGCGCCGCTAGTTTGCTCTTTAGATTCAATTTTCGGATTAGATTCTTTTTCTTGATCTTTCTTCAATTTATCAAATTTTTCCTCCATTTTGTCGACGACTTTTTTCTTATCTTCCGTTACTTTTCCGGTAATTTCTGTCACTAAATTTTTATTTTTTAATTCTGTATTTGATTTATTTTTCGACGGTGATTTTTTACTTTTGTCCGTTTCACTATTTGATTTATTATCCTGAACTACTTTAGTTTTATGCTTAGATTTTGACTTTTTCTTTGATTGTTTATTATCACTTGCATCATTAATACTGTCACTAGGTGTTTCAGCTGAAGATGAGGTAGAATTTTGTTTTTGCATTTCTTTTTTCTTTTTTGATTTTTTTGTTTTTGCAGAATTTTTTTTACCCTTTTTGGGCGTTGTCTTTGGTTCAGTTTTGTCGGAGTCTGTGTTTTTCGAGGTGTCAGATGAATTTTTCAGCGAATCGGATTCAAATGATTTGTCATCTTTTTCCGGTGAGGTTTTAGGTAGTTTCTTTTTTAAAACGGAACCTAATTTTAATAGAATTTCTTCGGTCAAATTTTCGTCTACTTTGAGGAGTTCGGCTAATTTTTTCAGATCAATATTAAGCTCATTGTTGGAATCAGATGACGATTTTGGTGGTTGTGGTGCTGGTGGTGGTGTTTGCCTATGTTGTTGGGGCTGATAATTTGTTCTTGAGGTCATCGGATTTGGAATGAATGGGGGTGAGGGGTTAGTATTGTAAAATGTAGATGTACTTGGACCCATGTTATAGTTGCCATAAAACGTTGGATTTTGGAGGTGGTGAGGTGGTGGTGGTTGTGGTGGTGGCATTGATCCGTACATGTAAGGGTAATAATTTGGTGGTATGTGAGGCGGCATTGGGGGTGCAGGTTGTGGATTATATCCGGATAAATATGGATCGTAGTAGCCGGTATGTGGTGGGAGTAAAAATTTATTTGGGTTATTAAATGGGTTGTAGGTGGGGGGAGGTGGCATTGAGTTTAAGTCGGGGAATGAGCTTACGAAATTGTTTGTGGTGATTGTCTGCGAATACATGTAACCAGGAGGCGGTTTCACGGTGGAGAGTGGTAAAGACACTGAATTTGATGTTGAAATAATTTCCGGTGTTGTTTTGACTTCTAACGCGAGTTCTCTTTGATCGGATGAGGTTGATTCGGATTCGGGCTCTTCAACGATTGGTTCATTGACATTTTCTGGCTTTTCGTCCACGTGTGATTCTTCGGATTCGGATTTAATTGATTTTTCAGCCGTTTCATCTTTTAATTTTTCATCTTCAACGTCTTTGTTTAACGACATGTTTTCCTCCGAGGAAATGGAGCTGGTGCTTTCATCTTCGTCTTCATCGTCTGCAAATAGAATTTCCTCTTTGGACGCTTCAATACTTATCGATTTATCCAACGATTTGTTGGTCAAATCGAACAAATCGGATGTGAAAGGTTTATTTAACTCTAGTGATATGATGTAGGGTTTAAAAATCATCTCAATGGCGATGCCGTTTTTGACCATGATGTCGATCTCATCGACTGTGGGGACGACAGCATCTTCGATGTCCTTATGACTTGGATATAGGAAGTAGTAGAATTTTTCAATTTGGCCTTTCTGATTGTAAAGGTCAATCTGGAAGAAAAACATAACATTTACCGATTTTAGACTGTTTTTTTTTTTAATCAATTTTTGAAAATGAGAAAAATTGTGCATATGATCTTTTGATGAACTCGAATTACAGGTAAAAGTTATGCTTTTCTTTCCGAATCAAAGCAAACACAAATAAAAGATGGTGTTAAAATTTAAATGAAATATATTTTTTATATAAAATAACAGAACTTTAGAATTATACAACAAAAAAAAAGATTATATAGCACATTTTTCTCACAAATAGTGCTGAAAAATTTACAATAAATTAATTTATATAAAATTTTTGAGATTCTTAACTATTAGCCTGATTTACACGGAAAATATACATAAAAAATCATTTCATTAACTAAAACAATTAATAGGTATACCAAGAATTACAAATATTCCTGTCGTAGCACCCTGCATAACATAGCGAATTTCCGTTTACAAAAATTAGCTTTTCTCGGAAACTAGATAAGATAGGACAACTGTTCAGAAACTTTTTTTACACGTGATTTTTTTGCCTTGGCAAAAAACTTCACGCAAATGCCCAAAAAAATATATTCTACTGCCGACCAGTAATTCAGATAAATTTTGACACTTTCTTAATCATTACAAAAATGTTTAAGAACAATTATTTAATTTTAAATAGAATTCATTTAGTTTGGAATCATTTCTGCCATTAGTTGGAATAACATTAAGTCGTGTAATATGACATGTCGTTTTCCGACTATTGGCCGACCATGTAAATCAGGTAAATATCGACACCTTTTTAAGCATTCGAGAAATGTTTAAAAATAATTATTTAATTTTAAATAGAATTCATTTAATTTGGAATCATTTCCGCCATTAGTTGGAATAACATTAGGTCGTGTAATATGAAATGTCGTTTTCCGACCACTTAGTCAACCGTGAAATTCAAAAGAATATTGACACATTCAAACATTAATCATTAGAGCAATGTTTAAAAGCCGTTGTTTAATTTTAAATGGAATTCTTGTAGTCTGGAATCATTTCGGCCATTAATTGGCATAACATTAGGTCGTGTAATATCAAATGTCGTTTTCCGACCATTTAGTCGACCATGTAATTCAGAAAAATATCGACAATTTTTTAAACATTAAAGAAATGTTTAAAAGCAACTATTTAATTTTAAATGGAATTCATTTAGTCTGGAACCATTTTCGCCATTAATTGGAAAAATATTAGGTCGTGTAATATCAAATGTCGTTTTCCGACCACTTAGTCGATCATGTAATTCAGAAAAATATCGACACTTTTTTAAACATTAGAGAAATATTTGAAAGAAATTCTTTAATTTTAAATGGAATTCATTTGGTCTGGAATCATTTCCGCCATTAATTGGAATAAAATTAGGTCGTATAATATGAAATGTCGTTTTCCGACTATTTAGTCTACCAAGTGATTCAGATAAATATTGACACTTTTTTAATCATTAGAGAAATATTTAAAAGTTATTCTTTATTTTTAAATAGAATTCATTTAGTTTGGAAACGTTTCCGCCATTAGTAGGAATAACATTTAAATCATGTAATATGAAATGTCGTTTTTCGACCACTTGAACGAGCACGTAATTCAGAAAAATATTGACACTTTTTTAAACATTAAAGAAATGTTTACAAGCAATTCTTTAATTCTGAATAGAATTCTTGTAGTCTGGAATTATTTTCGCTATCGGTTAGAATAACATTTGGTCGTGTAATATGAAATGTCGTTTTCCGACCACTTAATCTACCAAGTAATTCAAATAAATATACACTTTTTTAAGCATTAGAGAAATGTTTACAAGCCGTTGTTTAATTTTAAATGGCATTATTGTGGCCTAGAATCATTTCGGACATTAGGTCGTATAATATGAAATGTCATTTTCCGACCATGTAATTCAGATAAATATCGACACTTTTTTTAAAACAAAAAATGTTCCAAAGGTATTTTTCGGCGAGGAGTGGCCGAGCGTGCTTAGGCACTAGCACTTGTCGATTGGTAGGTCAAGGGTTCGAATCCCGCGACCGACAATGCTCATGAAATTTTTCTGCAGTTTCCCTTCACAATTCCAGATGAATAGCAGCATAGTTCCCTTAAAAGAAGATAGCTGCAGAAACACACCTTTCAAATTCTTGACCTCCCCACCCACTTTCCTTGTCCACCACTCACATCATAAAATATATAACGAAAAAGTATTATTAAGAGTATGAGTGTACAAAGATACAAATAACGATGTGGGTGGCGTTTGTTATAGACAAAAAGTCTCAAAAACGTACACAGATGAGACAGATCAAGCCTACGTATAAAAAAGTGAAATCTTAAAGTTGCAGTAAGTAGCAATTTACACCATTACTGATTTAGTCTGTTACTGACTGCCGTGGTGTTCACGTCAAAATAAAAATCATGTTTTTTTAATCAACTCGTGAAATTTAAATAGAAAAAAAATATGAAGTGTGTCGTATTTAAGAGTAAAAATTTTATTGAATAAAAAATTACTCAAAATAAAGAGATATCTTTCTTAAAATAAATAAATTTATTTTTAATTGTTGACTGGTGGTAACACAGGTCGGCCATGATAGTATATAATGTATGCATACTGCATATATCATCATCAAAATATATTACCAACACATTGGTATATTCGCGTCCATACATCGTGTGTTTTCGTTGTATGTGTGCTGTGTTACGTCACCCATTGATTACAGTGGGCACAGTTTGGTAGACATTCTAGTTTGACCCCTTGGTTAAACCACCTTTCATTATATTCACGGCATCCCAGTAAGTATATTTAAAAAAATTTGAATTCAGAGTTAATAAAATGATAAATATTTAAAAATCGAAAATTATTTGAAAATTAAATTTAAAAAAAAAAAGTATTATATATCGCTGAAAAGTTGTCAATGACCGCTTTTAGCATCAAAATACGTAATTAATAGGTATCAAACATTTTTCGGATTAAACAACATTCGTGTTTTGTGTATGTAGGTATATCGCACTTGATGTGATTAATGTGAATAAAAACGAATAGACATTTTGATAAAACATTCATATATATACAACTCACACATATTATCTGTCTATCTGTCTGCATATACAAAACACAATGTTGTTTGATCCGAAAAATTTCCGATACCTAGTAATTAAACAGCTAAATTTTAAAAATGGAAATTCGCTAATAAAATCGATAAATTTCGTTCATATATCAAAAACTAATCCCAATAGTCAAATTTGAACATTCTACAACCCCATATTCATAACTTTTCCCTTATTTTGCTATCTTTACAAACAAAAAAATTATTTTAACTTTACAAAATGACTGACTAAAAACATTAATTTTGATTCTTAGCTCTAAAAAACTCGAAACTAACCACATAAACTCCCTTTTTATCCTTTCATTACCACTTGACAAAACAAGACTCATTAATACTTACAGTATTTTGCTTGACATTTTGTAGCAAAAATAAAAATATATTAAAATTCTTAAATATATGTGATGTCACCTGATAAACATTTGATTACAATTAGATAATTTTTGTCTTTTTCCAATAAAATCAAATTTAAAATTAATAGTTATGAGATGTACCGATTAGATCGCAGCTTTAGTAGTCAATAAATAATCTGTAGTAGTGGTGAGCAATTATGAATGATTCTAATGAAATCGCTCGATTATGATCACGATTAGTTACTAATATTAACACTATACGGTCCGCGCACTTTCACAGTAAACATTATATAGACCCAATTTTAAATACAATTGAGCGTGAGTCATCTTTAAAGAATTAATTCTTTTATTCGAAACAAATCAATCTTCTATTCTTTTCTAAAAACAAATTACAAATTTAAAATTTACGCAAATGGTGCAATAATGAAAGAGATAAAGCCAAGAAAACGGAAATTTTTTAAATTCATAAGTGATGAATCATGGTTAAAATTTAAGTGAAATGGATTATAAATAAATTCACGAAATTATTCAATATGTGTAACTGTAAACATACACATTTTTAATAAAAACTGACTATGATAAAAAGAAATATAAAAAAAAGACTTTTATTACATGTACGCATTTCAATACAATTACAAATAAATGTTTACAAATATCATCACACAAAGAGTGTGTTGATAGTGTCGGTTACTGGTCGGTACTCGCTTGCGGTAAAATCGCACACATGTGTGATCACTGATCGCGATCGGCCTCTACGGTTGTTCTAGTTGTTTTCAGATGCTGAAAACGCGGACCGTAAAGTGTTAAAAGAAGATGAATAAATGACAGCAGCAGAAAATTGTAAGTAGACAAAACAATTTGACTTAAATTCGAATAAAATCAATCGAACGATGTGAATCAATCCGAGAAATTATTCGAATAGAAAAATATCTCGAGATATGAATCTCAAATATGATAAAATTAAGGTGTTGCATCACTTTGAAATCTCAGAAAGGAAGATTTTATTGGAAAATCTTTTCTCTGTAACGAATAATGCAATCAATATGAAATTTTTTGGAAAATACACAAAATTATTTTTAAATAGGAAGTGTACTGTAGCAGCATCCTGCATAAAATAGCGAATTTCCGTTTACAATTTTTATTTAGTTCTCTCGGAAACCAATTTACATAGAAATAGTTCAAAAACCTTTTTTTATGTGAATTTTTCTCCTCTTTCTAATGATGTAAAAACATGTCGCAAAAAATTTTAAATTTGAGGTAATTTTGACAGAAAACTAATTTTTACTGACATGTCTGACAGACAGACATGTCTGACTGAAGAACTCATCCAAGATTTTTGGACTTCCAACGTTTTCACCAAATTTTGTAAAAATAAGATGTTTCGTTCTTGAGTTACCGTGCGGATACATCTATATAAAAAATATCTTGTGAACCACCCTGGATAATCTATCTAAAAAGCTATAGGTAAAATTTCAAATCAATCGGATAAAAATTGCTGGAGTTATTTTGCCCACCGTTTTAGGAAACATAGTTTCGAGAAAAACACATGTAGTTTCAAAACGTGAGTACCGTTTCGTGTGTTATACTAGAGTGCCTATAATAAATAGAGTGGTGACATGTGTGCTGAATGCTGATTGGTTCCGACATTTTGTATTTCGTAAAATACATTGAAAATAAATTAAATGTTAACAAAAACCATTTAGTTTAACTTAGAAAGAATAATTAAATTAAAAAAATTTAATTGTTCAGTAATTTATAACTTATTAACAATAATTATGTACTCAAAAATATTTACTCAAACATGTGATAATTAATTTTGAAGCTTCCCGCTCTGTTTTGGATACAAAATGGATGACATGTCACGACTCTATTTATTATAGGGACTCTATGTTATACCGATCATTAATGCCATCTATGAGTTATTTATGGAGACAAAACTAACCTGTAATGAAAAAAGTTATCGACCAAACTGAAAGACTCCAAAACGCTAAGCGCAGCGAAGCGGGGGTTTCAATCGCTCGAAACCGTTTCAGAAATTGGATTCAAAACGATTTCTAAGATATTTTTGGAGTCATAATTCCTTTTGAATATCATTCTAGAAACGTTAATACATCATTTAAGCCAATAAAAAAAATTTCAAAGTGATGTAACGCCTTAGTTACTAACAGATTAGTCCAAGACTACGATAATTTCTGTAAAATACCCCTTCAAACGTCAAACCCTATAAAGAACTGATTTGTAATTAATATTACTAACTCGATTAGTAGATCATTCGATTATGTAAATCATTTATAACTGCCCAACTCTAATCAATTTTGAATGTATGTGAATATCGTACTGTAAACCGGGCATGCGCGTAAGACATATACGAAGCCCTAGTCGGTACATCATTACTTTACATTGACCTGTTTCTTAAAACAATTTTTATACAGACTAAGCACTTCTCGTGCAGATGGCCTGGAGTTACCGCCACTAGACGAATTGCTAACACTACTATCATTACTAATTACAGACTCATTATTAGTATGATCAGTAATGTGTAAATTAGCTAAATCGTCAACAGATGGCTCTGTTGATTCCGATTCTGATGATTTAAATGAAACACTCAACGACACATCACTGGATAGATCACTATCAGTCTCGGAAAAATCACCACCAACGTTATTAATATTTACCTCGGACAGATCTTCGGAGATGATTTGCGCGAAACCGCGTTTTTTCAGTTCATCATTGATATGCACGTCAGTGGTTTCGTCACTGGTATCCGTTAAGATCACGTTCAAGACGTAGTTCTGTAACAAAAATAATGTTTTAGATATTTAGATTAACGGTGGTACAGTAACTTTTTAATCTCCCAAAAACCCTGATAGAAGAACTACCCCTTATAAAAAATCTCACCCTTTATGGAAAAATAGCATAAAAATTATATGTATGGAAAAATAGCATGTGAATTATACATTACATGTTGATATAATTAATTTTTTTTTCATTCTATTGAATTTATTTTTAAGATTTTTTAACTAAATTATTAAAAAAATACAAAAAATACACAAAGATGATGGTAATTTACCTGCTCCAAAAATTTTACCGAAAAAATGCAACTGGTTTTCTTACTATAACTTTTTTAATTTTTAAGTTATCAATTCGCTTAAAAAACCATTTTGTAGGGAATTTTAAGCACTATAAGTCTTATGATTTACAATTTTTTCGAGTCCTTCAATTTTTAGATTTGTAAGTTTAAAGGGCTTAGCAAAGGTAGTCTTCGCGTTCTGTTTTGAGCTTCTAACGATCATAACTCAGTCAAATTTGGATGTACAAAAATGAACAAAAAAGCAAATTTTTCAGCAAGAAAAAGCCTACAATTTTCATTCTATAATTTTTTTTCATAAATTTGTTAGTTTTTTAAATATTATGAAAAAAAATATGATTTTTTTAAAAATTAAATTTTTTTTCAAGAGTAAATCAATCATTTTTTCGAATTTAAGCTTCTAAATCCGTTCAAACTCCCAGAACCTATTGCTTATATATGAATAAAGTAAACTGGCGACGGATTACGCTTAGTTTCAATGTTTGCCGTCAAGTAATTAATTTTGACACTGATTTTTTTTCTCAAAAATCAAGACAACCATTTTGCTTTAAATGTAACTCCGTTAATTTTTATACTAATGGCTTTTACCACAGCTCAAAATAAAGGTTTATTCAAGTACTTTAAAAAGTGTAATATGAGTTTTTTTTTGAAAAACCTTTCATTTTTCCGCCAAATGACATTGAAAGTTTCGATTTTAGCTATCGTCAAAATCGATTTTAACTTCAAGGAGTCATAACTCAGGTTCTGTTCTACCTATAAAAATAAAAAAGAATGCAATTTCTTTGCTACTTAATTTTCTTTATTTTTGCTCATAACCATTTTTTGTGTAAAACTTGTAGTTTTTGAGATATTTGCAAAATATCCCTCAAAAACATGCATTTTTTGGGCTAAAAACGACCACATTTAGGCGCCAATATCTCAAAAAATATTGATTGTACAAAAAATTCTTATAGAACATTTTTTGCTTAGAATTTATCCCTCTATCGAACGGTGAGGTTATTTTTCATAAAAAAATTTCCAACCCCCAGAAGGGGTATCTTCCACTCCTAAGGTGAAAGCACACATCGGCATTATATAACTTTTGTTTCTTGGGCTACTCCCTCGCTACAGTTCAAATTTCAAGCCAATCCATCCCATCCAAAAAAATTGGTAGTCAAATGCTTCAGTTACTGTACTAAATGTGAATTTTAAATAACTACGAAACCCTAATTTGTACGTAATCCGACACACACTAGAAAATTTTTTTAAATTTTTGGGAACTCACCCTATAATTCCGTTTGTTCATAACTTCCGCTACCAGCACCTTATTCGCCACCAATTCCAGCATTAATACTGATGCTCGTCGTGACCACATGACAGCCGGTGACCTGGGTCGAATATTGGCTAAACGAGCCCGAATCGCCTGTCGCGGTAACGCACAGAAATCCTTGTGGAGGTACTTCAACGAATTGATGGACACTTTACCCACAGTGCCAAAATCGAAATAAAATACCTAAATAAAAAAGAAAGTGATTTAGAAAATTTATAAAAAAAATTTTTCTAGAAAGATCGTTTCTTACTTTCACAAACCTATCTTCAATTTTGGCCACAATACCTCGATGCCATTCACTCTCAAACAGAGCCACACAGTAAAGTCCCACTTTTATGGTGGATTCTGGTATGTTGTAAACATCTCCGACTAGAGCATAAAAATTCCTGAAACAATTCAATTTGTTTACTGCTCTGATAAAAAATGAGCGTTCGAAGTGAAACTTACTGAATTTTATTCATTAGTTTTTCTAGAGCAACGGAACAGTCTTCACTATACAATTGTATCCAAAATTTACTTGGATCGTAGATTTGTGTGACCTGAACGGTAACATACCCATCTTCAGGTACTTCGAGCCACTGTCGATTCAAATTCTCACCATACTGTAAAACGTCTTCAGGTGGTTGATGGATCGGCTTTTCTTCCGAAAACTGTACATATAAAAAAAAAATTCGAATCATTTTTTAAATGATTGCACTGTAAATAAATAAAATACAGAGTAGAGATTAGTGATGTTGAGCCGAGGAGTAGTTTTTTAGACAAAATTAGTCACTAGTTGAAAATATCGAGTATACATACAATAGTCGACTAAATTTTGTCGAATTCATGAATAGGGTAACCTATGTAACTCGTTCAAAAACAATGTTTTGTTTTGAATTTAATTATTACCTTTTAATATATTTTTCAAGAAAAAGAAAGATATGGCATATCATGACATGTTAATCACATAAAAGTTAAAATAAAGTGTTGTGTCCACAGAACAAATAGAACGAATACATCTGTCTCTTTTCTGCAATCACTTATGTGCTTTTATGTGCATCTTAGGCTGCTTAGTCCCCATTCATTCGCGAGCACTCAATGGGTATGTTTCAATTGTTGTTATATTGTTACCTCTCGTATTAACACGGTATATGTACGTGGTATACGTACATCATACGTTCCACCACCACCAGACCACCACGTACATATTATGTATGTATGTATGCAAGACACTAATACACACACCATCCAACGGACTTACACACACAACTCCGCGTGCACATATATAACATAGTGGTGGGTTATTTTCTATCCTTTGTGGTTACGCTCGTTTCCCTAGTATAAACATAGTAATGTTCGTGCTCTTTGTTCTCTGGTTGTGTCTCATGAAGTGACACAACACTTTGTTTTTAAAATACTTTCGATGGATGTATTAAACTCCAGGGTCGGACCCACTGGAGGGGCGGTTCAGCAGATTTGAAATGAAAAATATTTTTTTTTTATCATGTTATACCCCTTGAATTTTGATGAAACTAGGTGCAGTAATTAAGTGCATTAAGGCACAGTTACTGAATTTTTTTTGAAGTGGTCGCTCAATTGGAACTCTATAAAAATAACATTGGATCGGATATTATCCTTGTTATTATCCTTAATAACGAGGACTGATACGATAATAAATATGTCTAATATTCTTGAGAGTGTTTGCCTTCATGTGGATTTGGAATTATTTTCCTATGTTGAGTAGTTACCAAGAAAAAAATTTTTGTAATTTTTTAAAATTTTTTAGTTATCTCCATAACTACTCAGTTTTGGCCACCAAAATTGTAGATATCAATTACTTACAGCCTCACCATACTGTTAATATAATTATTAAAATAATTCGCTTCCGGGGCCGTCACCTATACTTAGCCGTAATAAAAATGCTAACTTTCAAATAATTATTCGCGCCATACAAACCTCTAAATCTAATTGTAAATCATCCGGTAATGCCCCACTAGTGCACTTCTTCCGTGGCGATTTCTTCAACTCCTTTTGCCTCGTCTCCGACCCTACTTCAACGGCAGGTTCATTATTATTCTCACAGCTTGGCGGTGGACATCGTGCATCGTAAACTTTCCAATCGCCTTTATTCTGTTGCAGACATCGAAACACATCGTAGTGTGACGAACAGAAATGAATTACGCTACAATATCCTTTTGCTTGCACGTTGAGGTCCTCGTTAAAGTGTTCACGATACAATTTCGGTAACTCGGAGCACCAGATACCTGACGGGTAACAATCGATCAGTTCGCGTAACTTTTTCTTGAGCGGATCCGTGTACGATTGAACCGGTAACGTGGACACGGGTTGACTCAACGCCTCATTATGACTCCGAATCGACTCTTTCGACAAATTGGCACGTACTCTTTGGCGTTGTTTGTACACGTACTGCGATTCCGTGTCGGAAGTTTCCGATGGTTCATCGCCAGCACCACGTGCTGTTGGACAATCCGCTAACGACGGAGGTAACGGGTTCGCAAATTGCACAGAATTTGCTTTTGGGTTAGAATTGGACTCGGTGTACGACGCAGGTGGTGGAGATTGTGAATAATTACTCTCAAACGATTTAGGAACTGCTGGTTCGATGGGACTGTTAATTGATCTGGCACTGTTGAAGGAACCGGAAAAATGTGATCGATCATCTTCGACGGGGCTACTTGCACGGATTGCATTCGGTCGCATGATTGCTCGAAATGGTCGTCGTCGTCTTGTACTTCTCACTTCCGGTCTTCGTTGCCGCTGTATCATTTCCTCAATATGTGCCACTTTCTTACTCACAACCGGGATAACTAACGCTTTGATACCGTTGCCATGGATCTACGTAATGAATAAAACAGTCCAAATATTACAGATTTGAAAAAAAAAATTGAGTTTGTATAAAAATTTACCCGAAGAGTGTCAGGAATATTGTTGAGAAAATCGAAGACATTCGAATAACCGAGCGCCTGGTGCGGTATATTCCGGCCCTCCATTTCTCGAAAATCTCGTAACAGCTGTTCAACAGTGATTCCTCGGGGGGATGAAATGATCAAGCTTTTTAAAATATCTTTGATTTCTTTCTCTTTATCCATTGTGTTTGATTAAATTTTAACCTAAAATTTTCGAAAATAAAAGACAACTAAGGTCTAATGAAAGCATTTTCAGTTATACTATTCCGTAAGATTATTAATACTAAAACTATTCTTTTAAATTTTTGAATAAGTAGCGAAAATTTAATCTTTTTTATCTTTATCCTTACCATAATATTTTTACGATTCTCACCCTAATTTATAAAACACATGAACTACGCCAAACAAAACCAACGAAATTAAACAACTTTAAACAATTAATCCATTTTTTGTAATAATAATTTCATGATTATTTATGTTAGTTACATAAATTAAAATCTAAATTACTTTCTAAAAGTAAAATTTTTAAAACCAAAACGTATTTTGCAAATACATTAAAATTTTTTATGTGAAGCAAAATGCATTTTTGATAAAGTTTGTAAATCGCAAAAACGGTACAAAAACCTTAAGAAAATAAAAATACTAAAAGTTTTATACCAGGCATTCTCAACAGTTTTTGTTCAGATCTTATTAATTTATTACAGTCGATCTTCGTTATCAGTCCGCTTACGGGGCTGTAGAAGAACATAATTCTAAGCATTCTAAGAATTCCTGTACCCCCACTTGTGCTTAGTAGTTGACCGCCGTAACTCGCACTTCTCCTACTTTTCAAGCGTGTGGATGTGTACCATGTGTACTTATTTTATTTATAATCAAATATCGATGAACGAACAAAACTTGTTTTGGTCAACTACACATGTATTATGTAAACACGGACCTGCAAAAAAATTATTTTAGTGAATAAAAAGATTCTGACAGGATGATTTATGAGTTGCACTATTAAACATCAACACCAAAGTTGTGGTCTTATAACGAGAGACTGAAGTAATTTTTTTTCGGTCATGGAAGGGGAATGTTTACAATAGAAATATAAATCGGCGGACTCATAACGAAAGTCGGCTGTATATCATCTTATTAACTTGTGAAACGTGTCTAATATGTACCAAGCACCTGGCTGAGCCACTTTGGTGCTATCAGGGAACAGAGACGTAAGTAGAACAAGCCTTCATATGGAATTTGTCTGCCTAAAAAATATAGTGTAAAAAACGACAGCTAGATGGCAAAACACTATGAATTTAGGTCGAGTCCCTATACTAAAATATAGTCCGGACATGTCAGCCATTTTTCATCAATGAATGTCAAAATAATTGTCACATGTTTGAGTAAATTGAGTCTTAATAAGTTATAAGTTTAAAAGTTTTAAATTTAAATATTCTTTCTAAGTTAAATTACATGATATTTTTAAAAATATTTAATTTATTTCCAGTTTATTTTTGACGAAACTTTGATGGAAAATGGCAGGCTATCAAAAATCATGTCCTGACTAGCAAAATGCTTGCAGTGCCACATAGTAGTTGCCTCTGTGAACTACGTCTCGCCTCAGTCTGAAATTGTCTAAAAAATTAACACAGGTTGCGTTTTCTACTTACGTCTATATTCACTGGTGCTATTAAACTTGTAATTTATTTAAAATTTCCAAAAACAGAATAATGAGTAAATTATCTAATTGTAAGTATAATACATACAGCCTTAATTAAATTTCTTCTGTAGTAAAATTTACAAGCAATAATTTTGATAATAAACCTTATTATTGAAAAGTTTAGATTTTTTAGAAACTGCAAAAAAAGAAAAAAGTTTTTTAGATGAAAAAATAATATTGTCGAACTGGTCTCTATATCCGGTCTTTCCAATAGGTACAATAGACACCGTAGACGCTGTGCCTAGGGCCTACAAACCAACAGTGGTCTACGGAAGTCTCAAAATGAAATTTTTTTGGGAATGATAGAAATGTATGTACCCTAATATAATAAAACTGAAATTTTTTCTCTTTTATTTATTTTTATTTTAGACAATCATACAGATTTATAATATTTATTTTGTAATAATAATATAACAAAATAATATGACTGACGACATCAATTTTTCGACTTTTTGTATTTCCAAAATCAAATATAAACATCTTCAAATGGCATCTCATTTGCTCATTTTCAATTGAACACAGATAATCTTTATCAGTTTTACAAAAATTCACATGTAAAAATTTAACTTTTGCTTACCAACATGCAAAAGTTATCCAATTACATTAAACAACGCAGATATAAAACTGAAAGAACTTACAAATACGGTTTTATGCGAAAGTACCTAATAACAGTAAGACCTACGACGATCCTAAAATGGTCCCAGAACTAACGTTGTTCAGCCAGATTTTTGCTATATGCGGAGTGAATATTCAAAACGTGTTTTGTCACAGTTATTAAAATGTTGGAAAATTACTAAAAATTATTCAACGTATTATTTGAGTATTTGCATTGTTCAGGTTTTTCTTATAAATTACATGATTTACAGTACAATTAAAATTGATTTTTCGTTAAACTGTTTTTCTATTATGAAGAAAAATGCTTTTATGTGGTGGACAATAATTGTTTGTATTAAATTATACATACAGCTGAACTCTTCTTTATGCGGTCTTTTTTGTGCGGTTTTTTTTGTGCGATTTTTTTATGCGGTTTGTAAAAAATGGCCATTAAAATGTATAATGTGAATCGAAATCACGAGACAATAAGAAACTTAAACAATTACTATAATAACTTTCTTTGATAAAAATACTTTTTAACGACTTTTAAGCATTTAATTAATACATTGCATAAGAACATAAATTATTGCATCATTTAATTTTTTTTACACCTTCATTTAATATTTTTCAAAATTTTCATAATATTATAAAAAGGAAATAAAATATTCCTACGTGTAAATTAAGGCTTTGTCTTGTTTATAGAAGCAACTTCTAAGGAAATTTCTAAGTTTTGAGCGTTTTGAGTGATGTTTTTTCGATGAAAAATTTTTTATGCGGTCCCTACCAACCGCATAAAAAAAGTTTTTTGTACAATCTGGATCGAACTATACTTTTTATAGCTATTTATGATATTTTTGAATATATTTTTTTTTGTGCGATTTTTTTATGCGGATCCCTTCACCGCAAAAAAAAGGATCAACTGTATTATGAAAAAAAAAACGCGCTTTGAATAAATCCATCATTTTCTTTGTTAATTTTATAGAGAAAAATTTTTTTACGGCATTTGAATTGTCTAGGCAGATAGGAATCAAAGAGAAGAATCATATTATGATGTGCCTAACTCAATTTTGAATTTTTGTGACATAACATTTCTTGAATATTCACACATATAGTATGTTTTAGACATAAGTACAAAATTTTAACTAGTAGAAAACTCTGAATGAAATGGTCCATAGCTTTTGAACTACAAAATTGAATTGTATTTTACTATCTGTGATGAGAAGATTTTAAACAATTTCTAATGGCCATTAAGTTCTGATTAAATTAATTTTGGTGCAATCGGCCATAAATCTTCAAAAAAAAAAAAATAAAATTTAGTAGATGATTACGCTTGAAATAGTGGCCAATGGTGCAATTGTTTGACGACCACTGGTCAAGTACATACTTCAGAAATTCCTATTTCTAAAAATTTTAAAAATTTAAACACGTGGTTGTCATTTTAGCAATTTACATACAACAACTTTTATTTTTAAAACTTCCCATAAAATTAAGTTTCAATTATACAATGACTGAATCAAATACTGCCGATTTAATACACATTGACGATTATATCGTAATTCAGCGTCAAGACTATAAAAAATTACATAAACTAAAACGAAACGATTGTGTCCGTTTGGGCAAACACAACATAGAACTACACAGCATAATTGAACAAGAATACAATTCCACGTTTAAACTCGAATCAATTGGTAAAAATAAATTCACTTTGAAAAAAGTTGAATTTGCCAAACAAGTTACACTGCCAAAAGATCGTGAATGTGGTGACGATAATCGTGGAATTCGTGACGATGGTAAATCACAAAAATTGACCACAGAAGACATTACAAAATTGCAAGAGAGTGCGGTACCAGCCTCGGAAATTATCACTCAAATTGTCAGTAATTCGACAACTTTTGCGTCCAAGACCGAATACAGTCAAGAGAAATATGTCAATAAGAAAGAGAAAAAATATTACGAGTATATCCAAATTATTAAACCGACAATATTGAATATGATCGAAATTTACTATCGACTGAGTCCGGTGAAAATTATGGGCATGCGTATCGATGATATTGCACAAATTTTATACTATTCAAACGTTCACTGTTACGGAAATTATCTGATTTACGAAAGTGGGACCTGTGGACTGCCAGCGGCTGCGATACTCGAACGTATTGGGGCCAACACGCCCGGAAAACTGATCCACGTTCATCCGGGTAATGAACCGCAACGTCAAGCCATAATGGCAATGAAATTTCCCGAAGAACTGTTAGATCGTTATCTAAATGTAAATTTATATTCTGTTTTACGACACTATTATCAAAAATATAAAAAAGGCGCATGCGCGACTAAACAGAGTGACGAAGGTGTACCGAAAAAACCCGAAGATGAGTCGCAAGACGAATCCGAAGGACCAGAAGAACCAGAAGCGAAGAAAATACGTTTAAGTGAAGATAAGACTGTCGTGTTGGAGAAAAAATGGCAACTCGATAATCAACGCGCGTGCGAAATGTTTGACGAAAAATTGGATGGACTTGTGGTGATTGCAAAAGAGGATCCAGTTTCGATTGTGGACGCGTTTATCGATTTTATAAATTGGAGTAGACCGATCGTTGTTTTTTCCGATTGTATACAAATTTTAACGAATCTTTATATGCATTTGAAAAGATCGAAAAAAGTGACGTATGTGCGATTGACTAATGGGTTCTTGCGTAATATTCAAGTGTTACCGGAACGGACACATCCGGATATTAATCGGAATTTTGGCGGTTATTTATTGACCGGGTACACCGCTGGATTAGATTAGGAATTTTTAATTTATTTATTTTGTAAAATATTTTTTTATTATTGTAATATAGGATGAAATATATTTTAATTTTGAGTCTTAATATTTTTTGAGACTTTTAAACGATCCTTATAAATGATTTCGGTAAATATGCATATTTCAAGATTATGAGTAATTAAGCGGTTAATAGTCTAGTGTTAGAACGGTTAGAACATTAACTTTTTAAACAAACCATATGGAAAAATTTTTTTGTCTCAAAATGCCAGACTTTTTATTACCAGTAATAAGTACAATAGATAAGGTTACAAAAAAAAAAAAAAAAATCAAAGATCCCAACATCAAAAAAGTGAACGCTAGAAATTTACAAAATATAAATTATACTAAACTATGTTGATAAAATTGAATATTATTTAGAATTATACCGTATTGTCACAGATGGCGGCACCTGTACCAGTGAATATATACATATGACAGCATTTTGAGCCGCCATATTTCAGGACTAGTTAACTCGTCTTAATCATTTAAAGAGTTAAACTGTCATGCATTTAATATGACCTAAAAAAAATATTTTTTGGAAAAATTTATTGATAATTCGCAAAAAAATGTTTTTTTATATATTAGTTTAAAATTTCCTTCTAAAACACATATTTTTCCAATATTACGTCACGTGCCAGTATTGCCAAAAATTCGACAAGAGATTCGCCATATTGGTCAACACTAGTCATTTTTTGGCTTCATTTTCATATAGACAACCTACGTGACCTGCGTTATCTTTTAATTACGACACTAGCGTTCGTGGTAGCTATAATTAGCATTTTTACAGTAAAGAGTTTAACTCTTTTAAACAAACCATATGGAAAAATTTTTTTGTCTCAAAATGCCAGACTTTTTACTGCCAGTGATAAGTACAATAGATAAGGTTACAAAAAAAAAGAAAAAGAAAAAAAATCAAATATCTCATCAAAAAAGTGAACCCTAGGAATTTAAAAAATATAAATTATACTAAACTGTGTTGATAAAATTGAACATTATTTAGAATTATACCGTATTTCGGAAAATCTGTCAGATGGCGGCACCTATATCAGTGAATATCACAGCATTTTGAGCCGCCATATTGCAGGACGAGTTAACTCGTCTTAATCATTTAAGGTAGTTACCTCGACATTCAACTTTTCGACAGAATAGTTTCAAATTTTAATAGTATAAAGAAGAATGCTATATCTGATTGTCCTTGTAATTTAGGAAAGATTGATCGTTTCTGAGTTAAGATAATTAGGGTTAAAGTTTGTATCTACTCATGTATTAGATCTCAAAATTCTGACTACGTACCCTTATTTTGTATTTAACAATATAATGACTCGACAGAATTCAATAAAAAACTAGGGAAAGGAAGATTAATAAGTTCTGAATGTAAAGAAAAAATTGAATTATTTGTTGATCGTTTTGAATTGAAGATATCATCAGAGAAAGTATAGTATTTTTATAAGTACATCAATTTCAAGCAACTGAACCGAAGCAGTCTGACAACCCTGTATATTAAATAACTGGTTTATTCGTATTTACTTGTAAACAATATTGAAAATTCATAAATCGCGTTTTTTGACCTTTTACCGCTTACGTAGCGAAAACGGTGATAGATACATTAAAAAGTGCGAAGACCTTTTTTGTAGAGAATCGAATTCTCTACAAAAAAGTCCGCGAGAGCATATATCTATCTTGTACAGGTGAAAAAATACAGGGTTCCAAACGCATATGCAGACCACTTAATATGTTTGTTGGATAAAATTACAAGGATGCCAGCGTATTTATAATAACAAACTTTGATAGTATAAGTGTGTATATACAGGCTGTTTGAAAGTATGCATCTACATGTTGGTATGAAAACTAATACGTATGAACATCTATCCAATAATACAGACAATAATGACATAAAGTAATTTTGGTTCGCAATTTTTTCTACTAGCATGTCACAAGGTAACCACCTTAAAGAGTTAATAGGTTTGTTTAAGCAGCAGTTTTGTATAGTACCAAACCATCAAGATTGTGTGCAAATCGTTTTTAGTAATTATTAAGACCGTTCTGCGTAACTAAAATTGCTTTGCGCATAATCCTGACAGTTTGGTATTATCTAAAAATGTTGACTGAATGGGATTGAAATTAAAACAACTGGAATCAAAATTCTTTCGAGACTAAGGACAATAAATTAATTAGCGTAACAATCCGACAGAGAGTAATAGTAATGGTATGAAAAAGCTTAGAAAATGTTATTTAAGCCTCTACTTATACAAATCATCAGTAGCGTGCATAAAAAAAAAATATACATAATTTCTTTACTCCAATAAATTGCTCTCAATTTGCTCCATCTAACTCAATAAAATGTACTAAAAGTAGCCAACTATTAACAAATATAGGCAATCAGACATACATTGTGTATAGTCTTTGCATACATTTAAGAGTGATTAGATTTTGTTAGAGAAAATTGGTATAATCATATTTATAAGAACTGAAAATGACTCATTTCAAAAATAAAATTTTGTCACATAAAAGTTATTATAATTTATACTATCCTTTTTTAATATATTAGATAGCAGATCTTGTGAGAGATAGCTATGTTACGAGCTGGTGTGATATATAAATTTATGTGAATGAGTCATTTTTAGTTGTCGTTGTTTTCACTATAGCAATTTATTGGGGTGAAGAAATTGTGGAAAAGGAAATTATTTTGCAAGATTTTGATTACAATAACCGATTTTTTCTTTGTAAATAATTATTTAAATAATTATGTTTCTGATAGAACAATTATTATTGAATTCAATAGAACAATTTAAGCTTATAAAAAACAAAAAAGTTTTTCAACTTCCGGTGCAACTTCTTTTCTCGATTAAAATTAAGAAATCGTTCGCTTTTGAGTCTACTCAGTGACTCTTAAGGATGATGAAACTCGGATACAATGCTTACTGTATTACCCTATTAAGATTTAGGGCAGATGAAAATTGTTTTCCTTTTTAAACGGGGAAAAATCGAAGAATTTTATAAATATTCTCATTCGAAAGTAAAAAATCAGTTGAAAACGCATGAATCAAAGTTGAAATAAGAAAAGTTCGTTAAAAGAAACAACATTTTTTATAATTATGAACTTTAATTTTCCTTTTAGAGCAGTCTTTTCTATATATTTGGAACCTAACTTTTATATTTATTGTGAAAACCAAATCTTAATAAACGCAGATTTTCATAAGCATTGTATACATATTACATTAATAAGAGATTAAATTATTGATAAACTTGATATTATCATAGGAATGTCTTATGTAATATTTATCGCCAGTAAAATCATTATAGAAAATCGATGAAAAATATAAAAATTTCATTTTACTATCTATTTCACCCCTTTCTTATCATTATTAGACCATCTTCATAAAAATGCCAACCGTGCCATCTATTGTTAAAATTATTTCAAAATCAAGAACAAACTAATATTCATAAAACAATTTATAAAGAATTTTCGATTGATTTCTAGTAATTATATTTAAAAATCCAAAAATTTTATTTAAAGTATTCTCATGACCTATTTAATGGAAACATATCGAAAATAAAATCGATTTTATAACTTGGAATGAATTTGGATTGTCACAACAGTCACACCAGTAGTGTCATCTTTGACAAATTAAACTTTGTACCAATTATTACACTCCACTGTTCAACTATCAGATGTGTACATACAATTTTTTTACTGTAATTAAAAAAAAATTAGTTTAAATTAAGAAAATTGTGAAAAAACAAATGAATGGTACTAATATTTTTTAAAATCAACCAAAAAATCAATTGTTAATTCAACTATTTTTTAAACTGTGAGTAAATTTTGAAATATTATGTTTATTTAGGCAAATACAAAGGTTATATTTATTTTGTTGGTTACAAAAATTAACAAAATGAATCAAATTATCCTTTTTACCCTTTCAAAAGTGGACTTGGTCATTTTGTTGGAATATTGTGTGAAAAAAAATTGATTAATTTTTATGCTTTTTTCTGTGTTGCATAAAACAAATGACGATATTATTTGAAATAAAACGGTAGACACTTGTTTGTAATTGAATTAAATCTTAACAGGTGATATAAAATGACATTTAATTTACGAAAATTTAATTTTGGTTTGCTTAATTATGATTAATTATAAGATTAATAATTCATCTTTTAACAATTCCATAAAATTTTTGTATTGTTTGATTTAACTTTCAATTTTTAATGTCTTTTCCAAAATTTTGTAATTAAAAGTTTATTAAATTAATTAATAAACAAAAAATAATTAATTTTTTTTTTAATTTTTTGAAAATTTTTGAAACTGTTTTATTATTAAATGATTCTGTTTCAACAAGTTTCATATTATTTATTAATCGGTACATTCAACTTGAATCAATAAATAATAATGACGGAATAAATTTTTAAATGTTGACTTAAAAGCGAAAAAATCATTTTTGTTACGTAACCAAATTTTTATGGAACAGCACAAGAATTAGTCTAGACTTTTAGAGCAAAAATTGATCAGTTAAAGTGTCAGATCAGTTAAATTTTGGATTTTTTAAATTTTTAATTGACTTTTACAATTTTGGCGTTCTTAATCATATTGGGGACTTGTCGTTGCGAAATTTCATTTAATAAATATCTACTTTTAGACGCCAAATCTGGACGTAGTTTTAGATTTAATTCACATCCAGTTGAAGAAGATACATAATTCATAAACTATAGGCGATGGGATTTTCTTTTTTTAGTCTGAACCATCGAAAATTGCTATGAAAAGACAAAGTTTTTTTTTTATTGAAACGGCTACTCTTTGAAACTTTATAACAACGTTTTTAACAAATTTTTGACCTGTTAGGAAGTGACACAACAGTTTTTACTGTGCAATACAAAATGTTAGCTTTTAGTGATAAGTCATAGACATTATTCTTACTACAGGCGCTCTGATTGTGACCGAACGTTTTTCTACAATTATTTTAATGTATTAAATATTAAATCACCTATATCGATTATAGACGCTGGATGACCTATATTAGAAAAGTACATTAGCACTTTTACCGGAAGACAATTATGGTATTGTCTTCACCGTAATGTCCATTATCACAATTAATATTATTATTTTATTAATTTATCGGAATTATTATAGATATTATTTTTTCCAGAAATTATATATGTATAAATAGTATTCTATAAGTTTATATAAATATTGATTCTAAAACTAAAATTGAAAAAATAAAAAAATATTTATTGTTAGAATATATTTTAAAAAAGCTGCTAATTTTTGTTGTAAATAAATATGGAGGCGATTTTACTAATTTAATTCTAATTATCGTTGACAGTATCTTTACAAATATTTTTTATATATACTTCCGAACAAATTTAAGTATATTCTAATATTATAAATATAAAATGTGAATTTGTCTGTATTTAGGAGATAAAATACTGAATAGATTTTAAAAATTGTTAAATAGTGTCCTAGATGAGTCTAGGCTTAGGATGTTAAAAAACCGAAGTAGGTAAGATTTATCGATTAAAAATCAAAAGTAATATAAATTTTCATAAAATACATGTTAAAAACTTTACTAAATTATGGGCAATATCATCTTTGAACGTATATGACTGGAGTTGTCATAATTCATCACTTTGCATTTTACGTTATAAAATAGTTAAATCATATTTTTATATGATAGCAAAATACAATAAAAATATAAAAATTTAGTTTCAGTTCATAGAAAAATAGAAATTTTGTTTTAAAAATTACGTATAAGAGACAAAATGTCCGCCATATTCCCATACTGTGCGACCGGTGTGATCTCATGTGAGTGAAAGAGAGATAACCTGTCCTTAATGAACGATTACATCATAAATCATTTTAGCGCTACTTTTGAAAATAAAATATAGTGCTTGCTGAGACTCGTGTGCAGTGTTGTGCTTATCTAGATAACGTTATCTGAAATTTTATCTAGATAACGTTTTCGTTATCTATTATCTTTTATCTAGATATTTTTAAAATAAGTTATTTTTTATCTTATCTTTTTATTAAGCGAAGGAAAAAGATAAGATAACGACAATATTTCTTGATTTTTTTTAAAAAAAAAAAAAAAAAATTGAAAATTGAAACTAAATTCACCATTTTCATATATTCACTAAGTGACATGATAGAACTAGAATCATTTCCGCCATTAATTAGAATAACATTAGGTCATGTAATATGAAATATCGTTTTCCGACCACTTGGTCGACCATGTAATTCAGAAGAATATCGACACTTTTTTAAGCATCAGAGAAATGTTTAAAAGCAATTCTTTAATTTTAAAGCGAATTCTTATAGTTTGGAATCATTTTGGCCACTAGTTGGAATAGCATTAGGTCGTGAAATGTGAAATGTCGTTTTCCGACCGCTTGGTCGACCATGTAATTCAGAAAAATATCGACACTTTTTTAAGCATTAGAGAAATGTTTAAAAGCAATTCTGTAATTTTAAATAGAATTCTTGTAGCCTGGAATCATTTCGTTCATTTGTTGGAATAACATTTAGTCATGTAATATGAAATGTCGTTTTCCGATCACTTGGAGTGAATCCACAAGTAATGCAGATAAATATCGACACTTAACCAGCTCCTTAATTTTAAATATAAATAGAATTCATTTAGTTTGGAATGATTCCCGCTATTGATAGAGAATAACATTATATAGGTCATGGTATATGAAAGGTTGACCAGGCTGATCATTCCCACCAAGTTTACCCCGCCATTTTTTTTTTTAAACAAAATGGTTGTGCGATATTGCGCTAGTCGTGTATTATCATGTGCCGTAAATAATAGAAGCTAAATCCCGAAATTTTATATTAAAAAACTGTTAGGTAAAAAATTAGCTCCTTCGTTTTCTTTTTTTAAAACAAAAAATGTTATTCTCTGTTGTGCTAGACGTGGCATCATGAGCCGTAAGTAAAAAAAAATTAATTCCAAAACATGTGATTTTTATCACTAAAAAGATTTATTTAAACATTTTTGTAATTTGTTGTAATTCACACATCTTTCTGCGGACCAGAGAGTACCTTCGTGGTCCGGCATCGGTCTGCGAATCGGTTTTTGATAAACATTAAACTCGTGTATTATTTCTGTAAATATTATCTTATCTGTTATCTAAAATTTTATCTAGATAACGGTTTCTGTTATCTTTATCTAGATAATTTAAATTATGTTATCTATTATCTGTTATCTAGATAATAAAATTCGATATCTTGCCCAACACTGCTCGTGTGTCAATAAAGTTGATTATGAAAATTGTAAATTTCAAAATTCTCTACAAAAAAGCTTCTTCACATTTTTCACGTATTATATCGTTTATTATTAAATAATACTTTGTTTCTGTGTTTATCACAATCAGGTTTATTTATGATTTCTAAACCTTTTGATCTAAAAAAAAAAAAAAAATAAATAAATAAATAAATAATTGAAATACTTGTATGAAATTTAACTTTTAATTGAATATTTCACAATATTTTTAATATTTATAGACTTGAATGATCATTAATTATCATTATTGAATTTTAATCACTTTTCAATTTGTTAACTTAATTTTGCTCGCGGCTATACATCACGTTGTTTCAAATTTAAATTACATGATTTTCGATTATTTGTAATTATAAGGCGTGAATAAAACAATCTAGTAAAAGTAATTTTTAATTTGAGTCCGAATTAGGTTTTGGAATTCATCAGATTTTCGATATTCGACGCTAGGACAGTAGAATTTTATTATATGTAATATACAGGATGATTCAAATTATTTATTCGTACAAGTGAGTAAGGCTGTTGCAAGTAAAACCAAAAGTTTGTCTTTTTGTGTCTGAAAAAGCAAGATTGAAGTAGCTCTACGTCTTTCCGTTTGCCTAAATTTTTTCCCGCCCTCAATTTACTCAAACTTCCGTTCAAACAACTAATTTTTTGCCGAAATAATTTTTATTACATCAACGTAAAGAGCGGAAAAATTTATTTAAGTTTTTGAACCGTTATCGAATGGTTTTCGAGAGAAATTAAAAAATATGTGACTTTTTGGTCCAGTGATATTCTTATGGCAAAATATCTATATGCAAGGCCGGATTTACGTCTGTAGAGGCCCCTGAAGAATTTCCAATATATTTCTAGAACTCAAATTTTCCCAAAAATAAGGTTGATGTAAAAAAAAATACAAAACAAAAACGCTCTTATTCTTTTAATTTAATCCTTAACCGGTAAGGTGAATTTTCATAATACTCACGGTAAAGTGATGTCTGAGAGACATCAACAAATTAACATACCGCGAGCTGGTAACATAGATAGCCAAAACTGGAGACCACACGTATATGCATGTATCAAACACTCCCCTTACGCTAGCAGGGTAAGATTTGCCCTAAACCATAAAAAAATACACAGACATTCAGTTACCAAAAACAAGCAGGGAGGAAGAAAACTGAGAGAATATATTTGTATACGACTCACAGACATCACCTTACCGGTTAAAGGTTAATCCCATTTATGTTGATATTTTGTGGAGCCCCAGGAGAAGTTGCCCCAAGCATCCTTATGTAAATCCGACTCTGTATATATATGCTTTATCTATACATATAATAAAACTGTAACGAGGCCATTTCTGTACATGGAATATTTTTTGAAAATTGTATTGGTACTGTAAATAGTTATCGATGTAGATATCAAAACAGCGATTTTTAAAATTTTTGTCTGTCTGTTCACGCATCACGCAGAAACTATTGAACGGATTTTCATGAAATTTGGTGTGATTATAACTTATTACCTGGGTCAATACCTAGGATATTTTTTTTCCGGGAAAATGTCTCATTTCTACGGGAAATTAAAAAAAAAAAACATTCTGAGCATGTGCACACATTACGCAAAAACTATTGGACGGATTTTGATGAAATATAATGATAACTTATTGCTTGAGTCAACATTCAAGATACTTCTTACTCCGGGAAAATGTCTCATTCTCACGGGAAAATAGAAAACTCATTTTGAGCATGTGCACACGTCATTACGCCAGTGGTTCTCAAACTTTTTGATTTGCGACTCCTTTTGCAATTTAAAATTTCAAAGGACCCCGCAAATAGGTAGAAATGTGTAGTAATGCACAGAAAATAGGCATGTGATCTGTAATCAATTGTTCCCGCGACCCCCAATTTGAGAATCACTGCATTACGCAAAAACTATTGAACGAATTTTGATGAAATTTGATATGGTGATAACTTATTACCTGGGTCAACATTTAAGATACTTTTTACTCCGGGAAAATGTCCCAGTTTTCACGGGAAAATAGAAAAACCATTTTGACCATATGCACGCATTACGCAAAAAATATTGTTCTATACAAGTTCTGTATAATTATTATACTTATATATTTCTCATTGACTTTATAACAATGCGTCGCGCGAACGACGTCGCGGGTATAGCTAGTATTATCTAACTGTGACACCCCCTTTGTTTTTATAATTAATATGTTTTAATATTTGCATTATTTCCTTTATTGATAAATCAATAAAGGCAATTTGGTAACTGATTCGAGGTAACATAAATATCCTTACTAATATTATAAATGCGAAAGTGAGTTTGTTTGTTTGTTTGATTGGCTTTCACGCCTCAACAGCTTAACCAATCAACTTGACAGACGTTGCTTGCGAGCCAGAGACGGTTATAGGCTACTTTTTATTTCGGGAAAATATTTCATTCCCGAGGGAAAATGCATTAAATTACAATAGCTGACTATTAAAAAACGGATAAATTATTTCAGACTTTGTATATTACTAACAGAAGAGATGAGAAAGGACACAAACTACTTTATACCCCGGCATATTTCCCGTGGGAAATTTCATTCCTGTGGAAAAATATATTTTAAATGAAACAAAAAATGATGATAGACAAATATGACGGTATACAGCGATAAACATAGGTTATTTTTTATCCCGATAAAATATCTCATTCCCGAGGGAAAATGTATTTAAAACTAAACAATGAAATAACAACTGACTATTAAAAAAAGCATGATTGATTTCAAACTTTGCATATTGTTTACAGAGACGATGAGAAAGGACACAGACTACTTTCTATCCCGGGAAAATATCTAACTTCCGTAGAAAGTCTTATTCCCGTGGGAAAATATGTATTTAAAACAGTATAAAAAAGAATTATTGATTTCATTTGAACTTGGCATGTTGTTAAAGGAATGTTATAGTCTATTTTTTGCCCGGGGAAAATATTGTATTTCTGTGGGAAAATTCCAAAGAAAAAAGTAATAATACCTACTCGACGCGTAATAGCGACGTGATGAAAGTACACTTTATATGTTTTAACTAGATGCCATAATTTCAAATTCCACGCGGGCGAAGCCGCGGGTAACAGCTAGTATTCTATAAATAGAACTTTATTGAGCGAGTCGCGGTTATAGATGAACGTGCGAAATCAATATCAAAAGTGAAATCGTCAGTTATTACAGTTAGTCGAATATTCTGTACGGACAATTTATTTGACTCATCCTGTACTTGAATCCATTGCCTCAAAATTCTTCTCAAATTGATCAACGGGAAATACACACTTGGATTAAATACCTTTATAAACTGTACTCATTAATAAACCCAAACTGCTCAAATGACATTATATTTAAATTGGCTAATGTAAATAAATGAATGTAATTTTACAATTATTGTTTCAGATACACCACATTTTAAAATAGATCATTTGAATGATCCATGATCCATAATATGATGAGTGATCCACAGTGACACGACTGATGGCATAATATGATGAATTCGTCACAACAGTATAATAAGCAACCCAATAATATATTAAATGTTATTTTTTGATAAGGAATATCTCTTTTATATTACTATCTTTGTCTCACATACGACTTAAGTACCTATTTGTATGACTTAAATATGCGCGCGTTTAACAACACTTAATTTACATAATAATTATGAATGAGACAAAACTGATTATGTATTGTAAACATTTGTAAACAAACTAGGTATCTAATAGGTTTTAAACGTTGTCTGTGTACATACACGTACGTATAAAGTATACAAAATTTTTATCGCTGTGAAAGTTCGGCCCGAAAAATTTACACAATAGTTTGAAATGTCACTGAATCGACCGCGTTCAACGTCAGTCACATTTATACGATCTAGAACATCTAGTCGCCCGGATGATATACCGGAATTTCGTTCGGATGATGAAGATATACAGGTACGTAAAATTTTATTATTTATTTATTTATTTTAATTTAACCCGCTGAAGTCAAATTTTATATTTATTTGATATTAGTAAATAAAAACACTTTACTTTGCAAAATACCACTTATAAACCACCACAATAAAAGTGGTATTTTGCAAAGTAATTTACTAATATATCAAATATGGAATACCATAAAGTAACGCTCAAATCTATTAAATTTAGATTTACTTGTTGACCAGGTTGCTTTGTAACTGACATTTTATGTTGTTTAATTTGTTCACAGTCTTCTTGATGATATATTATTCCAAACCATTATTTACTTTATAATGTTTGACCTAATTTTTATAGTTTTAAATTGTGAAAAAAGTTAGAAAAAGTTAGCGAAAAAAAAGTGCGTTAAATTTTGGGATTTACATGCGTGACTACAGGGCCGGCGAGAGAAATGACGGGTCCTCGGGCACAACAAAAAATTTTCAAACATTTTTTTCTCCAAAAATATTATAGTTAACGAGCAAAAAAAAAACAAACGTCTTTTTACTTGCTCCGGGCCTCCTTTTTAGACTCGGGCCCCCGGCCAATTGCTCCATCTGTCCCCCTTCTCTCGCCGGCCCTGTACGTAAAGCGTACATATTCTTTTATAGTTAATCCCACTTAACTGGCCTAATACAAAAAATATTATTGCCAGTTCGTTCTAAACAACCATTGTTGTATACAAACATAAAGTTCTATGTTTCATTTTGGGGATAATAGAGCAAATATTGATTGATTACCAATTATCTTTTGATTAAAATAAGAAAAGCTTTTTATTCTCAAAATTTTTATTTCAGGGAATTTGTAGTTCAGTTGTTCCTCTGTGTATTTTGAGTAAAATGGTTCTTAGATTTATGTAAATTATTCAAATTTCTATTTGCATTTTTATATTGATTGCAAAAAACGTTTTCCAAATATACCTAATCTCAGATTGTATTTAAAGGGTTAAAATTTCAAAATATACAATTTTTTTTAAAAAAAAAAAAAGAATTTTTCGTAATTTTTTTTTTTACTTTAGTAATTTCATTTGTTTCTGTCTGTTGCTTTAAGGCTTAGTTCAAGTAAATATTAATTTTAATAGCTCTCTAATTTTGTTGTCATTTAACTGTTTTTGGGTAAATTAATTGCTTCAATAAAATTTGCATAATATTTTAGAAGTAATTCAATATTTTATTTAAAAATAAATGTATTGTTGTAAGTAAAGTCAGTATCTACGTGTTTTAAAAAAATTTACAGTGCACAAAATTGCAATTAAAGTTCGTATGAAATAACATTTTTCAATTATTAGCTTTTTAAATGATTTAAAAGTGAGTTTTCATTTTCTTAAATAGACTTCTTATGTGTTTTAAACTATTTCTTTACATGTTCGCATATCACAATAATAGTTCCCCATGTCGAATAATTGTTATTCTACTAGTATTTATCAAAAAATGGGACTCAGACACACCTTCAAGTTTTTAGAACACCACAACTCTATTTTTGTAGTAAAAGTCGTATTTCTTGAACAAATTTCACCATCAGAGTGGCGATCGACTTAGAAAACTTGGAAAAGTCAGGGAATTTCGAATTTCTGGAATAGGCAGGGAAAAGTCAGGGAATTTTAAGAGTTACATATATGTATATTTTATTGACATAAATAAAATTTTTTAATTAAACAACAATCTGGAAATAGATTGACCCAGTAAATCACAGTCTCAAAAACTTCACGCAGTTTTTGACAGTACTTTTAAATTCTGTTGGAAACTTTATTTTTAGAAATAATTAAAAATGTTATATACAGTTGATCCTTTTTTGTGCGGTCGAGGGGACCGCATAAAAAAAATCGCACAAAAAAATATATTCAAAAATATGATAAATAGCTATAAAAAGTATAGTTCGATCCAGATTGTACAAAAAAACTTTTTTTGCGGTTGATCGGGACCGCATAAAAAAAAGTTTCATGAAAAAACCACTCAAAACGCTCAAAACTTAGAAATTTCCTTAGAAGTTGCTTCTGTAAACAAGATAAAGCATTAATTTACACGTAGAAACATTTTATTTCAATTTTATAATATTATGAAAATTTTGAAAAATACATCTGTAACAAAATTAAATGATGCAATAACTTATGTTCTTATGCAATGTATTGATTAAATGCTTAAAAGCCGTTAAAAAGTATTTTTATCAAAGAAAGTTATTATAGTAATTGTTTAAGTTTCTTACTGTCCCGTGATTTTGATTCACATTATGCATATTAATGGCCATTTTTTACAAACCGCATAAAAAAGCATAAAAAAAATTGCAAAAAAAACCGCCTAAAAAAGAGTTCAGCTGTATATTTAAATAGTATTTTTTTCAGTAAGCCCTGGAATTTTATTCAGATTCAGGGAATTTTGAAATTGATTTTCAATCGCCACTTTGACCGTTCTTATGGTAGAAATGAAAAATTTACGCCCCAGTTATCATAACTGCAAAAATTTATCGAAAATAAATCAGTTTTAAAATTGTAAATTTTAAAAAAGTGAAAATTCTTAAGTTAATTACGTCATTACGTTTACCAAACTATTTAAAACTTTCAAAAATTATAATTGTTCGGGACTTAAAAATTTTAAATTAATTACAGGTTTTTACTACTATTCTTTCGATTTCTGGCTAAGAATGAATTCTGGTTTCTGTAAAAAGAGCTGAAAATCAACTTTTATAGCAAGAATCATATCTAGCGCAGGTAGACAAAACTAGTTAAGTCCAAAATATGAACTTTACAGTAGAGAGTAAAAACTAAAATGAAATACAGACAACGTCAGTTTATTTGAATTATCTTCAAGTTTACATGACATTTTGTAAATTTTTTTTAATCAATTACTTTCTTAACATGTAACACAGTAAATCATAAAAAAAATTAACTTTAACTCTTTAAATGATTAAGACGAGTTAACTCGTCCTGCAATATGGCGGCTCAAAGGGAGCTTCGTGATAGGGAGCTTCGTGAGCCGACCCGATAATGTCATTCACCGCCATTATTACCTTCAACCAGACTATGATATAACGTTTAACGTTGAACTAGTCAAAACTAATTTTAACAAAAAAAAATGCTGTCATATGTATATATTCACTGGTACAAGTGCCGCCATCTATGACAGATTTTCCGAAATACGGTATAATTTTAAATAATGTTCAATTTTATCAACATAGTTTGGTATAATTTATATTTTGTAAATTCCTAGGGTTCACTTTTTTGATGTTGGGATCTTTGATTTTTTTTCTTTTTCTTTTTTTGTAACCTTAACTATTGCACTTATCACTGGCAGTAAAAAGGGCGGCATTTTGAGACAAAAAAATTTTTCCATATGGTTTGTTTAAAAGGGTTAAGCCTTAAACTAAAATTTTTTAAGACATTTTTATGGACATTTCATTATTAAAACCATTTGTGGACTTAACCAGTTTTAGCGGGTAGTTGTTGCCATAAAAATAAATTTCCAATTTAATTAAACTATGTACTTATTTATTATTTTATTAAGAATTTAAAGACCGTAAGTTCTTTTGTTAGTTTCTCTTGGTCCTTATTATGAAATAAAAAATAAAATAAAAAATGGACTTAACCACTTTTGTCTACCTGTGCTAGATATTTATTGAACGAATTTTGTCATTTTGGTAACAACAATAGAAATTTCACTCCACAGTTATCCAGTAATCACAAACTTATTAAAATACAATCAGTTTTTAACTGTTAAATTACCACAAAATTAAAATTTTTAGCTTGATGGCGTCATTAGGTATACTAAACTATCTGAAACTTCCAAAAAGTGTAATTTTATGCTCGAAAACAAAAATTTGAAGCTAATTAATAGGTTTTTGCTACCATTCTTTCGATTTTTGTCCAAATTAAAAGTGTAAAAAATGCAGAAATTCGGCTTACGTAGTAAAAATCATATTTATTGAAAGTTTTTTTTTTTTTTTTATTCACTCCATAATTACACAATAGCCACAAAAATATTAAAAATCAATTAGTTTTCAAATGCAAAATTTCCCAAAAAATCAAAATTTTCAACTTGGTGACGTCATTAAAAAAGTTTTAATATTTATAAACACCTCTACTGTATGTATGTATATCCTGTCAAGTCAAATAATTAAAAATATAACAATATGATCGTAACATAATCTATTTTATTTTTTATCTTTGTCTATCATTTGTGTAAACAGTGACGAAACGGTGTGTAAACAAACTTTTACTCTTATTGGCTGACAAAATAATTTGCAAAACATCAAACAAAGAATGTTCAAATTGACTCGTAAAAATACAGTTTGCCGAATTCATTTAACAAAATTTTAAAGTAACAAAATAATTTAATTTATTCATTACCAGCATGGTTCAAGGTTTGTTTGAAGGTTTAACTTGTAAAGCCCGTGAGTATACATACCTGCATGACGGTGCTCGAGATATTTCAAATATCAAAAATAATAGATAAATACCAGAATACCTATCTATAATTATTAAAGAAATAGTATACATAGTTAATTTTTTTTTTTAATTTTATTACTATTTTTTTACTTTCTGCACGTGACATGATTCATTGTTTTTTTTTTAAAGTATTTGAGCTATTAAAAGACGTTTTCAATTGTGTTTACAATGAATCTGGTTGGCATTTTGTAGTAATTTTAGTTTGACAGCTGGCATTTCACTCACTTCACGTGAGTCTATTGGAATCTGTCACATGGGTGGGAATTAAAAGTGATTGACGAAAAAGTGCACTGATATTAGTTTTATATAAGTAATCAAAAGTAATTCTTTAACTATAAATAGATTTCTTGTAGCCTGGAATCATTTCCGCCATTAGTTGGAATAACATTAGGTCGTGTAATATGAAATGTCGTTTTCCGACCATTTGGGCGAGAATATAATTCAGATAAATACCGACACTCAGGGTCGGATCATCGCATAGATAAATGAGACAAATGGTTAAGGTCCGGTCAAACTATCTATTTTGAATATTTTAATCAATATTTTTTAAGATTTATTTTAGTATTTCACATTATTTGTGTTTTATTTATTGTTTTATATTTTTTGTGTACTCTATAGGAGTTGAAAGCTGGTAAGCAAAAAGTGTCTCTGGCCCCAAAGTGGCTTAATCCGTCCTTGCATGTATTTAATTTATAAATTTCATTAAGATTTACACAAAATCATGAAGTATTATTTCTTTTTTGGATGTATAAATACAAAAAATTCAAAATTATGTTATATTTCAATTTTAGTTTTGGTCATCCCTTTTATCGTGTCTTTTGACCTCAATTTATCACAGAGAAAAAATTATATGACTTTTGTTGTTTTTTCAAAAATCAAGGGTATTTTCAAACATTTTTAAATACTGTGATAAAATGACCATCCTCACGTAAATTTTTAATATATTAAACAGGGTGGCCACATTACTGGAAAACCTGGAAATATCAGGGAATTTTTACTTTCTGGAAAAGTCAGGGAATTTTACCAGAAGACTGGAAAAAATTGATTTTTATATTTAGGGATAAAACTTCAATCAATTTTTCACTTGTTTTGAGATTAGATTTAAAATTTTTTTTTTTATTTTCAGAAATTTTTTTTAGCTTTTTTGGGATAAAGTAGGGGTGGCATTTTTCACAAAATAATGAGGGAATTTTTTAATAAAATTTCTGGAAAACCTGGAAAAGTCAGGGAATTTGATCTTCAAAAATTTGTCTCCACCATGTTAAAGAATACGTACTCATAAAAGAAATACAAAAAAATACGGTGTGAAGTCTGAATTCGTGTCTATTCACTCCAGTTTACGGTATATGTATATTTTGCAACCAGTATTTTGTGAGATCACTGTAATATTTAAAATAATGTATTGTCTTCTCGTTAAAACAAACAAATGATGTTTACAAATTTTCCTAAATATTTATTCGCAAATAAAGAATAAATTTTAGTCGGAAAATTTTTCAAATTATGTTTTATTACATATTTAATTTAAATATTGACTGACGTGTGTAAACAGAGTAATAAAATTATTCTTATCTGACGACAGAAATTTTTATTCTATTTTATAGATTACGTTGGCAGCGCCATATATACAAACATATTTAGCGTACAGTTCGCGTGGTTTGACATGTTGCGGTATCTCGTTACCGATCCCGTTTGAACGGGCGGCACGATCATCATGGTGGGATCCACGATTCGATAGCGATATATTAGAGGGACAATATAAACGCAGTGCCTTCACGCATTTACGACTACGGTTTAGGTGAGTATTTGACACGAGTAATTCTATCTTTAGGTGGTGAAATTATCCGGGCTGGGAACTATTTAAAATGATTTCATTAAAATGATGACATATGTATTTAAAATACAAAATGGCATTTTGCATTTTCTATTTTAAATAAGTTCCGTAAAACCATTTTCCATTTTGTATTTAAAATGAAAATTCGAATCCATTTAGACGAAAGTCAATGGAACTAATTTGAATAGGCGATTCATAAAGCGATTTGTGGCTTTTACAGATGTTTTTTTCTAAAAATGATTTTTCGTTTCTTCTTTTACTTTTTCTGTTCTCTATTGCAAGTTTGGTCTTCAGATGTTTTTTTGTTGTTTCACATTTCCGTTTTCGTATATCATTTTTAGTGATGTGCGTATTTCCTTTTTTGCAACCAACGAGTTGCTATATTTGACATTGTTTGATTTGATTGGTTTTGATCCAAACTAAAAGGTTTTTAGTTTCTTTTGTTTATGAAAAAAAAAATTTAATTTTTTCATTTTTTATTTTTATTTTTATTGATTTTTATATTCTTGTCTTGATAATGGTGTTTTGAGACACCGAAACCGGTCGACATGTTGAAGATTGGTTAAAAAATTCTGTTTGGTTTTTTGCTTGTCTTAATATTGAGGTTTATCGCCAAATAAAGTCAAATAATGAAATTACAAGTTTAAATTTTTTTGGTGAAAATAGAGGTAACAATTTATTTATTCGAATCTATTTTACATTTAAAATGAAAATGCATGCATACCTACCACAGACCAGTGAACATATTATATATTATATTATATAGACTGATAATATAAATGTGTAATTCAGGCAACCACATACGACCATGTTCCGACCTTAATAGTATTCTGTTATATAGTAATGGATTTATATCCGTAGTTACGGTTTCAAATAATTATTGTCAAAATATAATATTGATAATAAAATTTTACTCTTTTGAAAAGAAACTGCAAAATTTTGAAAGAAAAAAAGTGGTATTCGCTTTATTTTCAAAATACGTACGTATACAAATTATGTCCTGCAATAATTATAGTCGCATTTGCTCAAAAATTGACATTATATTATTTCATTTAATTTCACCCGTCTCACCCTTGTTACCTGCTTCAAAAAAAATTGCTTAGAAACTGGCTTTACACTTTGTCTAGTAGTATAATATAATACTGTTCATTGGTCTATGATACCTATTCAAATTTATGTGTATATTTATGGCACTTATGACTCTTAAGTTAAATGTAAGTTGATTCAATTGACTCAAACTTTTTATAACTCGAGTTGTAATGTCACTTGTGTTAAATTTAATTTGTGTTGAGTTCTCTTTTTAAACTTTTCTGACTCAACTTGTGTGCTATTCTCATTAAGACAAGTCTATAACAAATGTTTTGGTATTTCGAGTAGATGATTTTCATAGTTTTGAAGTTGTAGTTGTAACGTAGTCAAGGCTTGAGTATGTCAAGCCTGAATTAAATTTTAATGATGAAACATAACAAAATTTGATAACTGTTTAGAAATTTTATTTTGAAAATCGCCATTTTTCAACAAATTTTCAAATTAGTGAAAACGCGCCATTTCTTGAATATGACGTAACATTCTGTAGCTAGATATGTTGTCGATTTTGATAATTTTCATCGGTGAGGTGAAATTGTGTTTTCTTTTGAATATTTCTATTAGCTTATATACATATATTAATAATAATCGACCAGAATTCAAATAAATACTTGCTTTTACTTTGACATTTTATGAATATAATCAAAGTTTTGAGGTTATAAATATTGACATTGACGTTTAGTTGCTTCAAACTGTGACGTCACTATAGTGGGGTGTTTTTCCCGCCTTTTTCTCATTTAAAATTGTAGGGTTATTTTTTTTAATGATTTTTTACAAAATCTGTCGAAAATAAAAAAAATTACTTAACTGGTATGGAAAAACAATGCTTTTAGAATATTTTTGTAACTTCAGTCAAGTACCCTATTGAGAATATCCTGTAATACGGCCAATCTGTTGACTTAATCAAAAAATTGTTCAGATAAAGTTGTAGCTACCGGTAGAGATAGTCGATTGCTATAGTTGGTAGCTTTATAACTCCTTTAGTTTTTGAGCTATGATAAAAATTTTGTTTTTTTTTTAGCTGAATCTTTTTTATGCGATGGATAGGGACCGCATAAAAAAATCGCACAAAAAAGTATATTCAAAAACATCATAAATAGCTATAAAAAGTTTAGTTCGGTCCAGATTGTAAAAGAACATTTTTTATGCGGTGAATCGGAACCGCATAAAAAAGTTTTATTAAAAATACATAACTCAAAACGCTCAAAACCTCACGATTTGCTTAGAAGTTGCTTTTCTCAACAAGATAAAGCATTAATTTATACATGGGAACATTTTATTTCATTTTTATGTTATGAAAATTGTGAAAAATACATCTGTAAAAAAACTTAATGATACAGTAACTTATATTCTTATCCAATGTATTGATTAAATGCTTAAAAACCATTAAAAAGTAATTTTATCAAAGAAAGTTATTGTAGTAGTAAATGTTTAAGTTTCTTATTGTCTTTTGATTTTGATTCACATTATGCATTTTAATGGCCATTTTCTTTTAAAAATCGCATAAAAAACTCACAAAAAAGACCCCATAAAGAAAGGTTTAGCTGTATATTAATTTTTTATACAGGGTGGTCCAGAATTATATACTGTAATTGTTAGAGCTGATAGTACGTTCAAAAATAATGGTACCTTCCCATGTACCTACACTTTTTTTCCAAAACTCATTAATAAGGAAGATACAACCCTGTAAAGGGGTGAAATGAAAACCATTTTTTATGTCATCGAAGGATGACATATTAATATCGTTGTGTGATCATAGTGGGGGAAACATTATTATAGAGTTGTATATCCATATTGAATAATTATAGAGTTGTACATCCATATTGAATCAACGCAAGAGGGCTGTAGAGTTAACAACTATAGAGTTAACAAAAAATCATAAATTAACACTCTCACTGAGGTGACATTACTTAGTGTGTGTCAAAAACACGCACTTAACGAATTTTTATTTTATAAATATTTCCCAAACGCTTTTGAATAACGAATTGATATTTTAGGGATGCATATTTTGTGTTAGGATAATTAAATTTATGTTACCACTTAGGTAGCGGCTACACTGGATACGAATTCATCCGAAAATTTATTCGTACGAATTCGTACGAGTTTATCCGAGTTAATACGAATTAAACAAATGCATACATTTAGACATGCGTGGTTACACTGCTTACGATTCTTTCGTACGAGCTCGTACGACTTTTTGATACGACCAAAATATTTTGTTTTTTGATGCGAATTCGTACGAAAAAATGATGGATTTAGAAAAAATAATCATTTTTGTTGAACAAAGGTGGTCTTTAAGGGATCAAAAACATAAATACTGTCATAATAGAAAGTTAAATAAAAAATTGTGGAATGAGCTGGCAGAGGAAATGTTTAGATAATTTTTTAATTAAATATATTACGATATAACAAAACTAACCTAACCTAACAAAAACATTTTAAGTATGTGTAATGAATAATTAACTAAATATTGAAGCTGAAATTCAGTATATTTTAAAATATAATTGAATGTGACTTGTGACATGTTCAAGTACTCTAAAAATTTCTGTTCGTGTTGAAAAATTTCTTCCAAGCAATTGCAGAATTCAGCTTTTTTTGCTCCACATGAATAATAAATAATCGTTTACCCAGAATTGTTTGTTTTCTATAATTAGAAATTTTGAAAACGATGATTCTAATAAATAAGATTCGGTAGCTGGATCCATTGTTTGATATCATGCAATATGTATTAACGGTTTTCAGTTTAAATTTAAATACGAATTCGTATTACGACTCCGTATCCAATGTAACCACACAGTCGTACAAATGAATTTCGTACGAGCTCGTACGAATCAATTTTCGTACGAATTCGTATCCAATGTAACCGCAGCCTTATGATTAAGGAGTGGTTTTGGGTGGTAGGTGAAAGCTATCACGTCTTATCTTTTTTAATTTGCGATTATTTAAACAAAATTTTTAACAATTTTACATAAAAAAGGTATACTTGTTACATTTTGATAAATAATACCGTTTTCGAGTAATTTAGAGTACAAGTATCTATTCCAAATTATCCCCTAATCTTAAGTGATGGAATAATTGGTATCATAAATTTAAGGTAGCAGTCTGGTAACTCGCGCTGTTTTTCATACCTATTTTTAGGGGCAGTTTTTTTTTTTTTTTTTTTTGAGAAAACAAATGAAGAGTTTTGAATTTTTAATATGTTTTTATTTACCTCTTAAGGTACCAAAAAAATTTATTTTGAATAAATTAAATTTTGTTTTATTATTATTATTATTATTATCACTTGAAGTTGGCGCCTCAAGAAAAAAGCACCTGGATGGCCCGCGTGATTTTGACTCTTGGGGACATCTGAAATCAAAAATTCTTAATTAGTCTTAATCTATAGATGTGTGATTCTGGTCGGAACTAGAATTAGAAATTTTATCGAAAAATAACAAAATGGCGGACTTCGAAAAAGAAATTGAAATTGAAATTTTTTTCGAAGTCCGCCATTTTGTTATTTTTCGATAAAATTTCATAATTCTAGTTCCGACCAGAATGACATATTTATAGATTAAGACTAATTGAGAATTTTTGATTTCAGATGTCTCCAAGAGTCAAAATGACGTGGGCCATCCAGGTGCTTTTTTTGAGGCGCCAACTTCAAGTGATAATAATAATAATAAAACAAAATTAAATTTACTCAAAAAACATTTTTTTTTTTGGTACCTTGAGATGTAAATAAAAACATATTAAAAATTCAAAAATTTTCATTTGTTCTTTCTCAAAAAAAAAAAAAATGCCCCTAAAAATAGGTATGAAAAACAGCGCGAGTTACCAGATTATTACCTTAAGGGAGTGGTAACGTTAATTCAGTATAAAAAAAGACCCATTTTTAAGAATTTTTTCAGACGCTACAGGTAATACAAATTTAATTAATCGATCGTAAATTATAGTACAACATATGAACAATATTTCCTTAATTTTTAAAACAAAATACAGCGTTCTCTTAAAATAAGCAAACCTAAAATAAGGAAATATTGTAAACAAACACACACACATTCAAACATGTTTATATTAAAAAGTAATAAAAATATTGTCAAAAAAATAAAAAATATTAGTATAAATGGTGTGACAAATAATAAAGTGTTCATGAACTTTTTAATCATTTATTCAGAAAAATTAAAAATTTTGCAATTTGTACATTTACTTATGAGTTTGAAATGAAATGTTTAAAACGTCCAAAACCCTACAATTGTCTATAATTCTATATAATTATGCATATATAAACATATCCATGATTGGATTATATTTAATAGTATCAGGTAGTAGGCATACATGCATATAATGCTTGTGAATGTGTTGTTGGGACCGTTGGGACATTATGAAGTGGTGATAAATTAAAATTTAATAGCTTACTTGACATTCACTCCACAATATGTATCTGTACGTATTTACTTTTTGTTCTGTACTTAAACATTAGCAAAGAATATTCTTAAAATGGTCTCTCTCATTCGGAACATAGAAAAGTATTTTCTTATTATTAATAATAATAATTGTTATCAATTTATTTATTATATGTATTTATTGTGTACAGTTGTTATTTTAAATAGAAAAAGTTAATTACTTAATGTATGTAGTTAAGTTATGTACTTATTTTGTATAACTAAATAAACTGTATTTTTAATATGACAGGGGTTATTAAGAAAAGAAAACATTTAACGTGAGAAAATAAACTAGAAATATTTGGAGAGCTGGGCATCGCAGCATGTCTTAGCTTTTGGTTACGGTATATCAGTGACCTAGTAAATATATGTATATGCATATACATAGATATTTAGTTCATCCTGTATGTTACGCTTAAAATAGGGAAAGTGACTTGTTTACTATTCCCTATTTTGAGCGGAATCTGTATAAATAATTGAGCCAACGGCAGCAAATATTTGGGGGCGCCTCGAAAAAAGGTTGTCTGTCGGTGAACAATATAACTCATGAGTGGATCATCCGAAATAAAAAAAAAATGATTGATCTCATTAGATAACCGTTTTCCTAAGGTATCCTTGGGAGGAAATTTTTTTTTTCGATTTTTTAATTTTTGGTGACACTTAGAAGTGAAAACATCGATTTTCGTCTAAAAAATGGACCTATTTCTTATTGTAAAATTAATAATTATGAAAAATAAAAAAAAGCTCCCAGGGATACCCGGTCATTTATCTAAGGAAACTGTAGACAAAATTTCAAAACAATCGGTCGAGTAGATTTTGATTTAAACTGTTCGCCGATTTCAAAAATGACAAGTGTCAGAAAATCGCTTTAAAGTTTTGTATACCTAAAAATCCAATATTAAATATGAAAAATTTTTTCATACCTACGACATTGATTGTAGTATACATTAGTATACTTACAAAGACCGATTGATGAATAAAAGAATTTAGGGATTCCGAAAGCACAAAGCCACGTACCTGCTGGGAGGGATACAAAAACGTATCGGAGCAACAAACGCTCAAATTTCTATATCTTAGTTTTACTTCGATTTATTTCAAATTTTGACACAACAATCTTAAGATGTTGTACAATCATATGAAACAATAAAAAAAAAATGAGAAAAAAAAAATTTTAATACGTTACCATTCCCTTAATTATCCTAATGTCCATACGCGCCCTCTAAAATATGATTGCATTATTCAAAAGCGCCTAAAAAGTTTAAAAAAAAAGAAAGTCGTTTTCATTTTATCCCTTTACATTCCACCCCTGTACTTTATCGGGCGGTAGTAATTTCCGCACCAAACAAAATATTGTAGGTAAATTCCGCACTCATCTTTTGAAACTATCATAATCCTATGTGTATTTTCCGTACTAAATAATTGAAAATAAAATTAATTATTTTTTGATAAAATTATATTTAACTGGTGTATATGATACGTAAACAGGGTGTCAATTTAAAAACAAGCCAGGCCTTGTATCTTTAGAACGGTAATAGGTAATTAAAATCTGTTAAAACAGTTTCTAGAAGATGAAGGGGGAACCATTATGACCGGCATGGGAAACTTTTACAACCAACTCCTTAGACTTCAGCCACCTCAATCCTATTTTTTTAAATTGTAAGACCCCACTTATGGTATATCATTAGAAAGTCCTTTAAAAATGTTGTTCATTAGTATCAAACACGTAACATTAATTTATGGAATATTTTTTGAAGATAGGTTAGGTTAGTTTAATTAGTTTCGACAATATACTTCGACTTTGATATAAAGCTAGGTGGTAAGGTTAGTTAAGGTTAGGTTAATTTAGTTTAGTTTTGACAATATATTTCGACTTTGATATAAAACTAGGTGGTGAGGTTAGTTTAGGTTAGGTTAGTTCAGTTAGTTTTGATAATATACTTCGACTTTATATAAAATTAGGTGGTGAGTTTAATTAAGGTTATGTTAGTTTAGTTAGTTTTGATAATATACTTCGACTTTGATATAAAACTAGGTGGTGAGGTTAGTTAAGGTTTGGTTAGTTTAGTTTCCATTTGCCCGAATTCTTATGAAATAAAAGCAGTTAATTGAAAATGAGTCACCTGTCTGATTAGCATTTTCCTTTGCCTAAATTTTCATGATAATAAGGAGCTAGCTGAATATTAATCACCTTCATAATTAGCATTTCCTTTCGTCCAAATTTCTAAAAAAGTAGTTTAGTTTTTTTGTGAATATTTTAGGAATAAATGGAATGGCAGTTATCAAAAAACTCATCCGGTATATAGGTTTGTCGTGTACATACTTATGTTAATTTTCTGATTAGTGCGGAATTTACCACATAAATTAACAAACAGTTGATACATTTTAAAAAAAATGCGGAAATTACATGCGCCCCTTTACCAACCCTTATTATTGAGTTTTGCAAAAATGTATATGTAAAAAGGTACCATTATTTTTGAACGTACTATTAGATTTAGCAATTACAGTATATAATTCTGAACCATCCTGTATATTAATTATGTTATATAATTTGATGATAAAACTAAACTAATGCATCTAATAGAAAAAATAATTGGGAAAAATTTTTTAAGTTAATTTTCTTAATTTTAAGTATTTTGTATAAGACTTAGACAAAACGAAACACCTATGGAATCACTTTGAGATCCGTCCATTTGTTTTCGGCAATTTTCTCTGAAACTATTCGACGTCAAAATTTGAAATTTAGCACAAAGATAGAGGATGGTGGTCCAGTTATAACAATGAAGTATAAAAAGTTGAATTTTGATTCTGGACGTTAATTTCAAGGGGTAAATTAGGAAATGGGAGAAAAGAGTTTCAAAAATAATCAAAATTTGAATTTTACTGGTAATTTTGTATCATAAACTAATTTTTCAAAAAAGTTTTAAATATATCTTTTGATTAAGCCAATAGTTTGATTATAATCAAAATGGAAACTTTTAAATTATTCACCCTGTATTAGGATTTTAGAACCGTGTAAATTTTCTTATCACCTTTAACCCAAAGTAAGCGTGCGTGCATTCTTCTCTGTTGATTTTTTTATTGCAATTTTAAAAATATTTTTCTATCATAAAAGAAAATCTAAGGTCATCTAGATACACGCGGATCTGTTAGGTGGAATTTAGAATAGAATTTTTTTTTTTTTTTTTTTGTAAAATAGTTAAAATAAGAAAAATTCTTTTTGTTATTGTAATCTTTGTGTTTTGTATTTTCACAAATTGTGACGCAATTGAAAAAAAATAAATTCGTATTCAGTTGAAATTTTAGTACGAATCTTTGTAAATTTTAGTTGCTCCAACATCAGTAGTAAAGAAATCAGTTGTCGCGGAGGGATTTTTATTTTAAATGACGAACTACAGGATAACTCACACAAGGTACAACAATATTACATAGTATAAAACTAAATTTCCTATTGCGTCCGTCTGTCTGCCTACACACAATTTTCTCAGTAACTACTGAATGGATTTCTTTATTTCTTTTTTTCACCGATAGATAGAGTGATTCTCGAAAAAGAATTAGGCGCGTAATTTGTGAATATTTTATGAAAATTATCCGAACAAAGGAATCATCGCAGAGCTATTCGGTTATGCGCTGCGTAAAGCTTTTCCTTTTTAATTTGATTGTTGCCTCTCTCACTCTCACGCTAATATTAAAGATATGGAATGTACAATAGCCATTTTTTTTTTATAGATAATAATTAAATAGCAATAATAAAAAAAATATTAACACTATACGGTCCGTGCACTTTCACAGAAAATTTCCCTAGAGGTCGCTAATATTTTTAAAGAATTAAAAAAAAAAAAAAACTTTAAATTCACGAAATGATTCAACATGTGTAACTGTAAACATACACATTTTTAATAAAAATAATAATAGACAAACACACTGATAATGATAAAAAAAAATATAAAAAATACACAAACAATTAAATACTTTTGTTACATGCACGCATTTCAATACAATTACAAAAAACAAGAAAAAAATGATAATATAAAATTATATTTTTATGTGCTACGTGTCTATAGAGAAGCTGCATGATCTTTGAATTACGACACTAGCATTCATGGTGGCTATATTTAGCATTTTTTAAATGAAATAGTTTAATGTAAGTAGGCTGTTTTGTATTTAAATGTTTGTCATATTTTTATGCAAAATGTCAAATAGCAAAAATACAATTATTATAAAAAACGGTTTTCGAGATGTCCAAGTGGGTGATTTATGTGATTCTTGTTACAAAAAAAGAAAAAACTTGTGTCAAAATGGTCATGTATATATGACATTCAAGAAATAACCTGTGTACCAAGTGTCATAACGGCCAAAGTTATGCAACAAACAAATATAAAACTTCAATGTAATGTAACTATTAAAGTAAGTGGCTAATTATGCATTTTTTTAAAAAGATTTAATTTAAAATTTTAATAATAAATAAATATTTATCTGAGCGGTTACAATGTTGCATTGGACGTACTGAATTTATCTGTTGTATTTAAAACAACAACAATAACTTGTAAAAAACTTATAAATTGACTTATAGAGACGTCACTAGTGACAATGGTGACAATGCAGGTTCTCTGTATTTACTTTATTTAATATTTATATGTTAAAATTATATTAAAAAGTAATAATTTATACAAAAGTATAAACTTGTTAATGAATTTATGTGAAAATCTATGGTTACAAAAAAATTTGCGCTGACGTGCTCACGCATGTACTTATGAAATTATTGAAAAAGGCGCCATTAGTCTTTATGCAGCTTCTCTATAAATGTTTACAGATCTAATTACACAAAGAGTGTGTTTGTCGTGTTGGTTACCGGTCTGTACCTGTTTGCGGTAAGATTGCACACATGTGTGGACACTGTTCACTGGTCGCGATTGGCTTCTACGGTTGTTCTGATTATTTTCAGATGCTGTGAATGTGGACCATAAAGTGTTAATATGTAAAAAGTGATTATTAACATGGATATGTTTTTGGGCTGAGGTACAGTTGAAAAAAATCATGTCCATAAAATTGGTATAAAAAAAAAAAACGTGACGGTCTACTGTTTGTCTAGACAGTCTTGATCCCTAATAACAGGACGAAAGGTAGAGGGAAAAAATTGACCCTAGAGATTTAAAAACTTAAATCTATTATAAATACTCTCGATTAATACAGATTTTATCAACACAATTTATTTTTTGTTAAAACGGAAAATAGACTAAATTCCTAAAAAAAGAATGAAAATTTTAAAATTCAATAATAAATTAAAGTAAAAAAAATGTTTTTTAAGAAAAAGCTTTTATTTAAAAATGGGCTAAAAAAATAAAATAGCTATTGAGTGTAGTTTGAAGCAATATGCAACATAATTTATAAAAGCTTGAGGCGTTATCATTAATTATTTCTGTTTTGGATATAAGTGTAGCTATTTTACTTTTCAGTAGTTACCAAACTTAGTTAAACGCCTCAAGCTTTTATAAATTATGTTGCATATTGCTTCAAACTACACTTAAAAGTTATTTTATTTTTGTTTAGCCCATTTTTAAATAATAGCTTTTTCTTAAAAAACATTTTTACTTTAATTTATTTTCTACTCTTTAGTCTGATTACAATTAATTTAAAAAAAAATTAAAGAAGTAATTTTTTTACCTATATTTTAATCGGTTAATTTATCCTAATCAGACATAACTATGGAAACAAAAAATTGCAATGTAAAATCAATGGACAGTATTTAACAATTCGAAATGTCAAAAAGTTGCACAGGACTAAAAGTCAACAATTTTGGTTTCGGGTGATGTAGGACAAAACTAATTACACAATATTGCATTATCATCAAGTTTATACACGTATGCAAAATTTGAAACCTCTAGCTTGATCAGAACCTGTCTAAATTTTGATTCCAAGATTTGATCTAAACCAACATACTAACATAGCAAGCTAAATAAAAGCTTTTAAAAAATATATTGTTTTTTATACTGTAAATTAATATCGATTTTAGTTACCCATGTCGTTAAAAATGAATATATCTATTATATTTCATATCTATCATTTGTCATTAAATTTTTATTGTTATCTATTAAAATCATTAATATTTAAACATAAAAGGCATTTAATTTGCAAATTAATGCTATTAATTATTAATATTTTATTAAAGTACGTATAAATTTCAATATTTTAATTAATAAATTATATTATAAAATATTATTTTTCACTTTTATAGAAAAAGATCACGATATTATAGGCAATAATAGCGTCAGGGCTCTTCGTCTTTCAGGCAAATAGTACGTATAATCGAGTACCATTGAACTATGGTCCATTTCACTTAAATTTAACTATAATTCATCACTTATGAATTTAAATAATTTCCGTTTTCTTGGCTGTAGCTCTTTCACTATAGCACTTACGTAAATTTTAAAATTGTAGTTTGTTTTTAGAAAAGAATAGAAGATTGATTTGTTTCAAATATAAGAATTATTTAATTTTTTAACGATGACTCATGTTTAATTGTATTTGAAACGGCGTATATAAAATTAAAATTAAAAAAATTAAACTATATAAAAATTTGGTAATGTTGCTAAGCAATGAATTGCTAATTTAAAATAATAAACAAATTCAAACAAATTAGATAAAGACAAACAATTATATCATTAAGGATTGAATAGAACATATTTAACATATATTCCCTAGAGAGAGTATTGGCGGCGCAAAGATTACGCGAGCGCCTCTGGTTTTTTAAATTAGAAGCTGTATCAATAAAAATTTTTGTATACGTTTAATTGTTAATAGAAATATGTATTATACAAATTATGTGCGGATTACTAGATTTTAGATCACCAATTAAACGTATACGTATATTTTTATTTGATACTACTACTTGTCTGTAAGGTGATGATCTCTAATTATCTAATAGTAGGACGAAGGGTAGAGGAGAAACAATTGACGCTAGAGATGGACATTTAAAAACTTAAGTCTGTTATAAATACTCTCGATTAATACATATTTGTTCAACAGAATTTATTTTGTTAATAACAGAAAATACTAAAAACGTTACTGTATGTAATAACAATTATAAGAATTTCTAATAAAAAGGATGAAAAATTATAAATTTAAAAAAAACATACAAAATATATATATATATATATATATATATATATATATATATATATATATATATATATATATATATATATATATATATATATACTATTTATAAATATACTATAAATTAATATCGATTTAAATTACCCATGCCGTTAAAACTCGCTAATGGCCGTGTTCGTTGCTGAGTTTTTCTGCTCAAAGTGAGCTGTTGGCACATGCACAATAACTTTTTTTATAGAATACGCATGCTCCAAAATACCTCATATTATGAGCACAAGTATTTCGTACTTCATAAAAATGTTCTTGCACATGCGCTAACAGCTCACTTTGAGCAGAAAAATTCAGCAACGAACACGACAGATATTCTTAAATCACGAAAACACTCGAATGTTAAATACTTAACTGACACGAACTGTTATGTTAAAAAGAGACAGACGGAATATTATGCTAAAAAGAGATAGATCACAATGTAGACAACGACGGCGTCAGAGATCATCGTCTCAGACAAGTAATAGTTCTAATTTCTTCAACGGTTAAAACGAAATCATTAGTTCTAATTTCACCATCAAAGGTTCGGGTGAGAATCTTTACTAATAGACCACCACGATTATAACCATGAAGATGTATTTGTAAAAATTAGCTATACGTATATTTTTACTTGATATAACTTCTAATTTTACCACTAGAGGCGCGAGTATCTTTTAATAAAATTTATTTATTAGATTTCCCTCTTTTATATAATTATCAAACGGCAATCAATATTTGACTTAATTAACCGATTTCGATAACTTTTGTGATCATCTTCACCAATCGAATTTGTTATTCTGTTTCAGATATGCATTGTTTTATATCTTGTTGGGCTCCGTTTCATGGTTTATCTATTTTTTATACAACGGTCTCACGTTCAGCGACCATCGTTGGCCTATACAGTGTGCCGTGTTGGCCACGTTCGCCACAATTATCATCAGTATTCTCTACATAACAAATACGGACACCTATCGGGCGCACGTCACACTAACATCACTGTTTGTTGCACTGTTGCTATGCGGTATAAGTATATCGAGCGTTTACCTGTTGCCGGTTACATTCACATCGATCGCGGACGGTTTCACCACCGATATGAGTCCTGTCGGACACGTGGCCATCTGTGTGGAAGTTTTACTACTAACGTACACCGTTATCCCGTTACCTCTTTACCTGTGCGTCACAATTTGTTTCACGTATTCGGTGATTTTTGAATGTTCGGTGTTTTTGTTGCACGATCACTACTTCACTCCGTTAGCGTTTGCGATTGGTGTACGAATTTTGCTTCAGTTTTGTATACATCTGATCGGGATTCACATATTTATCATGACGAATGTGCGCATGCGTGGTACATTTATGAAAGTTGGACAGAGTTTATTGGTGCGTCGTCAGTTGGAAATGGAGAAACAGTTGAAAGAGAAGATGATACATTCGGTGATGCCTCCAAGGGTGGCGGATTGGTTAATGTCTGAGACGGGGGAGTTTGATACGGATTCGCCGAATGGTAATGGCACCGCGATGGCTGTACCGCGCAACTCGAATCCTGGCGCGTCCGATTTAAAATCATTGTTTCGACCGTTCAATATGAATCGAATGGAGAACGTTAGTATCCTGTTTGCGGATATTGTCGGTTTCACAAAAATGTCCAGTAATAAGACGGCCGAAGAGCTGGTGGGGATTTTGAATGACCTCTTTGAACGGTTCGATGAACTATGCACCATCAATAATTGCGAAAAAATCTCAACGTTAGGTGATTGTTACTATTGTGTTTCCGGGTGTCCGGAACCGCGGCCGGATCATGCAAAATGTTGCGTAGAGATGGGTCTGAGTATGATCGAGGCGATTAAACAATTCGATATGGAACGGAATGAGGGTGTGAATATGCGCGTGGGAATTCACACGGGAACCGTACTTTGTGGAATCGTCGGTACCCGGCGTTTCAAATTCGACGTGTGGAGTAACGATGTCACGTTGGCGAATAAAATGGAGTCGACGGGGAAACCCGGGCGAGTGCACATATCAGAAAAAACTTGCGAATACTTACAGAATTTGTATCTGCTGGAAGAAGGAGACCCTTTAGATGGTAAGTTGATTTTTTACGAATTTCAGGAATGGAATTAAGGAGAGATAAAGATATAAATAAAGCCATGATAGCTTGTTATATGTGTCGAAACCATAGACCAATTAACATTTTATATATTATATAGACTAATTATATCAGTGTATAATTGAGGCAGCCAGATAGGACCAGAATACGACCTAATAGTATTGTGTAATATAGTAATCAGTGCAATAATCGATGGTATCCGTAGTAACGTTTTCAAATAATTATTGTAAAAATATAATAGAATGGACTAGCTGTATGTAGGTATGTCGGTGAAGTTTTGAGTATGTCGTATCTGTCATTCATGTAACCACGGTAATATTATTGAAAGTGTAAACATTCAATATTACAAATTATTTTTTTAAAAATAAATAAAAACAATACAAATATGGTTTATTGCGCTGTAAGGATGTGTACTAGTGAAAGTGGAAAAGATTCAAAACAAAATTCTGGAATCTCATTTCACAAGTAAGTATCAAGTCAAATTTAATTTTAAAATATATCGGTCACATCGACTCCATGTTGATTAATAGACGACATTAATGTACCAGTGGCGTAGTTATTTTTTGTATACATAATAAATTACATTTTTAAAGTACATATAATTATGATATATAGTATCAAACTATATATTTATTAATGTTACATACATATTTACATATAGTGAGTAATTTATGTAACTTATTTTTATACCTAGTATAAATAAAATTAAAAAAAAAATCTACACCACTGAACTTTTAGTGAACCCCTCTACAGACTTCCAAAGCTTCAATGTTGGTATCCCAAAACTTAGGAAATGGCAAGTCCATTTTATTCTATAGTCCGTGAATATAATATTGATAATAAAATTTTACTTTTTTGAGAAGAAACTGCAAAATTTTGAAAGAAAAAAAGTGGTATTCGCTTTATTTTCAAAATAGGTACGTATACAAATTATGTCCTGCAATAATTATAGTCGCATTTGCTCAAAAATGGACAATACATTATATTCCTTGAATTTCACCTGTCCCACCCGGTTACCTGCCTCAAGAAAAATACCTACAAACTGGCTTTACGCTTTGTCCAGCAGTATAATATAATATTGGTCTGTGGTTGAAACATAGCTGTCCAAAAAAAAAAAACAAAGTTATCTAAAACCAAATTTTAAAATATTTGCATGAAATATACAATATTTATTGAAGATTATAAAATTAACAAAATGGTGGCTTCTTAAAATTAACGCTTCGATTTTATCCTGTATTTTCGCTCTTTGAGGTGTTATAAAATATATCCAAAATTTAAAAAATAAAAACAAAAACGTTATATTTTATGGGCCGGGTGCAAACTACAGGGTAGGGGTAACGAAAGCGATCGCAGCGCTTGCTCTGGCAGAAATGAGCAACTTAGACGGCTCTTGCTATTTAGTACAGTTACGCTATCTGGTGGTAAAAAATTCAGTTAATCAAATTCGGTCTAATTTTTATAGTATTTTATTTATATTATTATTTTATTTTTTATAATTTGATATAATTTTGTAAGATCGTAAGCGAAACTACTGCTCTCACTAAATTTGGCAGTAGCAAATTTTCAAAATGGGTCCCGATAATTGTGTTCTTAAAAACATTAAAATACAGGAAGAAACAACAAATGTAAATTTACAGATTTCTAGCCGATTTAAGAAAAATTAAAAATAAAAATAATTTTAAACGGAAGTGGAAAAGAAATAATTATTTGTATGCCACCACTTTTAGAGGACAAAACTGAACTTCCCAAAGAAGAAACTCAAAGAACTAATATACTACATATTGTTCGAGTTCATGTTGAAAGACATATAAAACTGGAACTACCAAATTTTAAATAAAATTCCTCACAATTTATTTCGTTCCACTAATAATGTTTTATACATGTATGGGGTATTTTAAAAATTTTACCACTCCAATTTTTTAGTTTTAAATTGTCAAATAGAAATTGTCTAGTTATATGGCCTTATGTCAGATAACTGTGGCCACTAGTTCATAGCTCTTCTACATTTCTCACATGTTGTACAGAAACCAGTTGATTGCTTTTCGGTGTCATTTGAGATTGGAACGTAATTAATAATTACATTATTATGGGTAATATTTTGAAAGTCAGTCTTAATTATTACACTCACTATATAGCGCTAAAAACAAAAATACATTGCATACTCTGGATTCGGAGAACTTTCATCTTGTTCTTTATTATTTAATAAAAACAGAAATGACACTTGACTTTGACAAATATAAAAAATAATAATAATAATAATAAATTAAATTTGCACATAATATCCAGTCACAGTCGATATTTAATATTTGCCCACATGGAAATATTTAAAAAAGCCACTGAACTATAAGTATGGAGAGAGCCGACAAAGTTGCAAACGCTAGGTGGCAATAGCGTCGCACACCCGGCCCATAGGTATAACTTCCAGTAAATTCAGTCGTCTGATAAATAGACAATTTTACTTTATTAATACCACTTTATTTAAAGTTTTAAATATCTGTGACATGTTTCGGCCCGTTTGGCCATTATTGAACAGTCGTTAATGGCCATACAGGCCGAAACATGTCATAGACATTTAAAACTTCAAATAAAGTGGTATTACTTATTAGTAAATTAAAATTGTCTTTATTTTAAAATGGAATACTATAAAGTAACGCTCAAATCTATTAAATTTATTCAGTCGTCCAGTTCAAAAGTTAATACGATGACAGAAATGACGAATTCATAAGGATTTTGTTTTTAAAACTACGAAATTCTAAAAACATAATAAAAAAAATTTGAGTACAATTTCAACAAAATATTTTTTTTATAGGTCTAAAAACATATTTCATCATTGGACGCTTAGTCGACCTAGAAGGCAAAGAATCTCAAGTACCTGTATACGATCCCGGTGTTCACTTAATCATATCCCCACCGACGTCCCCTCAACCCTGTTCCCCGCAACAGACTCGTCTACGTGTCCCAACGACGAATAACCCACCAATCACCACCAACACCCTAAACAAAAACCCCAATCAACTATCTCCAAACTTTTTCCGCATCAAAGCAAGCTCCCTTCCAAGCATCCTAGATTCCGACACTGAAGCCGACGTCGAGAATAAAAACGAGAATAGCACTACCGCCGGAGGTGACACAGATAATAATTCCTCCAAGAGTCCAAATTCCACCGGCAGTTGTGGAAAATATTCGAGTCGTTTGAAAAATTGGCGTGTCCCGAAATTTCTGTTTAAAGGTGACACAACAACCCCAACCGATAAAGAAAAATTAGACGTCGGTGGCACAACGCCGTCGATAATCAACATCAAAAAAGATGAACCGATGATCATCTCCAACGGCTATCAACAAGTTCCTACAATCATCGAAACAATTCAACCACCCGCCACACAAATCAAAGATCTATCCCCGCGAACCAGTGCCTGTAACGGAAATGAGCGGCCTAACAAAATTTGCACCGACAAAAACGACATCCTAGACATTAAATCGTACATAAGTCAATCCCGCAGCGATATCGGACATTTTGATCGGTCGCCGACAGATTTTATGCGTACCGGAAGTTTTAAATCAAATTATTCGCCGTCACCAAAAGATTCCGGTTTGATGGCATTCGATCGTACGAGTAGTTATCGATCACAACATGGACGGTCGCCGAGAAGTGAAGGTGTGTCACCGGTGGAACGATTCCGGAGTGCCACAGTCACAAATCGAATCGAAACGGCGATTCAAACGAAAGGCGGATGTTTGGATGTGCCAAATACGATAAATGTGCCGGATGATCAACTCAGTCTGTGTTTATCGGTGAACAGTCGAAAAGATTCCGGGATCAAGAGTACAAGTAGACGTAGCAGTATTCAACAACAGGTAATCCATAGTTTTATGTTCCGAGGGTCGACCGTAAAATTTTTTTACTGTTGGCTCTCGGACTATATATGCCAGTGAATTAATTGAGTATTGTTTTATTCCTAAAATATTCATCTAATCAAAAAAAAGTGTTAAGACAAAAGTATGCATAGATACTAAAAAGGGTACTAAGCTTCTAAAACTTAAGATTTTCTTGGAATATTTTTTTTTTAATGGAAACCTTATTATTTTATTTCATATTTTTGACTAATTGCATTTTTGAAATACACATTGATATCATTAAACACTGACTCTAAACGATATCAAAATTTATGGTATTTTAATGAACTTTTTTTGTGTGGAGAAAAATATTCAGTAATACGAATAGCTCCCTGCTAGACGAGTTGGTATTTTAATAACATAATGTCTGTAAATTAAAAATCACAAAGTGATTGAAAAAATTATTCGGATTGGCCGGGAATTGAACCCAGGATCTCCTGGTAACTAGCCAGGTGTGCTATCCGTTACACCATCGATCCTTTGCTCGACAGGCGCCCGACACAGACAACATTCAATCATCTATGTGTATGTACTCTCCGTAATGCGAGAAGCAGTTACAATTTTTCAATTTCAAATATTATCGAGTGCTTGTGAAACACTACTACGTATGACAGACTTTTGTCTGCATTTCAACACACGTAGTATTCATATGTTCACTTATGTTCACTTCACACATATGCAAAACCGCACCGGGGAAATGTGAATGGCTTATAAAATTTTTATTTTTCATACGAATTTGCTCAAAAAATTTGTGTGGTGCATCTTGAATAATGTAGAATTAGAAATAAATCAACCATAATGTGATATATAAAATAAAAAATACTTAAAACAACGCTTTTATCTCAATTCATGAAAATCGATTCACAATTACCCCGGTCAATTCTATATAAAATACCACCTGTCGATCTATTAAATAATGTTCGTTTCTTGGATAAAGTTCGTAAAAACGTTTTTAATTGGACGTAGTTCATAGAAAACGCGTTTTGGCAGTAAAACTGAATTCTGGTAAGTTTTATCAAAAAATTAATATGTGGTATCATTAAAAAATATAAGATTGTGTCATAGTTCGGGAACCACAAATTAATTTTTCCCATCAATAACTACAACTCTTTTTTGACAATTTTCTAATTAATAGTTTGGCCACAGTAAACATGATTACTCTATCACCTATATTGTGGGACTAACAAAAACACCTGTGCGGTTGCTAGAGAAAAATGTTTCGTAACGTTACGGAAGGGAAATTACACTGTTATAGACTAAAAGACTATACTTGAAATAGTTTTTTATTACTCATGCGGGAGAAGTACTAACTTGGCGCACCCATTTCTGTACGCAAAATAGCTGTTTACCCACTGTACTCTTTCCGCATACTTTTTACTTGTGAAAAGTTACTTGTGGAAAGTAACTTTCCACACGCAAATTGACAATAAAACACGCAAAATTTAATCAAAACACGCAAAGCCGCCTCTTGATTTTTCATTTAATAAATATTTCATAATTATTTCTATAGAAACCACCAACAAAGTAATTTAAACAATAATTAATTCAGAAGAAAAAAGACGAACACTTAAAAATATTATTTTAAAAAGTAATAAAAAAGTCAAAAATAGTAATAATAATAGAAAAAAATATGTGAAATTCGTAATAAAAAATAGTATGTGCAACTCGTGCGGGATTGTCGATTTCCCACTCAAGCGAATGAGCGCACTCACTACGTTCGTGCGCTCAACTTCGCTTTCGTGGTGAATCGACAATTTCCCGCACTTATTGCACAATATACTATTTCATGGCTTTCGTCGGCTTTTCATGGTGTAAACTCTTAACCCTTTTATTATGTCATCGAAGATGACATATTAATATGGTTATGTGACTGAATAATTATTGAGTTGTACATCCATATTGAATAAACGCAAGAGGGATGTAGAGTTAACAACTATAGAGTTAACAAAAAATCATAAATTAACACTTTCGCTGAGATGACATTACTTAGTGCGTGTCAAAAACACGCATTTGACGAATTTTTTTAACCATAGAGAAAATTTTTTGTCTCAAAATGCCGGACTTTTTACTGCTAGTGACAAGTGCAATAGATAGTTACAAAAAAAGAAAGAAAATCAATTCCAACATCAAAAAGTGAACCCTAGGAATTTACAAAATATAAATTATACTAAACTACGTTGATAAAATTGAACATTACTTAGAATTGTACCATATTGCGAAAAATCTGTCATAGATGCCGGCACCTTTATCAGTAAATATATACATATCAAAGCATTTTGAACCGCCATATTGCAGGACGAGTTAGCTCGTCTTAATCATTTAAAGAATTAAATTCTGAAGTATACTCCCATTCATTAGTTATGGGATAAGAAAGAAATAGTCAGCAAGTTAAGAATCGCAATTCAGTGATTTTTTACGCGTGTTCATTTACTTTTTTTAATCAGAGCCCCCCTGGTTGTAACGGTGCAAACTTCATTACGTAACGTTACAAAACATTTATCTGTACCGACTGAGAGCATTATTTAAAGTTTAGCAATCTAATGATGAATGGAAAAACTACTGCAAAGTGGCTAAGGTTGACAGCTAAAGAAATTATTATGTAAAAATAAAAATAACATTCTAAATATATGACAAATATGTCAGTTTGTATTTTGGAAGCTAAACAACACAAATCTTTTTGTGAATTGTCTTACCTACTGGCAGTAGTTATTTTTTTGATCACTAGTTCGTGTAATTATGATTTGCATTATGACTCATTTGTTTTTTCTCGTTTAGATATTCGCATTAAACCAAGCGGTGGTATCGCATGCCGATATGCTTCAACATCGTGTGTCCGGCTACTACACATCCAGCCAATCATCGCTCGGTTCCTCATCACCCCGCAACGCATCCTACTCCGCCACCCAATTCCCGCCCACGTTTCCCGACCACTTAGGTGAATGTGTTCAAAAACTGCGTAAACAATCCGATCTACAACTGATCCGATGTGTTCAAGATAATACATCGTCCAAACGTTCGTATTTCATCAAACCGCCATTATCCCGTTTCACTCTCTTCTTCAAATCGCGTGAAATGGAACTGGATTATCGACGTAACGTTTACACGGTGTCGGAAAAATTGGGCGAAGGTCTGCCGACGTTGGCCACAGCACGCTATAATACGTATTTTGATGTTTTAGTGTCATTTATTGTGTTTTTAATTGTATCGTTGTCGATCTTTTTATTATATGATCCATCAGTTGCGTGGTTGATTGTGTTTGTGTTGTTCGCATGCGTACAAGTGTGTGCAATTTATCTCTGTTTTCGACAGATGTTACATTTCTCCGAGAAAATATTTAAAATATTTTCGATGTGGTATATTTGGCATGTTGTGGGCGCCATTTTGGTTAGTATGCCAATTTTATTGATTTTAATTAATTTTTCGTGTGAAAATGTAAATATACGGGTACATGATTTCTTTTATAATATATTGATTTTAATTGGATTAATCCATTTTTGTAATTTTACACAATTGAATTGTTGGATGAAAAATTTGCTGGCTGTTATTTATGCTACGATATATTTAATTCTTATTCATACTAGTCATTGTCCAATATTTGCACAAAACACGTCCGATATAGTTCCATTAGCGCCATCTCTGTTTACAAAGAATTTCACTAGCGACATCTTAACGCAAAATCTAACAACACCCGACCACGTGTTACCAAATCTCTACAATTCCGAGATCTATATCGATCTTATCCTACTATTACTTTTAGTGTGGTTTTTAAATCGGGAATTTGAAATTAGTTACCGATTGAGCTTTCATTCGAACGTGGTGGCGAATCGCGATAAAGCGCGTGTGCAAAGCATGAAAAATCAAGCGGATTGGCTGTTGCACAATATCATCCCGAAACATGTGGCCGATCAATTAAAACAATCGGCCAAATATTCCGAGAATCACAAAGATGTCGGGATAATTTTTGCAAGTATTGTAAATTTTAATGAAATGTATGACGAAAGCTATATGGGCGGGAAAGAATTTTTACGAGTGCTGAACGAATTAATCGGCGACTTTGACGAGTTACTGTTACGATCCGAATTTAAAAGTGTCGATAAAATTAAAACGATTGGTAGCACTTTTATGGCAGCTAGTGGACTGAATCCACAAATTCGTCGCGAAAGTGCTGACCCCTACCATCACCTGTACGCACTAATGGACTTCGCGATTGAGATGCAAAAAGTTATCGACGAGTTCAATCGCGATTTACTCGAATTTAATTTAATTTTACGCGTGGGGTACAATTTTGGGGACGTTACTGCGGGCGTGATTGGCACAACTAAATTGTATTATGATATTTGGGGCGATGCGGTTAATATTGCCAGTCGTATGGACACTACCGGGGTGAATGGACGTATCCAAGTCGGTGGGGCGTGTTTAGAAGTGTTGGAACAGAAATATGAATTTGAACCGCGTGGTTCCGTGTACGTAAAAGGTAAAGATCACATGAACGTTTATTTATTGGTGCGAAAAAAACCGGAATTTTTAGAAACTGGGTGAACGAAATTGAGATCCGTTGTCGGGAAGACACAAAAATTTGTATGCTTATGTATAAATTATATACTAATAAACGTCTTTTAAATCCACATCGATTTTATTCCAAATCGATGCTTTTAATAACCGAATTGTCTCTAAATGTACACAATGTTTCAAATAATATTTGATTATATAAACGATTGTTGTAAATAGAACGAACCTTGATAACCGTTTGTGTGATATTGATTTGTGATTTTAAATGATAAGATTTGCCATATGTATTTATTCCATTCCATGTGTTACATAATGAAAGATTATTTGAAGCGCTTTGTACAGTGACAACACAAACATCAGTAAGTACGGGGATCATCACCAGATGTTCCTCTAGTAAAGTTTTATCCTTATGTGGAATCATCAGTGTGCATTATTTTAACGTATACGATATTGCTAATGACTGTTTTGTACCTAAAATTTGGAAGGGAGACGAAATTTTTGCTTTTTATTGTGAATTTATGCGCAGAAATAATTACAACGCTGTTTTCAACTAGCAATTATGGTGGATCATGTTGGTACAGTACGCAATCGATTTTCCGGACACTTAATCGATTTGGTGTGTAGTTGCGTTTAAGTGTAAATAACGATGTTCTCTTTAAATTCAGTGCCATTCCAATTTTTTTTAAAACTCAATAACATTTCACGTAATTTTGTCTTAGCTGGTGCCGGAGAATTGTGAACGTACTGTAGTTATTTTAGTTATTTTTACTTTTTTATAATTTCAGTTTTTTTTAATATTTTCTTTTTTATTCAAACAGGTTGTATACGTAGAGGAGAAAAGTTAAATTATGAAAGGTTTTTCAATAGGGAAAAAACTTGATGTAGGCTGTCTGTACGGTCATAAGTTTTGAATAATTGAAAAAAAAATTTTAGTAAGAAATTTAACGCTTTAAATGATTAAGATGAGTTAACTCGTCCTGCAATATGGCGGCTCAAAATGCTGTCATATGTATATATTCACTGGTACAGGTGCCGCCATCTGTAACAATACGGTATAATTCTAAGTAATGTTCAATTTTATCAACAAAGTATAGTATAATTTATTTTTTGTAAATTCCTAGGGTTCACTTTTCTAAACTTTTCTAATGTTGGGATCTTTGATTTTTTCTTTTTCTTTTTTTGTAGCCTCATCTATTGTACTTATCACTTGGCAGTAAAAAGTCCGACATTTTGAGACAAAAAAATTTTACCATATGGTTTGTTTAAAAGGGTTAATTTAACTGATTTAAGAGCTATATATATATATATATATATATATATATATATATATATATATATATATATATATATATATATATATATATATATATATATATATAGTCCTATTTTATATATATGGTCCTTCTGTCTAGATGGTTAAAGAATGGTGTTTATAAGAATATTTAGCTTAATTTTGACTTCTTCAGCTCTTCTTTGTCAAGCCGATACTAATTAAAACATTTCGTCAATGTAAACTTTTTTTCTATCTCATATAGTTTTCGAGATAACAAATATAATTTTAAGCCCCCAGCTATAGGGGCGTTTTACGCTTTAAAGATTTTACGCATTAACGAATCTATTACAACTTCCCTATTTTCGGGACGCATTTCACCGTATTTTTTTTAAATACGTCAAAAATTATGACATCTTTGACAACTTTGTCAAATAATGCCCGCGCCGTATGCTCTAACGGTTTTGGTTTGACGGTTGTTGTTAAGAGTGGTTTACTTTTGGTCGTAGGTTCGATAATTTATGATTTAAAACTTGTTACTTGTAGTTGAATATAAAGTCCATTGTTGTAAGTAATGTAACTGTTATTCGACGACCGCAACCGTTAGAATAAGAATGTGTCCCTGTTCTTATTCGATATTCATGATTGAGTCAGGTAACAATGAAAAACACACACTTCAACAATATTAAAGTAATTTATTAAAATCTGTTGTGGTATTTTATATAAAAATATAAAAAAAAAATACAAAAATTAATAAAAGTTAAATGAATTGGAATCCCACAACAATTGAGTGGAAAATGAGAACCTTTCTCATTCCACATTAAAATCCCAATTGACCTTTTCTCCCGATGAACATCAGTATAAAACCCTACGACATATCATCCCACCCCCTTCGTACCGCAACGACACATCCTCTTCCCGTCCGCTCAGTCGTTGCGTTGTCAAACTCCACCCTTTACGGTTACTGATACAGGGAGTGTGATGATAGATGTCGTTAGGCACGTTTGTTGACAAGTTATAGTCAAGCTAGATAAATGTTATTACATATATGTAGTGTTGTTTGCATAAAGACCTTCGTTGATGTCACTCGGTTACAATGCGCAAAAGATATGCGCTTTATCGATATTGTCTGTGTACTTCACAGGCGGAATTATTTACAGATTGCCAACTACTTTACGGTTTTGCTTCTTTTTTTATAACCTATCATTTTGACTAACAAAAATTGCTATATTTTTTCTACTCTATGTATATAATCTTTTTTGTATTTTGAAAACCAGTATTGGTGACGCAAAGATTCTTACTCGCGCCTCTAATGATAAAATCAAAAGCTGCATCAAGTTAAAATATACGTATATGTTTAATTGGCCATATACAGTCTACTAGTAATTCGCAATAATTTGTACAATATATATTTCTATGCCAGTTGAACGTATACGTACATCTTTTATTTGATACAGCTTCTAATTTTACCACCAGAAGCGCGCGTGTAATCATTGCATTGCTAATGGTGACCTGTCATTGAAGACCTGATTTATTTTACAGATCAAATTAAGTCGGATTCAGATACTGAGTTAAACATGATGGTAATATTTATTATTACATATCAAAGATCTTAATATTTTCAAAAATTCGAAACACTCTAATAACTGAATACTCTTAAATTAATCTCAAATAGAATTCCATTTTTAACGAGAATTTATTTTTTTAAATTGTATATTAAATTTTTTTATAACTTTTTTGCCTTTTTTAAACAATAAGCAATATATAAAAAGAAAATTGAATTTGGTGCTAATTTGTGCAGTTTCTTCTAAACAGGCTAAAGTTCCGAATCAGTTAGCTATTTTGTTAATGCTCATGTTATAATTTTTCTTTCAGCTATTAGCTAATAATACAGCAACCTGATTTTAGCATAAATAGAATTTTTTCGGCTTGTTAAAGATCAACAATTTATTTCTTAAACTGGTTGATTAAACAACTTTGAAAATGTAAATGTATTTTGTCTGCAATCGACCTGAAAATGGATACTTTTTAATCGTAATTTCCCGGACTAATTCCCGCAAAATGTTTATTCATTTCTATAGAAACAGACAAACAGTTAGCCAGTTAACTGTGACAATAATATTTTCCAATAAAATTATAGGTTAATAAACAGATAATGACGATTGCAGAAAAAATATTGCACGCAATACGTCCAAAAATTGTTTTATTTGATTTTCAGACTTTTAGCACTCGTCTTGCAAGTTTTTGTCCGAATCTGTTGACTCATCCAGTAAAACAGCACTTTTCGGACTTGTTACGTAAATAACTGTTTCAGACCTATTCAAAATTTTAGGCCTATTAAATAAAAATAGTTACATTAACATACATTCTGAGCATTGAATAGAATCGAGACAACGTCTTGTATTACAAACACATTAAGAGATTGAATGGGTTGAGTTTAATGGCGGATAATATAACTAGTGTCCAAGGTTTATATATATGTTATGAGGTAAATTCAATCCGTATACTACACATGTATTTGGCTTTTGGATTGCAATCAGCTGTTTTATAGCGTCAACTGACCATCACTTGATCATCAACACTATTTGTATATGAACTGTCATTTTTGAATTTTAAAGTATTATTTCTAAGTAATTATTAGTTATTATAACATAATATTCAGTTTAATATAATTATTTTAATTAATTTCTCACATTTTGTTTGTTATTTTGTGTCAAACGTAAGTTATTTAGTTATTTTCACTAATTTCATTAATTGCTGCTTTGAAAATCGTTATTTCAGGGCCGGCATCTAAAATTTTTCTTACGTATTTTTATAGTCATGCCTGGTATTCGGTTTTCTGCCAAATTGTAGAAATTCACAGTATAGGACATTAAATAAAGACGTAAGCTATTTTCAATTTCCAAAAAAGGGGTGTAGAATAACGTTGAATTAAAAACATTGAAAATACCTAAATTAATCCGTAATTAACAAAGTAAGACAGAATTTTTCATTAATGTTTCATAATTCCCGAATTCTATGACATACAGAGAATGAATACACACATGTGTAAACATTATCGAATATATCTGTATCTATTTTTCTGACAAACCGTAATAAATATATTCCAAATACTTATTTTATCTATATTTAATTGAAAAAATTATATTAATTATTTTTTATTCTATTTTATGAAAACTTGACTCGCGTATTTTATATTTTCATTAATTTAAATATTTTTGTTCACTTCCAACATTACTAAGACATAATGAAAAGAAAAATATTCCGGACCTGGCTATACTTGCACTCCACAGTCAAGTGTGTTTTCATTTGATTGGCGAACATCATAAACATATAATAACCTTAACTAGTGTCACAAAATAATATGGTTTAGTTTAATGGCGGCATGTCATTCATATTCTATTCAATGCTTAGTTCAATAACACAACTTATAAATTTTGTGATACAAGTACAGTAGAACCCCGTTATTCAGGAATATAATTTTATACTTTTATAATGTTCATAATATTTTAACATATCAAATTCAGTCAAATAGAATAAAATATAAATCATACAATGAATCTCTTATCCTTTAATCTTTGAATCTTGATAAAATTTTGATCATTAAAAATATTCATATTTTAAATAAACATCAGCTAAATTAATCTTACAGACACAACACAACACTTTTGAGTAATTCCATGCAACGCGCAGACTCACTTGAATTTAATTTTATATTGCGCATACTCTATTCCTGCGTCAGTTGACGTATTTGACAGATGTACTCATACTGTTGTGTCTGTGTAAATAATAAAAATATCTGTACCTTTTTCAGCTAATAACTAATTTTTTAATGATATTAGTAGAGATGGGACAGACAGGTCGGATACCGAATAGTAACCGGATAACCGTCCCATCACTAGATATTAATATACTCAAATTTTTAAAAACCAAACCAAAAAACTGTTTTTTATCTTATAAGAATTTTAAACTCTTGCAATCCATAGTAATCATCTAGTACAGTGTCTCTCAAACTTTTAAAACAGGTACACTTTGTATTCTGTAATAATTATTTCAGGAATATTATTCCGATGCAAAATAACTGATTTTAGCTCGTGGACCATTGTTTGAGAAATATTGATCTGTTGTTAACCACTTATTAATTTTCAAGTGTTAATACAAAGTTTTAACCCGTTATTACTCAGCCTTGCACAGTTGGTGGTATTACAGATCTAAATTCAGATTATACAATAAAATGAATACAGTTTACATAAAAAATACCACTATTGAGTTATAATGGGGTAAACGGATCAATCTAAATTTTGTTTAATTATGTAATTTTTAAAGTTCCTAATATTTAAATAGCTATCAAAACATTTTTCAAAAATTTCAAATACTACGAGTTTTCTCAAAAATATTGTTTAAAAACTACTGACAATGCAGAGATTTTCACTCGCGCCTCTGATGTTGGAAATTAGAAGCTGTATCAAGTAGCACGTGTACGTGTACGTCTAACTGCACATAATTTGTATAATACGTGTTCCTTTCCCCAACTAGACGTATACGTACATGTTCTACCTGATACAACTTCTGATTTTCAACACCAGTGGCCCGCCCATGATTTAGCAAAGTCTTAATGCTATTTTAATATTTACCTTCAATTTTTTAACTTAGCGTTTTTTAAAATTTTTAAACAAGAATGTTTTTTGGACAATGCGCCAATATGCGCAAACATATTTCTTTTATTTCAAAGGGTAAAACATTTGTGAACAACTGTATTTATAATATCTGACTATTGCATTTACTCTCTTTTGATGTCAAAATATATAAAAAAAAAATGTCTCCCTTCTATATAATTAAATAATATACTATATATTTGTGGGACCAGCTTTTTGTAAACAATCGAACTCAAAATCCCAATTTATTTTTTAATCAACAAAAAAGTATTTCACATTTTTGTTATTCAGTGTATGTAGTTCGATTGTATATAATTATGAGAAAACGCTCATAATTTCAATGTTTTTTCCATTTTTGTTCGCTTCTCGCTTAATTAATAAATGTCTTAGTGCCTTAATTTTCAGTTTGAAAATGAAATTCCTACTCCTTCGAATGAATTCCGTGTTTCAAACATTTCAAAATAAAACGAATTAATGGAAATTTGTACGACAAACTTTTTTGATATTTCGAAACTTTTACTGACAACCTTTTATGTGATTTTATGCGTAAAAATACGCACCCGGCCTGCAATATTTTTAAACTGTCAACTCAAAGTACCTTAATTAATGTTGTTTTGTACAAACATTCTGTACAAATTTCCAAACCTGTTGCATTTAAAAACATACCAGTCAGTTTCCAATTGGCGACGCAAAGATTCACACTCGCGCCTCTGGTGGTAAAATTAGAAACTAGTATCAAGTAAAAATAGATGTATACATTTATTATTGGTGATATAAAATCTAGTAATCCGCACATAATTTGTATAATACATATTTCTACCGTCAATTAAACGTATACAAAATGTTTTACTTGATACAGCTTCTAATTTAAAAAACCAGAGGCGCTTGCGTGCGTAATCTTTGCGTTGCCAATAGTAGTGTAATGGGTGATTTTTTGTTGATTTTGGTTATACAATGCTGATTTTCCCTCTTTGCTCTGTGATGTAATCCAAAAGCAAAAAAATCACCATGTATTTTAATTATGTAAATTAATAATATTTATATTAATTAATTGTGCGAAATTCAAACCTACCGCTTGAAAATAAATTGTGATGGATTTGATGTTTTATAGAATCCAAAATATGAACTCTATATATTTGTAAAATTTTTTGTAAAAATTTAATATATTAATTAATTATGCACGCATTTAACCCAATTTTTATTTATTATTAATTTTAAAATGTTTAAATAAAAGTATTTATTTATATTGAGTATGTGTTTCATTTTATTGTATAATAATTATCCAATTAAACCTTAAAATTTTGTTACAGTTTGAGAATACTCAGTGTAAAATTTCAGACGTTGTACAGCCTGGCCGGACAGTTCACCCTGGCGAAGTGGTATTGTAGTATTTTTTATTGTCACGTAAATGTCCAATAACGAAACTTCAAAATTTGGTTGCCTAATCTCCAAAAATTATCGAAACTTTTAGCAATTCTATTTTATGCATTTTCTAGTCAATTCGTCACGTTTTGTAAATTTATTACTTGTATGGGCAAATACAGGGGGGTGATCAGGGGATCATCACCCGCTGAAATAGAGAATAATTCAAATAGGATACTTGACTGCAATTGAGAAATAATTCTAAATGCTTTGTTCTTACGTATAAATTAGTTCATTTTTGTTAAATTTTTAAAAATCTTCAAAAAAACCATTGTTCAATTTTAAATGAACAAATTGGCAGGAAAAACGACTTGGCGTAGTGACATATGCAATGACGTCACCAGAGAACAAGACGTCACGATTTAACTCAAACAGATGTCGCTTTCATTCATGTCAACACTTGTCAACATGGTTTCAAATTTGTACACAATATTCAGCAGTCATCATGCTCAGTTTTAGTGGTATTTACAACTTTCTACTTTGTTATCTTCTTCATTCATCATCACTGTAAGATTTTCATGAAGCCCTACAAGTATTAAATACACTTTAAGAAAACAGTTTGACGTAACTTTAAAATTGAAGCAAAAAATAAAAGCATTTTTAACATAATATTTAAAACAAGTTGATAAGGATATTTTACGTATTAAGTGACGATGTATTCCTTCCATCAATCTTTTTTGAGTGCAAAATTAATTGCAAACCAAAAAGTTTAAAATAAATTACAAAGAAAAACAACTTCTCTTGGTCAATTAGAATTGTAAAAATGTCACAATGAAAATGCAATTTGTCATAGACAATACGTAACTACAGTAATAAGATATCATCAAGTTTACCAAAATTTTTCAATTCCGTAGAAATCGTAAATAAAATGACAGAATGATGAGAATGGAAACAAATTATAGGTTTCCGAAGTTTTTTTTGGGGGGATTTTTGCCAAAATTGGACATGTGGCGCCAAAAAAACTTCTGTTGGATCAGTCACATTTATAAAATGAATTAGGTCATTTTGACAGCAAAAATGAAAAGTTCACACCCAAATAATTAGCCTAATGGCTAATTCAACCAAGCACCCTAATTCAAATCACTTCAATGAGACTTGCTTTGAGAAAACGGAAATTTTTTTTTTGGTGGCGTCACTAAGATTACTAAAATTTTTCAGTTCCGTAAAAACTGTAAATAAAATGATAGAATGATGAAATTGGAAGCGAATTATAATTTTCGAAGTTTTTGTTTTGGATTTTAACCAAAATTAGTTTGATAGGACCACTAAAAAAGTCTTCTGTTGGATCAGTCACATTTATAAAAGGAATTTGGTCATTTTTATAGCAAAAATGTGAACCGCACACCCAAATTACCACAATTCAATCAATCACCCTAATCCAAATCACTCCCATAAAGCTTGATTTGAGAAGAAAATAAATTATTTATTTGATGACGTCATCAAGTTTATTAAAATTTTTTAGTATCTTAAAAACAGTTAATGAAATGGCAGAATAACGAAACTGGAAGAGAATTATTGGTTTTTAAAGTCGTTCTTTCAATGCTAATTTAAGTATTTCTTTTTATTTTTAAAATTTGCAATATCAAACAAGCTTTATGAAGCCTTTAAAAAAATGTGACCCCTTCGAAATTTGAGAACTGGATTCCTGTAGACCTAACATGTCTATTAGAGCCACATTAGAATTCGAGGAATTCGCATTGCCTTTTACTCGAATTCTTTAGCAACTAACAGTAACAAGAAAGGTCGAGAAAAGTCGATATATGTAGGTATCGGCTTAATAGTTTTAATCAGTTTTATCAAAAAGTTAATTAAACAAACTGAAAATGGATTATTCGATTTCTTTCAAATTTTAATTATATACTTTTTTAATCCATATCAAAAATTTTAAAATTTTCGCTATCAAAATCTAATATTGAACCCCATGTATTATCTATGAATTTTAAATTCAGTCTTATTAAAATTGAAACACACGGTATCCACAAATAAAAGTAAAATCAGTCATTTAAATAAATAATCGATTTTTAAAAATAATTATATCATTATTTTTTTATTACATATATTTTAAATTTTAATTAAAACTTTCAATCGTGCTTTCAATTAATAATTAATTACTGTACTATGCAATTTTCCTTTTAATTCCGTGGAAATTATACATACCTATATGTAAATTGTTGTTTTTTTGCCTATAATCAACAAACACTAGGATATGTAAGTACTTGTCGTACTTATTCAACAGATGGCAAACCAATACAAATAAAAATTCACTTACTATTGATGTGCTTTTATTATAAATTTTAACATTTATTTTAATGTAATATTTGAATAAATAAATATTAATAAAATTGTGTGTTTGATCAAATTCAAGAAATTAATTGAATTAATTGATTCAATATTTTTGAGTAAGCGTATTTTTCTATTTTTATTATTAATATTGCGCATTTAATTTGTATTATGTTATTGTTATTGTTGACATTTTAGTAGATTGAAAATTTCCTTTGTGTATCCGTTCAGGCAATAATGTAATTAAATTTTTTTTGTTCAGAATTAAATTAGGTATGCAAAATATTTGCGATTTTTTTTTTAAATTATTGATAATTTATTTTTTTGTTGATAAATTTTTTTGGCTACTTGTGATAAAAGTGTTTGAGAAAGCTCTTACTTAAAGATAATTTTTTATCTGTGTATTATAAAAATGTATTTGAATTAATTGAAAATATGCAAACAAATTAGTCTTAAAAAATTTACATTATCAGTCGTATCTTATTTTTGTTATTAATGTTGATTAATTGTTTTTAATTTAATTTTTTTTTTTTTGGCAATTTTTCTTATTGTTACAAAATAAAAATAGCAGGTAAGTAGCTTTTTAGTTTAATTAATTTAAATTTGGTATGCAATTTTTGTTTTGAAATTTAATTATAAAGAAGTATATTTCGAATATTTGATCAGAACATTTTGTTAAAGGAAATATAAAATTTGTAGTTCTAGCATTACGATTTACATATATAGAAAATCTCCCTGATTTTTTTTTATATTTTTATATTCTAAATAATCTTTTTAATATATTTAAAAATAATATTTATTTTATTGTAATTGTATTTATTGTATTTAAAACATTTTTTTTGGATGAATCAGTGGATACAAACAAATGGGGCTCCAATATTTGCTGTTCTAAACCCCCTAAATTTTAGTTTTATACGATAAACCGGTTTAAAATTACAGTTCTTTAATATTCTCAACAGGCGGACAAGGAATTCTCATTTTAAGGATTCCGTTTTTTATTTATTTTTTTTTTATGTATTATGTATATTATTTTTGTTAGTTTTTTATTTCGAGTATGAAGCCGTAAAAATAGGTATTAGGTTTAGTTAAACGAAACAAAGAAAAAGAAAGGATTCTTTTTGAAAAATAATTTTGATAATTATTTCCTGTAATAATGATACTGGATAAAAAATAATTCGTTTGGTAATAGTCCGAGAGCCAGCGTGTATTTCATTCAAAGAATTGGTACTATAAAGGTGCGGATCCACCGAAAAAACATTTGCTTCAAATGTTTGTAGTTGTTTGCAAATGTTTACATCTGTTTTTAACTGTTTGCGAACACACTGTCTCCACTGAATAAACAGTTACAAACGATAATCCGTTTGCGAATATTTGTAGCTGTTCCACGTATTTTTATATTTTGATTTATAAAATTTGGTTAATTGTAGAAATTTTCATTATCTCAATCCATGTTATTTTTATCCGTTTATTAATTTAAAATTACAGTAATCCTTTTTAAAACATAAAACTATGTTGTTATATTTACAACAAAATAACATAAAACCAAAAATAATAATTATACATATGGATATATATTTGTTGTTCGTATGTATTTCATATCACATACCGTCTCCACTAGAAAAACACAAAACGCACCAAACAACGAACTCCCTTTGATGTATCGACTTTAGTCGGAACACGGACAAACAATAGCAAACAATTGCAAACATTCGTGACGATCGTCTCAACCAAAAAAATTGTGTGTTCGCAAACATTTACAAACATTTGCAAACAGTTTGCGCGCTTGGTGGATCTGCACCTTAACGGCCAAATCAACTAAAAATGGTCTAATGTCATTAAAAAAAAAGATTGCAAAAAATGAAGCAAAATTAAACGTTCCTAGTTTTCTGTTTCTTTTCATTTTTGTTATTTTTATATTATAGTAACTTAAAATTGTACATCTAATTTTGCTTCATTTGTTAATGCCGTCAAACCATTTTTAGTTGATTTGGTCTATATTATAGTCAGCATGTTTCAGACACGTGTCTGCAAGTTCAAGATTTCCAAAAACTGTTTTTTTACAGATTACCGGAAAAATATTGACTTTTTATTAAAAAGTTATTATAAAATTTGTTGCTTATAAATTTGACTATAGAAAAGATTCAGTTATTTTTCCTTGTAAAGCGTACCGTTTCTGAGATGGATCGGTTCATGTCAATTCAACACAGTTTTTTGTATTTGTATAGTGGTGACCTTCGTATAGACCAAGGGTCGGTAAACTTTATAGCCAGAAGAGCCAGTTATAATAAAAAATATTAAGAGGGTATTCTAGTCTAGAGGCTCGATTTTGAGGTGATTTTACGGGCGAAATAAAAAAAGAACAGTAAACATTTTTAGTATCCATTTTTTTAACAGTTTTTTTTATTGATACAGTAGACTCTCGTTAATTCAAACCTGCGATAATTCGAAACTCTCTATAATTCAAAGGTATCACGAGTTCCCTACAAAATTTCTTTATATTTCGAACTAATACAATACATTTTTATACACTTGGTAATTCGAACGAAAAAATCAAACAAAACGACGCGTTAATTCGAACTCATCGACGTCAAACACTCGACAATTCAAAGTTGCAGAGAGAAAGAGACAGAAAGATTTGTAAGTACATTTTGAGACAAGTTCAAGTTCATTCATCGCAAATGCTTAAAAAATTAAAATTGTTACCTGCGATAATTCGAACCTCTCTATAATTCGTAATATTTTAAGAGTCCCTCGAGTTTCGAATTAACGAGAGTCAACTGTGTTTAAAAAGTATAAAAATGTATAAAAATTTAAAAAAAATTCAAAGTTGAAATGGTAGAGGCCGGCAAAGTGAGGATTCAAAAAAAAATGTGTCTCTCCTGGTTGACGTGATTCCAACCCTCCTGGTGATCTAAAACATAAAATTTTAGTTAATTCTTAATAAACAAGGATGTAGAATTAGTTGGACGTAGCCGATTTAAAAAAATAAATTTTTTTGCAAAATGGCGTCCATTTAAAAAGAAAAATCATTTTTTCGTCCCCTTTTTTCAACTTCGGAAATTTTTTAAAAATAGTAAAAAAAATATTTCGAACGAATAGTCGGGCCAATTTTGATAGTATTAAGAAGGTCTGTATCAAACTTCAAGTAAATCGATACATTAGAAGTTGAGATATCATGTCAACCGTATCGAAAAAAGTAGTTTCGAGTAATTTATATTAAAAATTTGAATTTAACACTGAAAAGATACCAGTACACAGGGAAAAAGTAACCATAACTCCGAAAATAATTCGAATTTCCGTAAATCCTTTTAGAGGCTTATTCTTAAAGGTCTGAACTTTGAAAATATGAAAAAAAGGAAAAATCGATTTTTTCGAATTTCTGGACTAGAATATCTCCTTAAATTCATGACTTGAAAAAAGCCACGAATTTTGGCTTCTACTTTTATAATATATTTAAAATACAGTAGGTAAAGAAACAGTAATTAATTAAAAAACAACATTACAACTAATCAATTTTGCGATAGGACATCCAAAAAATAGGATGTTTCGTTCGAGAGCTATCATGCGAACATATATATACCATTTTCGGCTTCTAGAGACGTCAAAACGAATTTCTATCATAGTCACAGACTCCAGCCTCACCATAATAATGACTGTGATAGGTAGTTGAGTTTTCCACTCGGAAATTCTCTAAAATTAGAAAGTGATTGTTTTTCCAAGAAATTAATTTTGGTATTTTTTTAATTTTTATCGGAATAGAAAATCTATACATATTATGCTAGTGCCTCCGTGATTAGGCATATTCTAACGTGAAACAAGTTTCGGAAATACGTATGTATGTAAACATATAATTTATTTTAAATTAACTAGGTACAAGAAATCAAGGTTAAATTAACAATAATTTTCTGATGATACATTAGAACAAAAAAGCCGTGTGTTAAAATAGGCAGAACCGGACTGAGTCCAGAATGAGTAAAAATCTCATCAAAAAATAATTATACACGAATTTTTTTTAAAATAAAATTATTAACTACATAATCAAGAAGTAAGTTAGCTGGCACAATTATGTATTGCTCATTAAATTCTTTACGTTTCCTAATACAGGATGTCCAAGAAGTTCCCATACAGTGGAAAAATCATCAGAGATACGAAAAAAGAACATTGATTATGTATTAATTTTTTTTTTTTTGTCGACACAAGTTCTAAAATGTTTGTTATTGAAAATTTTTTAAATTTGCAGTATTTTTAAAAATTTTCTAATATCTAGTGTTTTTTTTGTTTTTATTTTTTATCTTTATCATTTCTAAAATCACATGTAATCCTGACTTTTACAGACATCGTGTACTTACTTAATGCGGTACTTGACTGTATTTAAAATTTGTGTCAAATGTTAAATAATTGTATGCATTATCATTACATATGTCCAATTTTAATGATGAAACATAAAAAGATTTGATAACTATTTAAAAATTTTATTTTGAAAATCGCCATTTCTTGAAAATGACGTAACATTTTGTAGCTAAATTATGTCGATTTTGATAATTTTCATCGATGAGATAAAATTGTGTTTTCTTTTGAATATTTCTATTAGCTTATATATATAGTAATAATAATCGACCATAATTCAAATAAATACTTGCTTTTACTTTGACTTTTTATGAATATAATCAAAGTTTTGAGGTTATAAATATTGACGTTGACGTTTAGTTGCTTCAAACTGTGACGTCAATATAGCGAGGTGTTTTTCCCGCCTTTTTCTCATTTAAAATTGTAGGGTTACTTTTTTTGATGATTTTTTACAGAATCTGTCGAAAATAAAAAAAATCACTTAACTGACATGGAAAAACAATGCTTTTAGAATATTTTCGTAACTTCAGTCAAGAACCCTATTTAGATAAATAATTTCAACGTATAAGTGCATATAATAATTTAGGTCGGTGAATTCAGTAACAAATAAGAAGTGTAAAAATGAAAAATTTTAATTACTTTATGTTTAATTTTAATAAAAATTGACTACAAAATGCTATACACTAATTTATTATACGTATAAATTATTTTTTTTTTAGTCCGAATTAGTGAAGTCTGAAATAACGACGTTTTGCTGTAATAGTAAGATAATCCACTTTAACCCATTAAAACCCGTCCTTATTTCTACTTGTCAGATTTTGATAAAATTTTACACAAAGACTGGTAATAAGATTCTTATGTAAAGCCAGACAAACTTTCCAGGATAACAGTAGAGGTCTGTCTGACATATTTATGAGATAGGTTCAAAACTTCAGAAAGAGAATCAAATTCGAATCTACCATAACTGGGAATCCCCTAATGACTGAAGGAAGCTATTTGAAAGCTTCCTTGCCTCCTAAGTGACGCAACTTTTCTGTTAATCCACTTAATTATATTAACTGAGTCTCAAAATCAGTTCTCACTGTCTTTACGTCAGTTATTTTGTTTTAATTTGGGCTTGTATTGTTTTTATTTTAAAAATTATTCATATTTTATATTAATAGCAATACGTATCGCTGTATCACTGCCCTCTGACCTCGCGAATTGATAAAAACTCCAATTTTAAATTTGCTATTTAAAAAAAAATGCTTAGTAATGCTTAATGCATTAATCAACTGTATGTACTTTAAAATCAAAAATGTACTTAGAATCTAAATGTTTTATCTTTGTTGAAATTACAATAAATTGTTTAATTTTATCTTTTTTCAAACAATCGTCATCAACTGACGTGAATTTCGTCAGTTCTTAAGGTTTGTTTTTGTTTTTACAGAAAATGATCAAAGACGATTCATCGGATGAACAATCATCGTCTTGCGGTGAATTGACCCCAACGCACCAGGGCAAGACAGAGGATGACAACTGTGACGGCGTTTACGATGACGACTTTGAATATGAAGAACTGGAACCGGATAACGATACAAATTCAACGACACAAACGGGACGAGTGAATCCAACTCTTCTATCGTCATTGCATAGCGTTCTGTTTGTCATAAGTTCAGCTCTAATTGCGTTTACAGCGGCTCGTAATACGATAACATGGTTTGTAAAAAAAAACTTCTTTATTCTTAGCTTTGCATTTTTGTGTGATTAACGCCTTTGGTTAGAAACCTAACACTGATGATAGGTATACTGGGTGTCCCGGCCGGATGTATACATACGATTTACATAGGAACTCCAATATAACGTACTCCAATATAACGTACCGAGTGGTGGGGTACCCCTCTCACAGATTTGAAGACGTGAGATTGTATTTGTGTCAAGGTATACATAATCGTCAATTCAGGAGCGTAGCAAATTTATGTGAGGGTCTGACAAGTTCCCATATTTTCTTACATACACACGTATAGCATTCACACATAGCCATAAGTACTTATACACAAATAAATATAATCAGTGTAAATATATACACATTTACAACTATGTGTGAACTTGTTCAAAAATATTCAGATTCCTGTGAAATTTTACAGTAAAATCAACACCAACAAACAATTACACCAATGTAGAGACATACACGTACATATTATTTCACGTATATGCATACGTAGATAAATATGTGTGTATATACGAGTACACATCGATTTCACGATTTGATTGGTTATAGAAAAAAAGCCAGATAACAAATTTTGATGCAAATTCCAGAATATTCTATTCGGAAAATAGCAAAGATGTCGAAAAACCGACTTCACCATTTGATAGTCTACCAAAGAAGGGACTAGACAGCGGAACTCAGCAAAAGTTCTAGAAAGTTCTATTCGGGATCTAGCAAAGATATCGGGAAACTAATTTCACTATCGAACTGGTCTTCGAATAAAAGCATAAATAACAAAAATTTAGCAATGTTCTAGAATGTTCTATCCGAGAACTAGCAAAGATATCGGGAAACTAACTTCACTATCGAACTAGTCTTCGAATAAAAGCATAAATAACAAAAATTTAGCAATGTTCTAGAATGTTCTATCCGAGAACTAGCAAAGATATCGGGAAACTAACTTCACTATCGAACTAGTCTTCGAATAAAAGCATAAATAACAAAAATTTAGCAATGTTCTAGAATGTTCTATCCGAGAACTAGCAAAGATATCGGGAAACTAACTTCACTATCGAACTAGTCTTCGAATAAAAGCATAAATAACAAAAATTTAGCAATGTTCTAGAATGTTCTATTCGAGAACTAGCAAAGATATCGGGAAACTGACTTCAACATCGAATTGGTCATCAAATGAAAGCTTAAATAAGAAAAATTGAACAATATTCTAGAATATTCTATTCGAGAACTAGTAAAAATATCGGAAAACTGATTTCACCATCGGATTTGTCGTCGAATGAAAGCCTAAATAACAAAAATTGAACAATATTCTAGAATGTTCTATTAGCAAAAATATCAAAAAAACCAATTTTATCACTCATCTAATTATTAAATAAAAGATCAAATAGCGGAATTTAACAAAAGTTAAGGTACTTTATTTAAGGAAAATGTAAATATTATACTTTTTTGCAATTGTATACGTTGGCGTAAATTTATAACTAAAACTTTTGTATACACCACTATTTAACCTTTTTCGCCAAAGAGCAATCTACTGATGAAGTCGCTTTCTCAATATTTTTGTTAGTTTCCGAATAGAATATTCGAGAACATTTCTCAAATTCCGTTATTTTGCATTTTCTTTGATGACCTATCCGATGGTAAAGTTTATTTCTTGATATCTATTCTAGGTTTTGAATAGAATGATCTAGAACTTTTGCCAAATTCCGCTATTCAACTATTTCTTTAATGGCAAATCCCATAGTAAAGTTAGTTTTCCGACATCTTTCCTAGTTTCCGAATAGAATATTCTAAAACTATTATTAAATTCCACTCTTTGGTCTATTTTTCAATAGTTAACCAATAGTGAAGTCGGTTTTTTAATATTTTGACTGATTTCTAAGAAGAGTATTCTAAAATTGTTGTCAAATTTTGCAGCTTATACATTTTTCTAATATACTTGTACAATGTACAACAGTTGTGTATATATATATGTATTTAGTTGAAGACGTGTGTTCTTGTAAACATGCATTTAAGTAAGTGTATATGCGTGTGTATATAAATAATGAAATGCGTATGTGTTCGCATATTATGTTTCTGTACCCCCTTAAAAAAATTTTACTGACGGCCCTGGTAATCCGATATAACGTACTTCCCCTTATTTTGTACCGGCCAGTACGTTATATTGGAGTTCCTATGTACATGTTAATTGATAACCATTGATATAGAAGAATATGGATGGAGACCATTTCTTAAGAGAGAGACAAGATATAATATAATATGATATGTTAGAATGAATACGTATATTCCTTTGAATGTACCACAAAAAATAAAAACAAAAGAGTAAATATACACGATAACACGTGCAAATAAGCACTAAACATCCAGTCCTACAAAAAATTAAATTTAAAAAAATATTAGATAACGCAATACATCGTAAATATAATATTTGGGTAAGTAAATATTGTATTTATCAATAAATGCAACCATTTCTAGCGAAAATTTGTTAATTTTTCTAAATTTTTCATTTAAAAAAACAGGTTTATAATAAGCGTAAAAATACCAATTTTGACATTACACAAAGTAAAGGAAAGATCGAAAAAGGAATCATTCTACATAAATAAGGAATTCGTTTTTTAGTTAAAATATGTGATAATAACGACAAAAATTTTAAAAATATTGTAAAAAATAAAATTATGTAAAAATCAAAATATAGGTTAGTTGGACCCTTCATTTCAGTAGCGTCTTATATGTAAAATTAATGAGCATATAAAAATTTAACTTCAAGATTATGTATTTTGTTTGTATTTATTTATTTATTAATAAAATGATAATTTAATAAACATATAGTTTTATTTATGTTTGTGTCTACTTTTATCAAAAAGATATGTCTTATTAGTGATGGAAAATTATAAACCAAAACGTAATCTTTTTAAAGAAATAGTTATAAATTGTAAATAATCGATTAATTTGAGCAATTTTTGTTTTGAGTTTATAGTAATTTATAATATTCTTTAAGCAGCGTTAAAAAATGCAATAATTTAGTAGACAAGTAAGAATTCGAAAAATTAATTGATAAAATAGTCGAACAGCATTCTTAAGGAGTTGATTATTGAATTAAATAGAAAAGATATTAAAAATAATTAATTAATTTTTTTGTTTTTATATAAAAATCACAATTATAATAAAAATATACTAAATATATTGTTTTAAAAGCAATGGCAATGTTTTAATTAAATTAACACCGCTACTGTTTGTTGACAAAATGACGTCATTCATAATACGCACGTTTAATATTCATAATATGTTGATCAGTATTTTGGCAAATGCTCCTTCCTTTACAATATTATATACCTCTCCTTCTTCCATGTTGATAACATTGGATTCCCATAAGGAAAAGGATATGTCACAAGAGTGCTTTGAATAAACGTATTTATATTTTTGGAAATTTTATTTTATTAAATAAATTTTTCCCACCAAATTATCTGCACTATTTCTTCAACAGAGTATTCTTTCCGTATTTTTATTATTTTAATATTAATTAAAATATTGAAAAATATTTAAAGTTCGATTACTTTGTCTATTTCACGAATTAAAAATTATTTTTATTTTTACTAAACGCGTTCAGTAAAAAAAAAAAATTAAAAAAAAAAAATAATTTTTAATTCGTGAAATAGCAAAGTAATCGAACTTTAAATATTTTTCAATATTTAAAATGGAGTTTCACAAAGTAAATCTCTCAACAGTGAATTATTTAATATTAATTTCCAAAAAAAATTAAAGTAGGTGTCTTTTGAATTTACAAAAAATGACTATATGAAAATATGAATTGCTTTAAAATTAGGACATTCATTTTTTTATTTTACTGCATTATTGTTGTTAAAGCGATAGTAACAGTAGTTACGATATTAAATTGGTATTATTGGTAAATATGAAAATTAACAAACTGTTTACGAAATATTTACGATCAAAAGTTGACGATTACGAAAAGTATAATTTAAAAACATTCATTATAGAAAGTCTTACGTATGATAGTCCAGCTTCAACAATACCAGATTACGTCCAACCATAAAAGATTCATATCTAGGGGCGGCACTTAAGTAAAAATATGTTAAAGATAATTAGTAATTAATTAACTGTTATACGAAATGTTAAACTGTAGATATAGTTTGTTCAAAGCACTCTTGTGACATAACTTTTCTCTTATGGGAATCCAAAGTTATCAGTTAACATGTAAATCGTATGTATACATTCAAACGGGATACCCGGTATATGTCATAAACAAATTTCTTTGAGCTATTGAAAAAATGAAATGAACACGATTAACATTTCTTTCCAATCAAGAAATATCAGCGATGTCAATGACTTGAAAGAACATACGGCTAAAGTGTTGGCTTAATCAAAATATTGTTCAGATAATAGTTGTAGATATCGCTGGGGATTATCAGTTGCTATAACCAGGAGCTTTGTATGGTCCATTTCAGTTAAATTTAACCATGCTTCTTCATCACTTATGAATTTAAATAATTTCCGTTTTCTTGGCTTTATCTCTTTCATTATTGCACTTACGTAAATTTTAAAATTGCACTCATGATCAACTGTATTTGAAATAGCGTCTAGCTCCTTTAGTTTTCGAGCTACTGTACAAAATTATACGTTTTTAAGTGGAACTGCATATTAATTTGTTGATAAAACTGAAGAAATACATTAATAAAAAACATAAATAGAAGAAAAAAAAACTGTTCTTATTGTTAATTTTTTCAATTTTTCTTAAATTAATTAATTTTACGGGAAACAGATACGTACCTGCATAGACTAAGCTCAATTCAGATAGTTTTGTTTTTTATCCAAGAAACGAACCAACAATTAATATAAAACACAACAAGTAGTTTATCTTTTAAAATACAGATGTCACGCTCAGCTTTTAATTGTTTTAATTTTTTTGGTAACAAAATAAATAAATTTAGGAGATTAGTGTTTAAATTAACTGCTAATTTAATACTTTATTAATTCATTGAAAATTATTGACATTTTTTTATTGTTTTACATCAGTAAATGTTAAACATAACCTCATTATTATAATTAACTGACAGATGTGTATCCTGATTTGAGACCACTAGTTTTGAGTCATAACTAATTTTTAAAAAATTAAAAAAAAAAAATTTATTAGCTGTGATAAAAATGACAACTTTTAAAAAATTCAACCTGTAGATAGTATTTTTGATTGAATACTGGACGTATTAACTGGTTTTAATCACCAAAGGAGTTAAGAGGGCCTTAAACGAGTGATTCTCAAAGAATAGATCATGATTATTAGTCTTGAAATATTTTCGTAGTTTTAGATAATTCGTTAGAATCATATGATGCTTTCTTTCTGGTAAATGATAGATGTGAATCGGAAACTTTTACTTTATCAATTTATACAAGACTTGATGCATAAAATACTTTCATGCTTGACTGCTCTTTTTTTCATATTTATATAAAATTCAGTGAATGGTCATTCTGTTAATTCTAAAGTAATTTAGATATACCGGGTGTACTCTTTAATATGTAAAACCAATTTTAAACTTGACTTGTCCCTCAAACCATGGGGAAAAACTTTAAAAACCAAGATATTCATACAATTAAACTTCCAGTAATTTGTAAAATCTATTTTTAAAAAAAAATATGTATTAGGGAAATTATAAAAAAAGTAGTTTTTCATAGGCCATAGTGCGAAAAATTCCTGTTGCTAGCAGAATTGTCCTTAAGCAAATTCGCTAAAAACCGGATTACAGCACTTATTTTCTCATGGAGACACGTCCGAATTCGAGATGTATTTCTATGGGAGAATCACCAGTGTCGGTTCACAACATTTAATAATAAGGCAAGTCGGATTTTCGGTATCATTTCTAATTTCCGAAAAGGATGTTCTGGAACTTTTCCCAAATTCCATATGGCCCTCCATATTCATTATTTTATTAATAAAAACTAAAATTTACAAATTACAATATCTAAGGGACGTATAGAGGGGGATCATGAGCCCCCTCCCCCTTGAGAATTAAAAATTCACATTAAATATTATTTAATTTTGAACACCACAGTGGTAAATTTACTATAATTTTCGTTCTGACCAAAAATTTAGTGTCCGTCACCCCTTCCCTAAGAAACTTTTCGATCAATAAATAACCTTTTCGTCCTAATTTTTTTTTGCTCGTCAATTTTTTTATAAAAAAAAAAAAATTGGAAATTTTATTTTTTTTTAATATATTTTTTTTTAAATTTTATTTTTTGTTTGAATTCCCTCTCCCGCAAGAGGCTTGGCTGTATACGCGCCTGATGATACCGCTCAATGCTCATGTATAGTGTCACAGATGGATACATTGGAGGAAAAGTGATAACTCTTTTCATTTTTTCCTCGCATTTTCGTCAGAGAGTGTTTCCATGAGAGAATAAGTACTGTATTTTATTAGCCATCCGGTATACTAAAAATTTTGATGGAATATTAAAATCAGAGTTTAGGTATTTAATACGTTTTTTTCTTGTTTTCAACTACAGTAGAACCTCTCCTAACCGGACAGCAGTGTCCGGCTAACAGAAGTGTCCACTTAACAGGGGCAAAGTAAAAAAATAACATTAAAATTTTTAAAAACAATTTTTTTTTTAAATTTTTTAATTCAAAATCAATTTTATGAACGAATTTAGGTACTTATATAAAAATATAACGTTTACAAATGCATCGTCACATTAGAATCATTGTTAATAAGGCTAACTTCAAAAATGCATCACTGCTTGCATGAGGTAGAGTCAAAAGTTCAAAAATGCATCAGACGCATCACAACGAAAAATCAAAAGTTCATTTTTGCATTTGATGCGTTAAAATAATGCATCAAGAAATTTGGTGATGCGTGTCCAAGATGCATGTCATGTGTATAATGTAGAATTATAACTACTTGCCATATTGTGTAGGTATTAACACCAACAGGAATAATTCCGAAAAACAAATTACTGAAAAAGATTTAGGTACCTTTGATTAAAATTGTTTAAACTATTTGAATACATCTTGTACTCAAGATAGGTATGTAATATTTTTTATTCAAATAATTTCAATATTTTCAATTTCAAGTAAGTTCAAGTTGAAATTCAAAGATAATATGCCTATACAAGGACTGTATTGCTATATTATCTATAGTCTAGCTGTAGCCAAATCAGAGGCTAAATGATGCCAATATCCAATTCAAAAACATCTAATGTGCATCAAATTTCAAGAGAGCATCAGCAGCGCATCATGTAGTATCAGACGCATCAGAAAAGTCATGATGCTGCATCGATGCGTTAAAGCTTACATTTTTGAAGTTACCCTAAGTTAAAACATGAACAATTATCCTAACACATATAGGTATACATACGTACTAGACGTACTCGCGTGCGGTTAATTGCGTCCGTGTCCGTTTAACAGAGGGTCCGCTTAAGAGAGTGCTGAATGCATTGGTTTTAGTCTAGTTTGACACGGTTAAACGAGGTGTTCGTAATCAGAGATTCTACTGTAACACCAAAGAAAATTTTAAAAAAAGTAGATCTTATAGTTGAATACATATTGAACTAAACTAATACTTGTTAATTAATTTTTTCAATAAACAGTTAATTAACAACTTTTTATAAACAAATTAATTATTATGCTGATAATGTTTCCTAACACACATATTATATGTATAATAACATTTATTGTACATTATATTATTGTTTTTCCGAATATAAATGGAAAAAATACGGTTTATCCACTCCTGGTGCTGTCGTAAATCAATTATTTTTTTATAATCGAACTCGTCCGGACAGAGTTCATAATATAAAAGTGCAATAAATTGTTTTTGATGATGTAAAATGATTTTATTGTGTGTTCTCCAACAAAGAAACGTTTCAGAAAATGGATTCGATGAAAAATCAGTTAAATGTGTATCCTATCGAATTGACTGATATTTTATTAATGTACGTAAAATTTATTTTTTATGTGAATTTTCAATTTTTATTAAAAGTGTAATTCTGTGTGATGAAACCGCGTTGATGATGAGGGCATTGCTCTCGAAACGTTTCCAATTTTATTAGAGTGAAGAAATGCTAAATGTAAATTAATCGATGTGCGCTCAGTTTTTATTCTGTATTAATCGACGTACGTGATTGTGTTTATTATGATTTGAAAAATAAATTTTTATTACTCATGCGGGAGAAGTACTAACTTGGCGCATACATTTTTGTACGCAAAATAACTGTTTGCCCACTGTACTCTTCCCGCATACTTTTTTGCGTGCGGAAAGTAACTTTCCACACGCAAATTGACAATAAAACACGCAAAATTTAATCAAAACACGCAAAACCGCCTCTTGATTTTTCATTTAATAAATATTTCATAATTATTTCTATAGAAACCACCAACAAAGTAATTTAAACAATAATTAATTCAGAAAAAAAAAGACGAACACTTAAAAATATTATTTTAAAAAGTAATAAAAATGTCAAAAATAGTAATAATAATAGAAAAAAGTATGTGAAATTCGTAATGAAAAATAGTATGTGCAACTCGTGCGGGATTGTCGATTGCCCCACTCAAGCAACTTCGCCTTCGTGGGCAATCGACAATTTCCCGCACTTATTGCACAATATACTATTAAAAGATTAGTTTAATAGTAATGGGAAGGGACATCTAGAAAATGTACTCGGCAACCCCATTTAAGATGTGGAATTACCCTTCAAAGTTTGGCGTAAATATGAAAATTAACAAACTGTTTACGAAATATTTACGATCAAAAGTTGACGATTACGAATAGTATAATTTAAATACATTCATTATAGAAAGTCTTATGTATGATAGTCCAGCTTCAACAATACCAGATTACGTCCAACCATGAAAGGCTCATACCTAGGGGCGGCACTTAAGTAAAAATATGTTAAAGATAATTAGTAATTAATTAACTGTTATAGGAAATGTTAAACTGTAGTTATAGTTTTGAAACTCACAAGTAAAGGTCTTGAAGTGATAATTCTCGATTTTTATGAAACTTAGTAGGTGTGTATTTTTTTTATCAGCCAAAAACCCCTTTTAGGGGGTGAAATCCACCTCCGAAGTTGAGGTAAAAATTTAATTTTGTCAATTTATTCGAAAACTATAACAAATAGAAAAAAAGCTTAAACTGAGCCCTTCATCTTTAAAGGTTTTTCTACTGATGTTCTTAAATCCAGAGTCGGACCTACTGGGGGGGGGGGGGCTTGACTATGAAATTGGGGGTCAAACAAATAGAGTGAATATGGTACGACCAATCAAAGTATTAATATCAAATATGAAAACTACATTAAAAATACTAGTTTACCTTTTTTTTGCTAAAAGCTGTTACGTTAAAGTTAAAAGCTCAAATCTTAATCTAAAATCTTACATGTGCACTCACTATTTTATTTATAGGTAATATCTTTAAAAATAACTTTTTAAATCTTTTTTATTTATTGTATTTATACTCTACAACAGCGGTTTCCAAGCTGGGGGCGGGGCGTAATATTCACCAGGGGGCGCAGGTTAATTTCAAATATCGCCGTCGTTTTGATAAAATCATGGTTTTAAGAATAAGCGCTCAAACATAATTACCAAATAATGGACATTTTATATTAAGGAGTTACTTACATGGGTCTTTTATAGCAAAAAAAAAAACTATTTTTTCGATTTTTTTTACAATATAAGAAAATATAATTTATTTCAATTTTTGGCATATTATTACCTATATTATATTATTTTGAGACACTGTAAAAACATTTTTATGAAAAAAAAAAATAATTAGGCCATTGGCAGCTAGTTTTTGAAAATCGCTGATTTTTCATCGTAAGCAGAGTAACTCATGAAATTCTTACATAAAATAAAAAACAAAATTTTTTCTATTAGTAGATGTTTATGGCTTGTACTTCAATGAAAAATTACTGTTTCCGTTCATTATATCTCATTTTACAAGTAGAAAATCAACGAAAAACACGAAAATTTTTACCAAAATTCAAAATTATTTGTTAAAAACACTGTTAAAAGTTGAAATATCATTTTTTTTAAATCCCTTTGTTCAAGTACAAGACATAAGCATTTACTAATAGAAAAAAATTGCCAAAAGTTGGAAAAAATTAGGTTTTTTACTAAAAAAAAGCCATGTAACCCCTTAACACTGATTTTTCTGCTTGCTACTGTACGTAATATTTTAACAATAACAATTTGCAAGCGGTCTGAATCATCTTAGCGCATAATTATCGAATGCGTGTCTGATCAACGGTTTCCTCTCAAGTGTCGTATAGATCTGTCGTCCGCCAAGAATATGAGTTTTTTCACTAAAAATATAATTTACGAATTGTTTATAAATTTTTTCAAGAAGTGGGGGGGGGGGGGCGACAGAGGTAAAATTTTTTATGGGGGGGGGGGGCGTTAGTGCACAAAATTTGGAAACCGCTGCTCTACAATTAATATTTAAACAAAAATATTGGATAAAATTTTATTATAATGTTATTCGCATAAAGTTAAGGGTTCTATATAAATTCCGGTAGCTCTAGTTAATATTGGAAACTGTTGAAATATTTTAAAACCAGAATCGATAAAGGCAAAATTTAAATTGACGTAGCATATAATTGTTTTAGAGCTCGAAAAAATATACAGGAATATTAACATATATAAATCCAGGGTTGTGGTTATTAGCGGACCTCCCAGTAGGTCCGACCCTGGATTTAAGTACATCAGTAGAAAGACCTTTAAAAATGAAGGGTTGTGTCAATCTAAACTTTTTTTTCTATTATAGTTTTCGAGTAATTTGACAAAATTAAATTTTTACCCCAACTTTGGGGGTGTATTTCACCCCTTAAATGGCGTTTTTGGCCGATAAAAAAAAAATACGTGTCTGTTATTTTTCTTCATCAAAATCGGGAATTATCACTTCAAGACCGTTACTTGCCAGTATAATGCCAGTTTAAAATTAATTTTATAAAAATGTATCGAATTCAGATTTATGAAATTTTTGTACGGGTTTTAATATACAGCGTGAGTGTTTCGAGAGTTGCCATTTTGATTACAGCCAAACCGTCGATTTAATCGAAAAATCGTTTAAATAAGAGTTGTAGATATCGACGGGGGCAACCGATTGCTATAGTCACAAGCTTTATAGCTCTAATAATTTTCGATTTATGATACAAACTTATAGATTTTTAAATGAGACTATATTATGTTAATTTTTCGATAAAACTGATCTAATGCATCAATTAAAAATATAAATGAAGAAAAAAAATGTTTTTACCCAAGTTTATTTTTTGAATTTTTCTTTAATTTAGCAATTAGGCGGTAGAAATATGCATATGTATTTGAGGGTCTTTCAACCAACAGAGTTTTAGACGGCTAACATTTCTATTACATCCAAGAAAAGAACCTTATTTAGTATCATTCTCTGTAATACAAGTGGTAGTTTTTGGAGTAATTCAGATTTTGGAGTATAGATGTCGGGCTCTATTTCAAGTTTTTAACATTTTTGCATAATAAATCAAATTATTTTAAAAGAGCCCCCTATCGACGGCTATGGCTTTCGGGGCTGCACACGCGGCTGCTCGCTCTCATTAACCCTGATTAAAAGTGTAGCAAGCTGTAATTCTTTACACACAGTCGTCTATTAAGCATAACCGTTTGAGGGAATTGAACCCGTCTACAGTCCAAATACTAGATGCTCCATTTTGAGGATAATAAAACAATCACAATCAAAGATCGGATAATCGTACCATTAAGTGTTTACGTATGATTAATCATACACTGAGTTGCATATGGGTTAATAACTTTCATATTTTAATCTGTGACCATATTCTACTTTTATCAGTCAACATTATCTAAATAAATATTCTTTTGATTTTTTTAAAGGCATATGCAAAGATTTTGGGGTGCATCCGGTGATTTTTGGCAATCTCAGTGGGATCGTATATTAGATTCAATTGGTGAAGATCCCGTAACCCTGTGGGTATATGGTAGTACTGTACTAACAATTGCCGTATATTGGGTATTCGGTGGAATTTACACGATATTGGATGTTACAAATAAACCGGCTGCGTTGCGACGATACAAAATACAACCCGGCACGAATGAACCGGTGGAGACATCTCGTTTATTAAAGGTAATTGTGAAAAAAAATTTTATTGGCGACGCAAAAATACTTGTGCATATTACTCTGATGGTAGAACCAATATCGAGTAAAATGCGTTTAATTGGCATAGAAATTATATGCAGATTATTAGATTTTATATCACAAATTAAACGTAAACGTATATTTTTACGAGATACTAATTCTAATTTTACCGCCAGAGGTGTGAGTGAGAATTTTTGCGTCACCAATTGTAACCAAATTTAATTTTCATCAAAAAATTTATAGTTTACTATTCTTTGGTGTACAGCCTACTTTTTTAAATAACCTTTAGCAATTTAACAAAATAAAATATACGTCAAATTAGCATAATTATCAGAAGCGTTATCTTCACATTTTGAATGATTTTATTTTTAAGTTATTTATTGAAAATATTTAAATATGTAATAAATATACAGTGTGTCCCAGAATAGTATGCCGAACAATATATAAAAAAAAAGCTACCAATAGGCGATTTTTGTTTATTAGGTTTTAATAATTCACAAAATTTGTGTGGTTTAGTTTTCAAAATATAAGTTTTCGTTTTTTATTTAGTATTTTCAGATAAAAACGAACAATTCCATTTCTCTAGCTGGCAATTTTAGTTAACTCATAGTAGCTTTTCCACTTGTCACTAGATGGCTAAACATTAAACCGCGCTTCCATTTGATTTTCCAATAAAGCTCCGCTTACTTTAAAAGTCTTAAAACCGCCAAAATGGCATTACATATTTCCGTATAAAGTTTTAAGTTTTTTAATAAAAAATTCAAATTTAAACTTTTTTGTAATAGACCAGATGACAAATTTTTTAAAAATGTTTCAAAATATTTATTTGGTTGAATTATAAGTAATAAAAATACCTACATATATTTTTTTAAATTTTTTTATACCTCCATTAAAAAAAAAAAAATTGCTTCACTTTCAAAAGTAACGCCAAAATAATTTGTGATGTAATCGTTCATTAAACACAGGTTCTCTTTTTCTTCCTCAGTTATGAATGAGACCATGCCGTTCAAACAGATAAAAGTATTACGGGCATTTTATCTCTCATATTTAACACATTAATCGTCATGGAGGCTATACAGCGCCAAATCAAACCTGAATAACTGCGACACAACGCTGTACCACGTCAACAATTCCCTGTTGTTGGGCATTTCGATATTATACGTTCTAATCATCAACGTTTTAATTTTCAAAACTGATTTTATAGTTTTTTATGAACTGAAACTGAATTTTTATTTTTTTATTATATTTTACACCGGTACACTATGACAACTTTAATCATATTTTATTAAATAATATCACCCATAATGCACGATAACATCACAAAACCTAATGGTTTTTGCTAAATAAAAATTTAATTGTATTTTCTAAAAATTTCTATTAATTATTTACTTTTAATTTTTTTTAAATACTTTCAACTCGCTTATTAACTATTTGGTATACATTGAATGTGGGACACACTCAGTGTTGGCATTTGTAACATAATTATAGTACGCTTGACATAATTATCAATGAAACATTTGAAAGAATTTTTTTCTTTTTCTTGCTCCTTTAACTGCATTTTTGGCCTGTTTCATAATTTTTCAAGAAATATTACGAAATACTCCAATTTGGCGAGCCTGATCACATAACTTAAAAGCAAAAATGCCAACACTGTAGGCAGCACACACTGTACATTAAGTATGATATAATTCAACGATAAAAAATAGCGAACTTTAGTAATATGTATTTTGATAAACACATTTCAGTAAAAACAATAGTCAATAAGTTTTTATCGGTGAATCACACTAACAATATTTTTGATCAATTCAAAACTATTGTATTACTAATTGATATAAAAGCTACCCTATTGTTTTATTTCAATAAAATTGCTACACGTATGGTTTAGATAAAGTTCCAATCGGAATACGTACAAGCCTAAGTAGATTATTTTTCTAATTTCATGTTTTAATTATCTTGATTAGCATAGATCACGTTTCCTTGTTTTTATATTGAGTACATTGTGTACTTTTAATCTAGTTTATTGTATATAATAGCGATAAAAAATTGTTGTAGTACTCGTATTTTAATTTTAGAATTGTTTGTCGATCGTTGTGATTAGAATCTTTCATTGTGGGAAATTTTTAAGTTCAAACTGATAACTGAGAGCAGATTTTCCATTTCGGACCAAAAATTGTTTTCAGTACCCGTACGCATAAAAAAAAAATATTCGAAAACTTCATAAATAACTATAAAAAAATAAATTAAAGTAAAAAAAATGTTTTTTAAGAAAAAGCTATTATTTAAAAATGGCCTAAAAAAAAAAATAAAATAACTTTTGAGTGAAGTTTGAAGCAATATGCAACATAATTTATAAAAGCTTGAGGCGTTATCATTAATTATTTCTCTTTTGGATATAAGTGTAGTTATTTTACTTTTCAGTACTTACCAAACTTAATTAAACGCCTCAAGCTTTTATAAATTATGTTGCATATTGCTTCAAACTTCACTCAAAAGTTATTTTATTTTTTTTAGCCCATTTTTAAATAAAAGCTTTTTCTTAAGAAACATTTTTTTTACTTTAATTTATTTTCTACTTTTTAGTCTGATCACAATTAATTTAAGAAAAGAATTAAAAAAGTAATTTTTTTACCTATATTTTAATCGGTTAATTTACCATAATGAGACATAACTATGGAAACAAAAAATTGCAATTGTAAAATAAATAGACAATATTTGACAATTCGAAATGTCAAAAAGTATCACAGGACTAAAAATCAACAATTTCGGTTTTGAAGCGATTTAGGAAAAAACTAATTATACAATATTGCATTTTCATCAAGGTTAGACAGGTATGCAAAATTTGAAACCTCTAGCTCAATTAGAACCTCCCTAAATTTTGATTCCAAGATTTGATCGAAACCAACATACTAACAAGCTTTTAAAAAATATAGTTCGGTCCAGATTATAAAAAATACATACTTTTGTTTCCGAGGCTACTAAAGTAGCGAAAGCATTGTGATCACTTTTGAAAAATAAAAATTCTTTTCTCTCCAAAATAAAATTTTTTACGTATATTTTACGTTTTAGAGCTTCGTGAACAATTTTGGTTTGGTGTCTGTCCGTCTGTGTGTTGCCAGTTTGCACCAAGTGGCAAAACTTCTGAACTATTCGATTGTTTTTAATGAAATTTTCAGAAATTATGCAGTTTGGTTCCTAGATGGTCCCTTATAAATTTAATCGAAATTGGAGTGACGGTAGTTACGCCGCTACCATGTCATTCCATTAATATACTAAATTGCACCAAGTTACATAACTTTTGAACTATTCTGCTTCCTGGATGGTCCCCTACAAATTTCATTACATTCGGAATAATAGTATCCATGACGCTACTATGAAATCCCATTAAACGTCAATATCTTTTTTTGCTGCTAGTCTCACTTCACTCAGTTTTTTATGAATCGTTTTGTTTATTTATTTTTATTAATTTATATACCTATATTAAATTATACAAATATATATTGGGCATTAAATTACCAAGGTGCTTTTACGAAAACGAGGAAGCTGTGTGCCACACCCCATTGGCAGCGTATTTTTTATGTGGCGGATCGCATAAAAACGTTTCATAGAAAATACATAAGTCAAAATGCTCAAAAACCTCACAAGTTCCTTAGAAGTTGCTTTGCTAAACAAGATTTTAAAAGGCATTAATTTACACATGAGAACATTTTATTTCCTTTTATAATATTATAAAAATTGCGATAAATACATCTGTAAAAAATAATAATGCAGTAACTTTATATTCTTATGCAATGTACAGCTAAACCTTTTTTATGCGATTTTTTTAAGAGGTTTTTAAAAAAATGGACATTAAAATGCATAATGTGAGTCAAAATCAAAAGAACGTAAAAAACTTGAACATTAACTACATTATTTTTTTTTTTGATAAAATTACTTTTTAATGGTTTTTAAACATTTAATCAATATATTTCATAAGAATATAAATTATCGCAGAAGTTTTTTTTTATAGATATATTTATCGCAATTGTTAAAATAATTATAAAAATGAAGTAAAATGTTCTCACTTGTAAATTAATTAATTAATGCATTATTTTGTTTAAAAAAGCAGCTTCTAAAGAAAACGTAAGGTTTTGAGTTATGTATTTTCGATGAAACTTTTTTATGCGGTCCAGATCTACAGCATAAAAAAAGTTTTTTTTTTTACAATCTGGACCGAACTAAACTTTTTATACGTATTTATGATGTTTTAGAATATATTTTTTTGTGCGGTCCCTATCCACCACATAGAAAAAGGTTCAGCTGTACTGATTAAATACTTAAAAACAAACAATAAATAATTTTATCGCAAATTAATATTTAAATTTCTTACTATCCCTTGCTCTTTATTCACATTATTAATTTTAAAGGACTTTTAAAAAAAAAACGCATGAAAAAGGTTCAATATGCTGTACAAAAATAATTGTCCAAGAGTCTATTATCAAAAATGTTAATTTATTTTTTAAAAGATGATATTTCGGAGAAGACAATATGCAATTTGACAGTAAAAAATGTCATCATTGTTTAGGCAAGGAAAATATACTAGCGACCCTAATTAGAAAATTTCCCTTTGTGACGTCATCAAATACACTTAATTGTTTTTTTAAGTTATAAAATTTATAATTATTTTTTCTAGGTGATAGTATGCGTGTTGATCAATCAAATTCTGGTTGGAATTCCATTATTTTATCTCAGCTATTACATAATGGAATGGCGAGGCTACCCCCCAATTCGTGAGTTACCCACATTCCATTGGGTACTATTCGAAATGGCCTGTCATATTTTAATGGAAGAAATTGGTTTTTACTATTCTCATCGGTAAGATAACACTGTTCATGTTCAGTATTATATAAAAGAACAATAAGTAAATTTATAATGTAAAACTTAATTAACAGATGTCGGTATTATAAAGTCTAGTATAGAGTCCCTATAATAAAATAAATAAAGTCGTCACATGTCATCCATTTTCTATCCAAAACAGAGCGGGAAACTTCAAAATTAATTATCACAAGTTTGAGTAAATATTTTTGAGTACATAATAATTATTGTTAATAAGTTATGAATTAATGAACAATTAAAAGGTTTTAATTTAATTATTCTTTCTAAGTTAAACTAAATGATTTTTGATAATATTTAATTTATTTCCAAGGTATTTTATGCAAACTTTGGACAAAAAATGCCGGAACCAATCAGCGTTCAGCAGACATGTCACGACTCTATTTATTATAGGGACTCTAGTCTAGTATAAATAAATTAACTCTTTAAATAAGGTGGCCAACCACCCTCGTGCGAATAGCCAACATAAATTTAAAAAAATGCGATTTTTTATTTTTGCTTCGATCAATCGTTTGTGAATGTTTGTGACGCTAATATTTTCGTTTGTGACTAATTAGCTAATTAATTATTTAATTGTTAATTACGAGTGTGTGAATAGCCAACATTTTTTTTAAAATTTATTGCAATATTGACTTCCGGGCACTTAATTGATCGAAAATCGTTTGTGAATTCCAAATATACCATTAAAAACATTTGTGACAGCGTATTTTTTAAAAAAATAATAAAAAAATTCTGTATACTGCTGTCATTTACAAAATAGTTATTTTTTCTCACACTAGAGGGCATTGGAGTGCAACTAAACAGAGTGGCCAATATAAAAAACTTCATTACTACAAAAAATAATTGATTTTTTTTATTATTTTTTGAAAAAATACGCTATCACAAATGTTTTTAATGATATATTTGGAATTCACAAACGATTTTCGATCGATTAAGTGTCCGGAAGTCAATATTGCAATAAATTTTAAAAAATGTTGGCTATTCACACACCCGTAATTAACAATTAAATAATTAATTAACTAATTAGTCACAAACGAAAATAATAGCGTCACAAACATTCACAAACGATTGGTCGAAGCAAAAATAAAAAAATCTCATTTTTTTAAATTTATGTTGGCTATTCGCACGAGGGTTGGCCAACCGTCCTGGTAACGCAATTGGGTTTTTGAATAAAAAATAATATTGTTGTTTTATTTAAGTCCTATATCATAAATAATTAATTGATTAACTTATAAAATTTTAAAAATATCATTTGGTTATAAACAGCACTACAAAAACTCGCGATGTCTGTGACGTCATTATGTTAAGATATTTAATACATAAAGTATTTATAGCAAGCAATAACTGCATCGCAACAATAATTCAAAATAAAGACATTGTGTTTTCAGGTAACTAAACATTATGACGTCACATATGCGTTCGGGAACTGTCAACATGTATATTTGTGTATTTTGCTTTCGAAATTACGAAAGTAGCGAAAGCATTGTAATTACTTTTGAAATACGCAAATTTTTTTCCCTTAAAAATGAAAATTTCCATGCGCATTTTACATTTTTCCTGAACAATTTTGGTTTCGTGTCTATCTGTGTATCCGAAAATCCCACCAAGTGGCATAACTTCGAAACTATTCCATCATTTTCAGAAACTATAGTTTGATTCCTAGATGGTCCGTTACGACTTTGATCGCAATCGGAATAGTAGTCGCCAGAGGGCTACCGCAAAATTTCATTAAATTTTGAGAGTATTTAAAGATTAGGCCAAATATTGTCCCCTATAAATTTTAATACAGAGTAATGGTAGTTGCTACGCATGCGCAAACATTATATATATTAACGCTGAGAGCATGGATGGACTCCTTGTTTTTCTTGTTATTATGAAAACGCCAATTCAAAACGTCAAATAATATCTGTCTTTTCAAGATAATTTTATAATACCGAATGTTATTTTAAACGTGGATTAATGTTTTTTTTTTGAAAATCTTTTCAGAATTTTACACAGTCGTTATCTCTACAAACATATCCACAAACAACACCACGAATGGACGGCACCGATCGCCGTCACTGCCATCTACTGTCATCCGTTGGAACACGTCTTCTCCAACCTCCTCCCCCCATTCTTGGGTGTGTTACTGATGGGTTCGCACGTGGCCACCGCATGGCTGTGGTTCTCGTTAGCCATTTTATCAACACTAAATGCACATTCCGGATATCATTTACCATTTTTCCCATCTCCAGAAGCGCATGATTTCCATCACTTGAAGTAAGTGTCAATTGTTTAGATTTTACAGAACTGCAAATTCTATAATTTTCTTCTTTTTATTAGGTTTAATCAGTGTTTTGGAGTCTTAGGCGTATTAGATCGTCTACATGGTACGGATAAATTGTTCCGATCTACACGAGCGTATGCCCGACATATAATGATGCTCAGTTTTGTTCCGGCACGGGAAGCATTCCCGGACCCACCAAAAACATGTAAAAAGAACTTGAAATGTGTGGCGCAAGTTAATTAAAAACACGTTCAATATTTTTAATAAAATCAAAATATTTTTTTACATTCATTAGTTATATTGTTTCGAAGACTTGTCTTTTATTTTTTTGTAACAGAATTCTTTTTACCAAAAAAAAAAAAAAAAATTCATTAATTCTTAATTTTTTTTTAACAATATGACTGATTATTTGGTGTTGTGAAAGATGACAGATTAACCGCCATATTGTAGGCGGCGCTACATTTTGACAGAACATTCCAAGATGGCGGATAATGTTATTTTTACACATATGATTAATTATTTATATTTCTACAATAATATCATTTTTGTGGCAATAAAACATTTTATCAAATATAAATAACATGGTTGGTAGATTTTAATATTAGAAAAATTAAATTTTATTAAACATGAAGGGGACATTGTTTAATTGAAAATATTTTAAGAATTAACAAATTTTTGTTATAGGTTATATAAATAAAATGTTTATATGAAAAGAAAATATATATAAGACATTACTACACCTCCATGTAAATAGTAATTCGGAAATTTTTTTAATATAACTAATGGTTAGTATTATAAAAGACGAATAAGTAAATCGATGAAGTAAATTTATTGACAGATATCAGTGTTTGGAAGTCTACCAAGTAAATTTTATTCAGAGATTAAAAGATATTTGTATATTATATTACCAATTTCAAGAATTGCAGTACATATAGGTTAATTATAAATTAAACTTATTCTATAAATAAATTAGTACTGCCACCTAATAACAAATTTATTTTCAAGATATTTTTAGAATACTGATATTATTTTACTTGGAAAGTTAATTTATTAAATATTCGTTGATTTATTTGTCCTTTATAATATTTGGGGAATTTTCTAAAATTTTTGGCTTTTCTGTATTCAGAATAAACCTAAACAGTCGTAAATGGACATAAAAATTTTCGGCAACGCTTAAATTTTATAAAAATGGATACAGCCGGACTCATGTATTTTCAACACCATCTATTTTCAACTGATTTTACTCACATATTTTCAAGTTTTTGGTCCCCACAAAAATAACTATCATCTTAACCGATCCACCACTAGTAGCTTTATCCTATAATATATAATTTTATTTCATTTACAAGCGTTTAAAAAATAATTTTACTACAAGTTTATTACACTTTTTCGTTTATCATATATTACTTGACATTTTGCCATTTTAAGGTTATTCACTGGGAAAGTCCACGTGACTACTGTGTAAAGATTTACGCGGGCTTTTTGTGATTGGTTCTATGTCTGTCACGTGGTTCTATGATTTCCACGGAGTGAGGATGAAGGAGAAGTTGAAAATACATGAGCGGATTAGTCCCGACAGGTTGAAAATACATGTAATATAGTTGAAAGTAATAACCTTTTTATAAAAAAAAGTCCTAATTTTTTCTGTATTAAGCCGTTCCAAGTTACATATTTTTTACCTAAAAATTTCTTTCATAGCTTTGAGATTAGCGTACGTGATTTATGACGGCTTTAGGTAGGGCTGATTAGAATTTTTTTAGAAAGTCCACACTTTTTTTAAGAAAGGAAAAATCGATACTTACGTTCGGTAAAGCAAATACCAATTCTAACCTCGAATTAACCTAGTGATCAGCAGCTCCGCTCTTACCTGCTAGGGCAAAGATTTAACAGTAACTGTTATACGAACAATAAACTCAATAGTACTTTACGAAACGATACATGCTGTTACAAATCTACTCATTAAAAAATGTCAATTTTCTTATATACTTCTTAGATCAGAGGTTATCCATAAAATAGGTACATAAGAGAGGGGATGGATGAGCGGAGTTAAAATTTTGCGTGACGTATTTTATAGATGGCCCCTTGGGATACGTAACCCAGGATAGCTCTAATTAGTTTACACTGGATTTTAACGCCGAAAATTTGTATGTTTACTGACTATCGTGGTTGTTCATTCCAAATACAGAAATTTTTTTTTAAAATGCCACATTTAGTTATATTAAGAAATGACCAATAATTCTCTAGTTAAACACTCAAAACTGTAGATATTTTTGGTTACTAGCTTTACTAGCATGCAAGAAGGTTTTTAAACTGAATTCGAATAGCTTACATTTCGTTCAGATCGCTAATTACGTCATAGTGCACGTTGTATAATGGCGCAGATTCCAAAAAAGGAACATAATGTCACTACATCTTTGACAGATAGAACAAAATGGCGCGGTATGTAAACAAATACATCAGGTAAAACAAAATACCGCGAAATGTAAACTACATGATTTGATTTTTATTTTTAGTTTTATATAGCACTTAAAACAGTGGGTTTTTTTTCTTTGAAACGTGACATGCACTACTACTAAAATTGGTATTCTGTCATCACATCGAAACTCAATCTTTTTGACCAAATTGACATCGAGTGAATGAGGAAACTTTCAGTGTAAAATTCAAAAATTTATTATAATTTAAATTTACACAATAACAGTTACGCCTGCGTATAATTTTATTGCGCACGATCTATTGTACTCATGTGCTAAACATGCGCAAAATTGATCAGTATTAAAATTAAAATCCTGCTAGTTTCGGACATCTTCCGTTATTTTTAAGTACGCGTTTATGAAACACATCTTTTTTTTTGGATAATTCCGAATTCTTAATAATCTTAACAGATTTTCTAAAATATTCTCTTCCAGTATTTTTATTACTATTTGACTAACCTACACAAATATACTCATTGGAAAATTTGTTGAATAATGTAAAAGAAAGAAGTTTTACGTGACGTTAAAATGTTAATCAATGACACTGCTTTTACAACACGTTTTGTAAAAATTATATTAAGCTCTAAATTGTGATAAATTTTATTGTAAAAAAAATACATATTGGTATTTCATGTAACATAAAATATTTAATTATTAAAAATAAATATTAAGTAATTAATTTTTTTTTTTGGAAAATTGTTTTACTCAAAAGTACGAAGCCCAACCAGAATCACAGTCCAGTAAGATTGTTCATTAAACAAACATCTGTAAAATTTAAAACTGTCTATTAACAATCTCAAATTCAAATGTAAGTATATTTCCTTGAAAAGTAATGGTCGTGTTCGATTTGTGGTATAAAAGATTCTTGCGCATGTGCACTATTAAACCCCATAAACAAAAATTCAAATTATTTGACGTCTACTACCATATTTGGAAACTTGTAGCCGTTACATATTTAAATTTTTGCTAATATCTTCGCGCGGTTTAGAAATACACATGCGCAAATGCACTGGAATTTTTTGTACCACAAATCGAACACGAGGAAGAATAACTTTTAGAGAGAGAACAAAAAAATATTTATATCAAAACAAACAAACTGCCTCGATCAACTGTAGAATTTGATTCCCATTTTAATATTTATTGTACTCAAATAACATCGTTACTACGGCAATATATTTTTAATTTCTCTTTGGAAATTATTGTAAAGACCCCTCCACATTCTCGCCGAGGTGGACGAAGTTCCTCGTCGAGTTCTTCGCTGAGGTTGGCTAAGGCATATGAATAGCATTAAAACACCAACCGCGAGGCACAACGAAATAACCCTCTACATACTCGACTCGTCCAACCTCGGCGAGAATGTGGAGGCTGCTTAAGGTATCCGACTTTGCGAATCGCTAATTTGAACGAGAGTCCCTATAATAAATAGAGTCGTGACATGTCATCCATTTTCTATCCAAAACAGAGCGGGAAGCTTCAAAATTAATTATCACACGTTTGAGTAAATATTTTTTAGTAGGTACATAATTATTGTTAAGTTATGAATTAATGAACAATTAAAAAGTTTTAATTTAATTATTCTTTCTAGATTAAACTAAATGATTTTTGTTAATATTTAATTTATTTACAATGTATTTTACTAGAATTTGGATAGAAAATGCCGGAACCAATCAGCATTCAGCACACATGTCACGACTCTATTTATTATAGGGACTCTAATTTGAACATATGTGTATCTCCACGTTTTAAGGTCATTAGAATCCGAATCCATCGTTTTTAACGTGATGTCTGTGTGTGCGTTCGTTAGTATGTTCATTCGTGAATTTTTTTTCTCCTCGCATATCTCGAGAAAAAATGATGATATCGACTCCGGACTAATTTAATTAGATGCGTAATTCAAAAATAAAGGCCGGATAAAGTTTTCAGCAAATTCGGATTATCAGAGTTTATTTTTTATAATGAAAAAAAAGCGAAATTAACAACTTTTTGTGCAATATTTTTCGTCTCGCATATCTCGAGAACAAATGATGATATCATTTGTTTGATGGAGGACGAAATCCCTGGTGGGATGCAAGGGACAAAGCCCCTGTCATAGGCTCGGAGGAGGAGCCCCCTGAAATAAAAAAGTTATTTATGTACAATAGTCTCTAGTCTTTAAAAGCACCCAATGGGCAGTTAACAGTATGGATAGACCCCTTTCTCTAAATTTTTTTTATATAATTTTCAATTGAGAGTTGACATTTGTTTTTAAGAAATTTTGACAATTTTAAGGTATTGTAGGATTACTAGCCGTAGGAGTCTACGCGTGTGCCAAAGTGCTTCCATAACTAGTAAATATTTTATGTCAACAATAAAGAACTTTTTGTGGTGCAACTTTGGGTGTATTCATACCAAAGAACGAGTCCGGATAAGGCCCATTTTTCGCCCATAATATACGTGTGAAAAAAATTTTCAATTTACAAAGATCTAATTGTTGGTTTATTTTGTACAAGATGTGTGCTTTAACGTGGTGTAATTTTTATTTCATAGTTAAATTTCTTTAATGTCATAATTGCGTCCGAAAGTTGGTTCTTCACGTATTTTTTAGCATTTTTCACATTTTTTTAACAAATAGGCCTTTATTTCAGGAAGAAGCGTTCAAAGTACCAAATTCAAATTAAGATATGTTACTTTACGTTCAATATACTATTGAATAGAATTAATTTGAAGTTGGTACTTTGTGCGCTTCTGTGGGAAAAAAATAGTTGAAGTATATTTCGTAAGTGATATGTTAAACACAGCATCATATAATGCATGCATGTCGCGACACGTAGAAATAATAAACACTTCAGTAAACGATTAATTTTTCATTTTAAAGTGTTTTTGACTATTTTATCTATATGTAAGTTGAAAGCAGTGCCTGCTAAACAATGCGATTGTTGTAAAAAATGGATAAAAAATATTATCTAACTAAAAAATAATATCTAACTGTTGAGTTTTTAATTAGATGGAGATGTTGTCTTATTTATACAGATTATTACTCATTATGTTATTCTTAAGATATTAACAAAAAAAAAAAAAAAGTTTAAAAAAATAGTGAAATCTCAAAATTTTGGTTTTTAAATTATTTAATTTATTATTATGAGCTGCATATTTTTTTTGCTTAATAAAGAAGAATAATTGAAAAGTATGTTGTCTTCTTAAATAGGAAGGTCGTTAGATTCAATAGAAAATATAATCACATCCAAACACCGATGGGCGAAAAATGGACCTTATCCGGACTCGTCCTTTATATTATTTATTCCACTATATTATAGAATTTGTCAATCGTAGATAAAGTATAGTATGTAACTTGGTTGCAATGCATTTTACACATTCGCGAAAATTATAACCTCATATATCGCATTAGTAAAATTTTCGAGTGTCAATTTTCAGTAAATAATATTGTTAACTTCTTTAAGAAGAATTAAAACAACACTACTTGAATTAATCAGTTCCAAAATCTTTTAGTGAGGACGTCACTGTGTACGGAGTATTGGCAATTTTAAAACTAGAATCAAACCATATTATTGATCGAGTCAGTACAATATATACCGAAAATATCTTGGTCATTGCACATCTTTCCTATAAGAGCTGAATTATTCTAGCCATTACATTAAAAGTTTCATTATAAATTTTACCTAAGATTTTTGAAGACCCAACAAACTACATCGATTTATTCAACTTTTCGAATCTTACTAGGGATTTCTTCTTCGTCAGTGTTCTTATTAGGGTGGATAATTTTAACATGAAATTCCGAATTCTCCTGAAGTCTATGCCTTATAATAATAGTAAGTTTATATTCCTGGGCAAAATCATCAATTTCTAATATCATTCCATTGGTAATTCCAAGTTCGATCAATAATTTATTATTATTGTGATCAGTTTCGTCCTCTTCAGAGGATAAAAGTAAAAGTGATCGTGACGGATCAATCACATCTGGTGCCTTTAAATCCAACTCTTTTTTCAGCACCGAGTCACGGAATTGCCGCAACGTCGTTTTGTTAACATCTACTTCAACAATAACTTCATTTTTTGCGGCACAAACATAGCAATTCGGATTCGGGGGAATAATCGTTTTTTCTGGCGCAAAAAGATCGCCGTTCGGGTTTGCAATTTTCCGTAAATATACCGAAGTACATTCACGAATATTACCCTTTAGAATTTTTAATATCTGTAAAATGGCTATGCCTGAAATAATTGCATTTGTGGTAGCCACAGCTGGAATAATATTGCCAGCGATGGCTTTCACGTCAAATCGACTTTTGACGGGAATCCCAAAAATGTACGCTCGAATATTTGCACATGCGCTCACGAAATCTAACGCTACATCGTCATCTTTATCCCAGGTCAAGTAATCGCCTGACGTAAGAGCTTTGAAGCGTGCCGCTAAAATTTTTAGACTTTCAACAAATACTTTCGTACACATTTGCCAACTCCATATTTTCATTGTGCGATCTAAACCTTTGTAGGGACCAACATTATCGTCTGTGAGATTATCGATATCAATATAACTGGGCGTGGGAGGTCTACGCGTCTTCCAAAGTGCTTCCATGGCCAGTAAATATTTTATATCATCGACAAAGAATTTTTTGTGCAACAATTTTGGGTCATATTCAACTTTTTGGGCCCATGCGCGCGTTGTTTCGCGTTGAACATTTCCACCAAATTCATTATTCAATTCCGGATCAGAAGAATCTGGCGACACCTCATTCTCGGCATCTTCTTCACCGAACAATTGATTAAAAAGATATTTCGCCCAAACAATACAGTGAACTGGTTCTGAAGGCGTATTTCGGATTGTGCAGCCAGGATACGATTTTTGTGCAGGTTTTGGTACACATTCATAACACTGCGTAATTCCTTTCGAGATTATTTCCACTTGGCCGTAAAATCCAGCCGTGCCAGTCTCGATTAAGGGAACTTTCGCGGCTAAACAAAGTCGATTCACGTGATTTCGAGCCGTTCGATTATCTAATGCACTGATCACAATCTGGAAATTTTTGAAATATTCCACCCCAAATAGTGGATTAAATATTGAATCATGATACGCATTTATTGTACAAGCGGGATTGAATTCAAGAACACTCTCGCGAGCGATAATCGCTTTCGGTTTTGAAATATGGTTTCGTCTAAATAAAAATTGGCGATTCAGATTACTTATCTCAATTGTGTCTAAATCGATGACATCAATATTTTTGAATCCTGTCAATACCAGATTTTTTAAAATTTCACAACCAATTCCTCCAGCACCAACGACCAAAATTCTTTTACAATTTGAAATCTCTTTCTCGAAACAACGTCCTGCAGCTTCTATTTCATTTATTAATTGTTTATTTTCAGGTGATAAATCTTCTGAAAATATTTTTGAGTCCTTTTTTAAAAAATATTCAATATTTTCATGATTTTCACTCATTTTTGATTTTGTTTATTGACGTTGATTTTTCAAAATGGCACCATTAATGAAAATGAAATATCCGATATATCTATCTCATTTAAAATAGTGAAGATAAAAAAAACATATGTACAATTTGATGATAAAGAAAGAACGACACTTCGACAAAAATTAAAAGAGACAAGAACATTTGGGTACACATAATATGTACATTAAAATGTGTCTCTCTTTTTCTATAAAGACAAGGAGCGATGATTTATTTTTAAATTACACAGTATAAACATTTAAATCAGGGGTTTTCAAAATTTTGTATCGGCGGGCTACATTGTAAATATACCAAAATACTTGGCGGACTAAAAAAAAATTTTAAATTGTGAAAGGGTAAAGAAAAACTAAATTTGTTTACTTAAGCTTCGTTGTTTTGGTGAACTAACTATAATATGTAACAGTTGTGTTTAACCCGTCGGTGGTGATATGATTAGTCAATCGTAGAGCGACTTCTGGTCGATCTCCTTATTAATTTACAAATTAGCCATATTTTCTGATTTTAGCAATTTTTACAAAAAAATAATAATTTCGCACTCAGATTACGCAAATTTCACCAACAGATCTGATCCATATCATTTTTGTAGCTATTAATTTAAAAAAGAAAAATTAAACTTGATGACATCATCACGTACATTAAATTTTTTCTTAGCCCCAAAAACGGTAATTTTAATGTTAAAAACATAAATTTGGAACTGCTCATAGGTTTTTTGTTCAGAATTGGAATTATAAGGACGACAGAAAAAACACTTGTGGAAATTAAGTTATATTTCCCGAACGAATTTGACTATTTTTTGATCTAAGAACCTGATTTATGTAAAAATAGGTCACCGAATAAATTCTAATGGAAAAGTAACTCGCATACCTAATAAAAAGTTAAACACCATAGATATAAAATCTGTGTACAACAAAACAGTTGTATATTTTGTTTATTGTGTTTGGAATATGAATCTGTTCTGCAAAACAGAGAAGGACATATGGTGTTCATAGGTATATATATATATATATATATATATATATATATATATATATATATATATATATATATATATATATATATATACCTGTATATAGCTTTTTATTTTGTTTGGAATATGAACACCTGGAATGAACACCATATTTCCTTCTCTGTTTTGCAGAACAGATTCATATTCCAAACACAATAAACAAGATATACATAGTTGTCCTTTTGATAATACACGTTAAATAAATAGAAATGAAATTATATTTCTTCCTCCTTTTAACTAAAGGTTTTGAAGTATACAAGATGATAAATTGATAACTTTGACTGGCTAATTATATGTGTATATGTATAATACAAATAAAATGTATGCTGGCAATACATTTTAATGTAAAATATTTAGTAATTAAATAAAAAGCTGAAAATATTTTTTTCTATACATATTGATATTATTATTTCGTACTAAATACTGCATTACATGCTTATTATATGAATCACGCTGTATACTAAATAACGTGTTTGTGGTATTATGTACTTGAAAAAAAAAAATATATATATTTCTTCCATTCTTAAAAAGACAACACTATATATTTCTTTCTTTATCGCACCTGTATTATCAAAAGAATACTTGCCGTAACAAAGGAAGATGTATTCATGTATTCCATATAAAACGTAATATTTTCCAATGGAAAAATACACAATTATAACAGCTAAGATTTATATGATTTAAAAAAAAAATTGTAGATAAATAATCTTTACAAATTCGAGACTGTAGATGATCAGGCATCGCGGACCACATTTTTAAAGTTCACGGGCCGAACTTTGGAAACTTTTGATTTAAATAAACCCGCGATTTTTTGTGTTTATTATAGGATTCTAAAAACAAGGAAATTTCAAATAAAACAACATATTTATGGGTATTACTGTTTTTATTATTACATGCATAAAAAATATATTAAATATATTTTTTTACAGATTAAGAAAAAATATAAAATATCACAATAGGTAAAATACATTTGTTGAATATAAATTTTTAAAGGCACTTTTCTTTTATTATTAATATGCTTAAGAATAATATCTGTTTTATGAGTCCAAAAAATAACTGAAAAAAACTATCGTTACTATTGTCCGTTCATTGGGGTGTCAACAATTTAAAGATGTATGATAAGTAAAATTACACAGTATATCTAAAAAAATTTTTAATTTATTAGTGTTCAATTATTACGAGCAAAACTTATTTAATGAATTTAAATGCATATTTTATGAGAAATTATATAAATTATATCGATTAATAAACAATTTCGATAAAATAAGAATTTCATTTGATTATAATTGGCGCTGCATCCAAGGTATTTCGTAATATATGTCATTTCCAGAGAACGTTTAAGGAAATTTTCTAATACGTAATTCTATTTTCTAATACCTCCTATTTTGCCATAATCTCTCACTTAGATAGCAAAATTGTAGATTTGTTCGTTATTAAACAGAATTCATCATAAAACAAATATTATTTCAGAATGTAATAAAACTACATAATATTGATATATATTGAAGCCACGGTCTTATATACAGTCCTTGACACGGAAGTGTAATAGAGGCCCAGTGTTGGCAGCCAAAAAAAGGACTTCGATCGTACCAAATGTACGAAATTATCATATTTTTCGTATTTTCGAGGTAAATTATCGTACACAATGTAATTTAGTGAATTTTGCTTTATAATTTAATGAAAAATTATCGTATTTTCGCGTGAGATAATAAAAATGTTATCGTACGTCACCATCAAATTATCGTACGTGTGCGATAATTATCGTACAGCTGCCAGCACTAAGTAGGAGTAGCTCTTACTGAAACATTTAGCATTATGGCGTTGCAATCTAAGTGGGAAACAAAGACATCACTACGTAAACAAGACACGAGAAAGTTGTATAATTTGAATTTAAAAAAATATATTTAATATTTGAATTTAAAAATGTCTAAAAGTCCTGAAATAATACAAAAACAAGTCTGACTATGTGCAGCGTTATTAAACAGTAAAAAGGTGAAAAGAATGAAATTATATGAAAGGTAACAAAGGACGAAGATAGCAAAAATAATACCTACCCAAAAAACCTCCCACTAGATTGCAGCGCCATCATGCTTCAATATGAAATTTTTTCACCAATGTCCGCAATATACACGTTTCAAGACCTGTTTATACAACCATGATTGAAGCTAAATACAAAAAATTTAACAATTGAAAGCAGCTAAGTTTAGCTCGAATTATAAAATTATTTAAAAACAGTTTTAAAATAATATCACTAAATTTTTTATTTTATTTTGATCTATTAACTTTAAGGTTCCACAAACCCTAAAGGATCCATTTAAATGTTAGGTCTATTAAATTGAAATTCTGGAGTTACAGAGAGTATAAATAGTTAAAAATTACAGATGGCATTATTTTATATTAATATTTAAATTTGTTCATAAATGGCGAAATTTAATTTCAAAAAAATCAATAAATACTTAATGATTTTAAATTAATAAATTTAACTAAAAGAAAACAAAATATTGAAATGCAAATATTTAAATTTTGCCACAGAAGTCATTAGTTTTGATCATCGTTGTGGCGAGGAGGCAAAAGGCTAGTTGACAAATTTTAAAAAAAATATTTTAAACTACTTATGCTGAATTATTTTTTATTTTTTATAAAAAAATTACTTTTAAAACTAGCGCTAAAACGATTTGTGATGTAATCGTTCACTAAACACAGGTTATCTCTCTCTCAGTTATATAAAATCACACCGTCCACGTAGTATGAGAATATGGCGGATATTTCTTCTTTCATATTTAATTTTCAAAACGAATTTTCTACATTTCTATGAACTGAAACTGAATTTTTATATTTTTTATTGAACTTCACTATCATTTTTCATGATAATCTATTTTACGTAATCATTTTAATTTTTGATTAAAAACGCAGTAACCGTTTATTAATTTATACATACACATCAGACTTTGACAAGTAGGCACCAGTTAATAATGACAACTTTAATCATTTAGTGACATTACTCAAAATCCAGTTGACCTTGTTTGTTTTAAATAAATTTTATTTAACTAACTGATATTAACTTAGACCTTTTATTAATAAATCTACTTATTTAATAATCACTCCTCTTTTTTTCTTTTTTTTTTTAAATTCTGTCAACTCGCCTATAGCGCCAATAAAATGGTCATTCCATACAAAGTCAACAATGATAAGCTGCAGTTTTCCTACGGTTTAACTTCTAGTTTAAAAAATTATGACGGTAGAAAAAGTAAATGCATTTTAAAAATGTATTTTATCTACGACTACCATGAAATTGCTTGTTTATTGTACAAAATATTATCTAGGTAAGCTAAGTTTTACATACATCTGTACAAAAAAAGCTCTTTACACGCACGTATGCGTAAAATACCACAGCTAACTGTACTTTTATTAATTATTATTTTGTATATTATATTAAAATCTGTACAAACATTTTACGTAGCAGCTGAATGTTTACATTTGTTTTGAATAAATTTCCAATTCTACATAATTTTAATGTATTGTATTTGTACCAAATTTTTACCGTTTATTGTGAATTTCATGTTAGTCATAGATAAAGAATAGTACATAACTCGGTTGTAAGACATATTACACACTCGCGCAATTACGCACTCGCCGTTGCGCAGCTCTTGCGTAACTTTTTCGCTCGTGTGTAACATGCAACTTACAACCTCAATCACGTAATATACTATTATAACAGTATGACAATTTGATTTCACATGGAATGATCCATAACAAAAATTATTTTTAAATCCTTAGGTAGACACTTGAAAATCTAATGCAAGTATACACTTTCATACTAAAATTCTTACTAAATTTTAGGCGATTTTAGTTTTTATGCACCAAATATTTTTCGACTGAATTAATTAACTACTTTATAAAATAAAATTTTTATAATCACTTAAGGTAAATCGATCACTTGAAATTTTCCAAGTTTAGAATATGAAATTTTAATATATTATAGAGCAAGATATGATGCATTCACTGACACTATTTTGAATAATTTCTGACGTGTAGTTTAGAAGAAATAAATTTTCAAAGTTAGAATTTTTAACGTACGAGTAAATGCCAAAGAATGATTAGAGGTGAATCAGTGGTACGTATTTAAGTAAGTTGTGTCATTAAAAACCAACTTTAAGATTTAAAAAACTAAAAATTATTTAAATTTTATGTTTTTGAATCATCAAAAAACTATTTTGTTTAATATTGGACGTTTAGTTATTGTAATAAATAGAAAAAAAAACTATAAAAATGTCATTTTATACTAATACACCCATAATATATTTGTGTACGTGTTAGTTATTATATGTGCGTACACATCAACTACTAGAATCAAATTCATTACTTTTAAAATTATTAAAATTAAAAGATTCAATAATAATCAAATATTAATACTGTTACATGTATTATAAAATTTAACTTATTTTTCTACACATAATAGTTATTTGTGTATTAAGAGCGCAAAATGGTGGTTTGCCGCTCGATTGAGAATGTTGACGCGCGAAGCCGCCAGACGGAGCGCGTTAATCTCATGAGAGCGGCAAGTCATTTTGTGCTCGAATTACACACAAAATTTTTTTTATAATCTTATAAAATTTTTTTTATTTAAAAGATACTTGAAAAATAATAATGGACGTTAATATTTACTTTAATATTATAATTTTTGCAGCTTCAGAAATATCTGGAGGTGTACTTGAGAAATCACTGTCACTATTACATATTTCCGTCATATATATACATATTTTTTTAAATATTTTCTCCTTATTATTTATTAATTATAGTTATTTATTATTTTTAGTTTATATTTTGCAGTTATTTTGAAATTTAATAAAATTAATATTTCACTTGATTACGATAATTTTAGAATCTGTTTATTTGTTACCATAGAAAATATAAACAACGCCTACCCGATTTGTAATTAAATATACGTTGAGCGAGCGACAAAGTATTACTTTGCCGCTTTAAAGCGCAAAGTAATACTTCGCTGCTCGGCAACGACAGTCTTCGGCAAATACACATTTTGTGCTCTCTTCACAGATCGCAAAAGCCTACTTTCTACTAAGATTGTAGAAAAATTATATTTATTTATAGAGAAAAAAAATAGACTTAGTAATTTATTTGTCAGTACTGATCGATTCACCTTAAAATGAAATTTTTATAAAAATGTTTGGCCCCTGATATAATCACATTATTTAAAAATTAATTGCACACATTTGTCTTTTCCAATATACCGCCCCCCCACTAATTATTATAAATACCTTCAATTAAATAATCCATTCGACGATAGTGTCTTCGATCCCACCAATCAGCCCCATATCGATACCCCAATATAATAAATCCGATCAATAATGGCGTGGCTAAAATTACTAAAACAACGGGTACAACATAATCAGGGGCCGAATCAATTTTTGATATGTGTTGTAATTTTTTAACGGGTTGTAACGGGGCACTACTGGTTTGGGTGGTAGAAATATTTATCGGGGATGGTTTAATTTCAGTTTTTACCGGTCTCTTTAATTTTGGTAAAACGAAATGCGATGGCGCGTATGGTTCATCATCGCCAATTGTGATCAGTGGTTTTTTCGGTGGTTTTGGAGGCGTGGTTGTCAAGGTGATATTGATACGGATCGGTTTTTTGGTGGTGGTAATTTTTGTCCAATTTTTCTCGGGTGATTTTGTGGAAGTTGATGATTTGGTGTCGATTATTTCGCTACTGTTAAAATTCACACCTTTTCGCGGTTGTATCGATGAATGTTGAATTATTGTCCTGTTGATTATCTCGTGGTTTAGTTTCTCGTCACTTTTCGATTTTTCGGTCAAAGTGGGGATATTGAAGGACGAGTGTTGGACGGAAGAATTATTATGTTGAAGTGACGCGGTGTTGTTGGTGATATTAACGGCGCTAATACTGTCCGATGACATTCCACCCTCGGAGAATATTACAATTGGTTTGTGTGATATATTTTCTGTCCGATTTGGAAGTTTTTCCGAAGTGGATACAATTTTTGTCACATTTACATTTTCGGTTTGATTTTTATCACAATGCACCACTTGTATTAATACCACGATAAGTATTACAAGCGCGTGTTGATATTTAGAATGAAATTTCATATTAAAAAAAAAATAACACAAATTAATTAAAACATCAAAATTTTATAAAGTGTAATTTTTTTCGATATTTTCTTGTTGCATTTTTATAAGTGCACAAATTTAATTTTCATTTTGCTAAATTCACGATTTATTAAAATTGTATTGCTAATAGAAAAAATAAAAATATAGGACACATATGTATAGGTATTTAATATCACAATGACATTGGTGACATTTGATACCTATGTAATTTTTTTTGTATCTTGTTTGATTTGAAGTGGAATGACAGTGTTGAAAACGTTGAAAACCTTAAAAACTTAACGAACTATGGAGGAATTTTTAACCCATTAATGTCCGCACTTGTTGAATATTGATAACACGGATAACACTGCGTGACACGATTTCGGTACCCGGAAAACTGATTGCTGTTATAGTTTTCTGTTAGCCAGAGTATATTGGCCATATTGGCAGTTTGTCTTTTGTTTCTATCACGTCTTGTTTTTGAGGTACACACCGATAACTTTTTTTGAACTATCCTTATTGCGTCCATATTGGCACACAACTACAGCAATCCCCCGAAGAACACGATTAATTGGTTCCGTGTTCTTTGAAACCGTGTAGTTCGAGACCACCAAAAGATAGGCATTTTTTATTACAAGTGTGAAAATAAAAAAATATAAAAAACATTCCGTTTAATTTGCAAGTTGTGGATATTCCAAACATATTGCGACTGTTAAAACCTACTTTTCGTTATCGAAAATTATCGATAACGGACTACTTACATATATGTATTATAACTATATGGCCAATCCCTATAAGAGGCAGTGGTTCCGATGAAGTGAGACGGATAGACATCGGGTAGAGGCACTTCAGTTGTTTTGCGCAGATGCATCAATTAGTGTTTACCGTGTTTACTGTCAGATTGGTTCATATTACCACCAAAAAAGTCGCGTTTGCGCAAAACGAACAAAATACTTCCAAATCTGCACCGTGATGTTGGGACGTTTTTTTCATATCCATTTGGCTATATATGTATACTACATATATGACTACTTATAAATTGGTTATAATTATTTAATTTAAGCTCTATTAGGTTACCAATAGAACATTTTCGAAAAAATTAGTTTTCGATACTTTTCGTAAAGTTACGAAAAATATCGAAAACTAATTTTTTCGAAAATATGCTGTTGGTGACTAAATCAATGGAGCTAACAGAGCCTAAAGAAACTAGTTATAACCAATCTATGATAAGTTACGTGGTATCGATAATTTTCGATAACGAAAAGTAGGTTTTGACAGTCTCAATATGTTCGGAATACCCATAACTTGCTTCGCTTAAGCCTTCAAAAATTTCGTTATTTTTTCGCTACGACGCACCGTTTACGAGATATTTACGATCAAAATTTTACGTCTACGTAAACTTTTGATCGTAAATAGGTATAAGTAAAGTAGGTCAAGTATTGTATTGTATGGTAGCCTACGTAACCTAGGTAACTTGTATCTGTTCATCAACTGTATCGATTGATATAAAACTACAGTAGCTGAAAATATCCAAAAGATCTGTTTACTCTGTTTTATATCATAAAAATAAGCATAATATAATGTATTTATTGTAACTTCAGTGGAAAATACGAAAATGGAAAATACGGAACCTTTCGAGGCTATCTCAGTTTCTGGAACAATTCCTGTCGTTAAACTGGAGGCTGAAGAAAATTTGTTAGAAGCAACCAAACAGTTGAAAGCTGAAACATGTGATTCTGTAGCTGAACCTGAAGTCAAACTGAAATTTGAACATCAAAATGACTCCAATTATTTACACACTGAAGTCAAAATCGAAGACAACATCAACAGTTTGAAGCATGAAACACTTCCTAGTGACGACAGACCATACAAATGTAATGTATGCTTTAAAGGATTTCGTCAATCCGGTCATTTACTGCAACATAAACGAATACATACTGGGGAAAAACCGTTCATATGTGCGATATGTTTTAAAACATTTTCCCTGTCATTCAATTTGAGAGATCATGCAAGAACACATACCGGAGAAAAACGTGAAAAAACGTTCCAGTGTAATTTATGTTACAAAATATTTTCCAGGAATGTAGATTTACGAAAACATGAACGAGTACATACAGGAGAAAAACCATTTAAGTGTACAATTTGTTTTAAAACATTTTCTCAACAGAGCACGTTAAGAAATCACGAAAAAGTGCATACGGGAGAAAAACCATTCCAGTGTAGTGTGTGTTACAAAACATTTTCCCACTCGTGGAGTTTGAAAACTCATACAAGATTACATACAGGAGAAAAACCGTACAAATGTGGTACATGTTTTCGAACGTTTTCCACAATAAGTAATTTGAAGTTACATGAAAATTTACATACACGCGAAAAACCATTCCAGTGCAATGTATGTTTTAAAACATTTTCGCAAGCAGACAGTTTGAACGTTCATGAACAAAAACATACGAAAGAAAAACGATTTAAATGTAATGTGTGTTTTAAAACGTATCGTACACTGTGCCATTTGAAAACGCATGAAAAAATACATACAGAAGGAAAACCGTTCAAATGTAAAATATGTTCGAAAACATTAACTACACTATTCAGTTTGAAAACGCATGAAAGAATACATACAGGTGAAAAACCATACAAATGTAATACGTGTTTTAGAACATTTTCTGTGTTGAGTAGTTTGACGAGGCATGAAAAATTAACTCATACAGGGGAAAAATCGAATGTATTACATGTTGAAAAACATTTTCTCGATCAAACAGATTAAACGAAAAGGTAAAAAATCAAAATAAAATGGATCATTTTCTCAAATATGTAGCAATCTGTCACCAGGGCGGCGACACAAGTATTTGGGAATACATGTCTATAATCGAGATATTAATTTAACCAAAAATCACCTTCTGTTAATTCCACTTTAGCAACGAAATTTTCCAATTCGGTTACCTAGGAATATTGTTTATTTTTTAGGCCGCTATTACATTGTCATAGATATATGTCAAAGATCTCTGATCAAATCTATGATCAAATATTAATCTTATCTTTAACTATGGTTACAGAAATATTATAATAATAATAATAATAATAATAATAATAATAATAATAATAATAATAATAATTTATTGCAAGCTCTAAAAGAGATACATTCGTCAATACAAATTAATAAGAAAAAAAAAGCAGTACATAATTATTTCACAACAATAAAATAAACAAAATAAAATAATATATAAATAACACAAACATTGTTAAAATTCATTCACCGAGTATGGACATTTATCAATCAAATACATTTTAAGCTTTCTTTTAAACTGATTGAAATTTTTTATATTTTTGATATCATTCGGCAATTTATTGTACAGTTGGATGCCTTTACATAATGGGCTGTTACTATAGCGAACTATATTATATCTTTCAACAAAAATATTATTACCAGATCTTGTTTCATAAGTATGTATATTACTATTAAATTGTACTAGATGTTGATTATTTTTAATGTAGACAATTAATTCATAAATGTAAACAGCATAAAACGTTAAAATTTTGTTTTCTTGGAAGTATTTCTTACAAGAGTCTCTAAATCCCAAATTAAACATTAGCCTGATAATCCGTTTTTGAGTTAAAAAGACACGTACACTATCTGGGCTATGGCCCCACAGAACAATACAATATTTAAACGCACTATAAACAAATGCATAATAAACTGAAATTAATGCATCATGATTCATATAAAGTTTTAGCATTTTAATATAGTAATAAACTTTATTAATTTTTTTGCACACATAATCCACATGTTTGGACCATTTAAGTGTTGACTCCAATTGCATACCAAGGAATTTTGCAGTATCAGTTTGAGTAATACATTGATCATATCATTAGGCAATTTAATATTTTATATTATAAAAGTTGATTTATTACACTAGAATATTTCTTTGATTAAATAAAACTTTGACATATATCTATGACAGTGTAATAGCGGCCTTAGAAATTAATATTCCAACTATAGAGATGTAGTTCTGAATAACCCGTGTCGCCGCCCTGGTGTTAAACAATTTTCTCATGCGGTTACATAGCAATTTTTAAATTAAAATTTCAATCATAGAGATGTAGATATTTTGAGAAAATGGCTCATTGAAGTGAAACGTTCATAGCGAAATAGTGAATCAAAGTGATAACTGATTGATTCGGTTGCTAGGCAATTTAATATTTCATATTGTTCAAATGACTGATGAAAATGGAAGTCTCGTAGTGTGGATAATGTAATAATAAGTATAAGTATACTTATAAGTATGATAGTTATAGACCAAGAGCTACTAGTCGATTTGCGATGGTCATTTCACCACGCGTTAAATTGAGAAGATAGAATCTTGGATACTTACTCTATATAAAAATTCAGTTCTGGCCGGGTTGAGTCATGCTTAACGTTTAAAGAGGGTAAAAAATAAAGCGCAATTTATATAACCCTAGAATCATACGTTGGTCTACGAGTCAAGTTAATCATACATCGGCGTCATTTTGACGAATGGACTTTTTACGGGAAGTTTTAGAGTTTACTTGCAAAAAACATTTTTTTTACATAACAATACTACAAAAGCGAACAAAATATTTAAAAAAATTGGATTTGGAAAAATTTCTTAATATAAATATTTAATTTTTTTTAATCATTTTATCAAAGTATATCAAAGTATATTTTCATTATAAAAATTAAGTAATAGATAAATACATCCATTGTATTATAAAACATGTGTTTCAAATAATTAATTTATAAACTATTATGAGTCAGTGGACATGTGTGACTTTACAGAATGTGAAATTTCTCAGTCATAAATATTCTTATAGATATGTAGTTATTTCCCCATTAGGCACATTTGTAAATTTTCTAAAATTTGTTAGTAATTTTTCGAATAAGATCTCAAAAAATAATAAAATTAAAATATTTTCCACAAAATAAATTGTTAATCTTTTATTAAGTCATTCGAAACGCTTTCTTTAGTTTTCGATGCAATATATTAAAACTTCAGTATTATGACGTCTCTGTAAGTCAAACAGCTGTAATCATCTTTCGCATTATCATAGTCATTGAATAAATTAATTATAAGATCCATATCTTTAATAAATTTTAGAAAAATTAGGAAAACTTTTATATGTGGAGTACAAAATCTTTAACAAAAAACATCGGTTAATCATACATCGTCGTCCTTTTGACGCACACTATTTCAGTATATAGAAAACGACAATAGCTATAAACAAAATTTATACGTCTTATGTGTTATAATAAAAGTTTCACAGCAACCAGGCAACGACGAGTTGTAATATTGGAGTAGGTAGAGAAGTTCGTTCGTCGTTTTGACGAGTACGTATGATTCTAGGGATAACGTAACAATTCTGGAATTTGGATGTATGAAAGTTAAGAATATTTTTTATCGATAAAAAACGTTCTGACAATGTTTTCACTTCACCAAGGTACCGCCAGAACAATCTAAAGTTGTGATAAATTTCATAATTATTTTGACAAATATCAAAATATTGTGTATCCATGGTAATGTGATTTAAAAAGAAGAGAGATTACGAATAAGAGATTACATTGTTCTTATGAAAAGTTTCTCATTATTATTGTCCTGACTCATATTTATATAAATAATTTAAAATGAAAATAACAAAATTAATTTACTTACGTTTAATCTTCTGTAGTTATACAAGAAGGTGTAATTTCGCAAATGATTTTTAAATTTTTTTAATTTTAATAGTATTTATCGACTATAATTTCAGTATATTCACATTTAAACTTCCAGATGATACCATAATCTCAATTTTAACAATTTGGCTTTTGGTCTATTGTTGTATAACAGAGTCCAATTATTTACATTTCGTTTTAACGAATTTCCAAATTCAGCAGTTAAATCATATTACCATGGATACACAATATTTTAATATTTGTTAAAATAATTATGAAATTTAGCACAACTTTAAACGTTACGGATGACTCAACCCGGCCGAATAGGCTTGCCAGAACTGAATTTTTGTGTACAGTAAGTATCCAAGATCCTATCCTCTCAATTTAACGCGTGTTGAAATGACCATCGCAAATCGGCCAACAGCTCTCCTACTATTACGGTTAACTAAAATATAGACTAAAACCACAGACCAATGAACACTATATTATACTACTAGACAAAGTGTAAAGCCAGTTTCTAGACATTTTTCTTGAAGCAGGTAACAGGGTGAGACGAGTGAGATTTAAGGAATATAATATAATGTCAATTTTTGAGCAAATGCAACTATAATTATTGCAGGACATAATTTGTATACGTACGTATTTTGAAAATAAAACGAATACCACTTTTTTTTCTTTCAAAATTTTGCAATTTCTTCTCAAAAAAGTAAAATTTTATTATCAATATTATATTTTTACAATAATTATTTGAAAACGTTACTACGAATACTATTGGTTATTGCATTGATAACTGTATTACAGAATACTATTAGATCGTATCCTGGTCATATCTGGCTGCCTCAATTATACATTGATATAATTAGTCTATATATGTAATATCGAATATGTTAATTGTATTGGTCTGTGGTCTTATACAATTTTTTTATATTATGTTAAATTACCATGGATTTAATATTAAAAAAAAATATTTTTTATTATGTATTTGTGAATCTTCAAAAGTTCGATGGATATTTAACGTGTTAACGGTCATGAACGCTGTACAGGGGCGTACGGTGTCAAGAGAAATTTGACTAAAAGTTACACAGTGTTGTATCGCGTCAATAATTCCATATAAAATATACACCACTAAGGTACATCATAAACAAACGTAGCTTTCAATCTAGGTACCGCAGTGGTACGATGTGCTTTACAGTACATTACGTATTGTACAACACTCTATTGTGGTAGCAATTGTACCTAGACAAACAGCGGACTACGTTTGACTATTGGTGTATTATTTGTCCAAATAGTGGACGTTTCGCCATAAGTTCTCATGACCGTCAACGAGTTAATATATAAAAAAGAAAATCTTTAAATTTTCTGGTATAACAGTATAGAAAAGGTTATCAGTTATGTATATTTATCTATATACAGAGCTGTAACGAAATAAGCACACACGTAATAACCACACTCAACATGTTTTGAAGGGGATACCCTCACATACATAGTGAGTTATCTCTTCAGTGTGTTAGTGTTACATATCAGTGGCGAATGTAATACTCATGTATATATGTATGCATTCTTTATAGATGCATTATTTCTATATATGTATGTATGTGTGTATACATTAAATAATAATTTTTTTTACATCTTTTGTAAACATTGTTAGAATCCATATACGAAAATTAATCTAGTAGATAATATTCAAATATACATATATGTACATATATATACATATATATATATATATATATATATATATATATATATATATATATATATATATATATATATATATATATATATATTCACAAATTATTCACATTAATTTACCTAATGATTTATTCTTAAAATAGAAATATTAGAAACACATAAGTATGATTTCTGACTATTTGAAAAGGGTTGTCGTATTATCAATACAAAACATAAAGCTAGTAAAATATATATGTATTAGTCAAAGTTATAGCTTTCTTTGTGTAACGAAGATGTCTAAATAAAAAATAAATAAAATATTATTAGGCCCGATTCACACTATAGTGCCGATACCGATATGTTCCCGCCCCAGTCTCGCTCCGATATAATCTTGTTGTGTTCACATTACAGTGCTCGTACCTGCTCGCTCTCTATTCACACTATGGTACCGCTCTCGCCCCGGTTTCGCTCCGATAAAATTTTTTTCCCATATTTTGAACACTATTGTATTAGGAGAACATAATATAATACAATATGTCTATTAGTTAATTAGTTAAGATGTATCATAATGTATTATAGCAAGACGTCGCGTCGTTATGCTGTATCATATTTTCCTAATACAATAATTTTCAAATAAATGGAGAAGGTTGAGAAACGGAGCGGAGTGGAATCGAAAACGTGTTCACACTATCGATATAGGTCTGATATCGTTCCGATACCGCTCCCATAAAATATTATCTGAGTGGTAGTGATATTGGAATTCATTACCTCTGAATACTTTATTATTTCTTAATTTAAAAAAAGAAAACATATTATGGCAATGGAAAATCCCAGAAAAAGAAAATTTTGTCATATTATTAAAAAATTATTAAAAATTTTAAGTTTTTAATATGCTTTGTAAATATTTAAGCAATGCACAGCAGCTTTAATTTTTTAATGAAGTCGCCACTGATGTAACGAAATAACCACATTTATCCTCTTTGGTCCCGATGGTGTGGTTATTTCGTTACAGCAGTGTATCTTAATTAGTTTTTCTAATAACTAATTTTGGTTTTTATTTGTAATCATTAGTCAGTCAGTATTTAAATTCAAAACAAAACTAAAACCAAGTTGTATGTAATTGTATTATATTTTACACATAAAAAACTAAAAAAGTAATACAGATTGACTATTTTATGTTTTAAGAAAACAGGTAACTAATTTTCCTTCAACTCATTTTTAATTTTCAGAAACTTTATACATATGCGTACAACTTTATACATCAGGTGTAGCCAAACTTTTATCCCTTATTAGGGGTTATTTATTCTGTAAAATCTAGTCTGCGGGCAACTATGAATATGGGCAAACCACGGAGGTGGGGTAGAGATGGCATTCAGTTGATGTGAATATTACAGAAATGAAGCCTACACACATATTCACACTAGGGATGTTATGCATATGAAATTTCGGATACGGATACGGATATTTAAAAACATTTTTTTCGGTTTCGGTTACGGATATGTAATAATATCGGATAATATTTCGGATACGGTTACGGTTACGGATAATTGCTTTTAGTGAAAATATTTTTTTAGTAAAAAGAGGAAAATTTTACTCTAAAATGTAAACGTCAAACACGAATTAAAGGAAATCTATTAAAAGAAATACATACAACAAAAATTATCCGAAACAAATCCGAAACTTTTATTTTCGGATACGGTTTCGGTTTTGGATATTTAATTATTTCGGATATCCGGTAGTTTCGGTTACGGTTACGGATATTCATAACATCCCTAATTCACACACATTAACACACATGTAAAAACGAGATGCAGTTAATCCAGTTAATCAATGCAAACAACACACACTACTAAAAAACTGACAGCTGGAGCACCAGCGTTTAGCTTTAGTTCACATAACAAAATGACTAGTCCACCCTACGTCAATAATTGTAGGATTTTTCAAATGTTTCGTAGATATTTTAATAGATAATTAACAAGAATTTCAATTGAAAAAATATTTTTGAACATGTAGACATGGCTACTTTCGAAATCTTTGAGGTCGACGTGTTGGCCACCCCTGACCCCTGTTCATGTCCCTGTCACTCTCCATTTAGTCTATTATAAAAAAATGGGCCGTTTTTTGACGTCTCTGTAACTAATATACCAGATGGCGTTGATTTACTAGGGGATAAAATTAGAGTCGAGACATGAGGTTTAATAGTTCGTTATATTTCATCTAAAATAAACTGGAAATAAATTAAATATTTAAAAAAATACTTTAATTCAACCTAGAAAGATTAATTAAATTAAAAACTTTTAATTCTTCGTTAACACATAACTTGGTGACGATACTTTTGTGCTCAATCATATGGTAATTAATTTTGACATCTATTTGATGAAAAATGCTCACATGTCCCAATTCTATGTATTTAGTATACCCCCTATACCATTAGCGCCACGTAGCAAACGGAGCAAACTGTGACATGAAAAGGTCCGTCCTTGAAAACAAGTGGCAGGGACATGCCCCTGTTATACATATTCAGATACACATTAGCACCGCCAATTGAGGCTCTACTGTACTTATCGTACTTATCTTCTTCAAACAATTGCTACCAACATAAAAAGTGTATTAACACCTTGACGGTCACTGAGTTTATAAAACCTTACTAACTCACACACCACGTTGCAAGACGTCAACAATTCTATATAAAGTTTATTAACTGTCAAAATAGTGTACCAGTTGGGCGTCTTGTCATTATAGGACTATAGGTTATGTCCGTCATGGTCTTAATGTGGCCTACATAAAAGTGTTTAGCATGTTAATAATCAGGACGAATTTTGGAGAAATGCCCATTTTTTTTTTAATGTAAGACCGTTAATTAACGAGACCACACCTTATCTGCATCGATTGTTTTAGATCTGGCAACTTCGTATCATACGTATAATACGAATACGTCCCAACCACTTTAATCCAACAAAAAAGGCAGCAAATATGCAGAAAATGGAAAATAAAGATCCTATGGAGGCTTCCTCAGTTTCCGGATGTTTTCCTGTTAAATTGGAACTTAGTGAAAATTTATCAGACGTAACCAAAATGAAAATTGAAACATGCGATTCTGTAGAAAAATCTGAAGAAAAATTAAAATTTGAACATGCAAATGACTTAAATGGTTTACATACTGAAGTCCAAGTGAAAAACATCAATTTGAAACGTGAAATACTCGATAGTGATGAAAGACCGTACAAATGTAATATGTGTCCTAAAAAATTTCGTCAGTCCGGCCATTTACGACAACATGAAAGAACTCACACGGGCGAAAAACCGTTCAAATGTAGTGTCTGTTTTAGAACATTCGGTCAGAAATCAGATTTACAGAAACACGAAAGGATACACACCGGGGAAAGACCATTCCAGTGTAGTGTATGTTTTAAAACATTTTCCGATTCAAGCACTTTAAGAAATCATGAGAGAATCCACACAGGCGAAAAGCCATTCCAGTGTAATGTGTGTTACAAAACATTTTCCGATTTAAACACTCTGGGAAATCATGAAAGAATACATGCCGGGGAAAAACCATTCCAGTGTAATATATGTTTTAAAACATTTTCTCAAAAATCAGATTTACGAAAACATGAAAGAATACATACAAGAGAAAAACCGTTTCAGTGCAGTGTGTGTGAAAAAACATTTTCACAGGGATGGAGTTTGAAAATACATGAAAGAACACATACTGGTGAAAAACCGTACACATGTAATACATGTTTTAAAACATTTTCCACATTAAGCAACTTTAAGTGTCATGAAAAAATGCACACAGGAGAGAAAACATTTAAGTGTGATACGTGTTTTAAAACATTTTTTGTGTTGAGTCATTTGAAACGGCATGAACGAATACATACGGGAGAAAAATCGTTTATATGTGCGATATGTTTTAAAACATTTTCACAGGCTTGTAGTTTGAGAAAGCATGAAAAAGTACATACAACATAAAAATCATTCAGGTGTAATATATACAATCCACAAAATGAATTTAAATGCATAAAATTTTTACGAATAAATAATTACATAACTTTTTTTATTTTGAATATCTTAATTAAAATATTTTATCAGCTAAAATTACTGGCATACACAAATACATTTGACCGTGAGCCAGCGACAGATGAAAGGTTGTGACTTTTGTTTACGTGCCTCTTTGAGGAGCGGTAATCCCCAGCGTGCCAAAAAAGATAAGCAGTGTATTAACCGTGGCTCCAGTTGCTGAACCCATAGCTGGACCAGATTTCATTTTTCAGCAGGATAACGAAGCAGTACACTCCACTAAAATTGTACAAGAATGGTTTCAACGGGTAAATGTAAATGTTTTAGAGTGGCCGTCAAAAAGTCCTGATCTAAACCCGATTGAAAATCTTTGGGGAATTTTGATTCGGCAAGTTTATGCTAATTGGACGCCAATATTAAAATATTAAAGAACTTAAAACTAGTGTTAAAACTTGTTGGAAAGAAATTAATACAGAGTACCTAAACAATTTAGTGAATTCAATACCAAATAGACTGATTATTTGAAGTAATCATGGTGGTAACACACCGTACTAGTTCCATATTGTATGTTTCATTTCAAAATTATGACAAAAACTTTACACGATGTACTTTAAATATTAATAAAATTTTTATAAAAACCATAAAAATATTAACAGCAATGATTATTTTTATTGGCGACGCAAAGATTACGAGAGCGCTCCTGGTTTTTTAAATTAGAAGCTGTATCAAGTAAAAATTTTTGTATACGTTTAATTGTCAATAGAAAAAGGTACTATACAAATTATGCTCGGATCACTAGATTTTATATCATCCATTAATCGTATACATATATTTTTACTTGATGCTAGTTCTAATTTTACCACCAGAGGCGCGAGTGAGAATCTTTGCGTCGCCAATAATACACGTGCGAGAAAGAAAGAAACATATTTCGTAATCTTTTTAACAAAGAAATATATTTTTTATTCATTTAAACATGTACTACGAATATATAATTTGTATACAGGATGTTTCATGTATTAAATATGAAATGCATTTTTAATACGAAATAGATTTTTTATAAAAGTATAAATTTTTAACTGATTATTAAATATTTTACACTAAAATGTATTGCATACAATTATCATATACATTTGTATTCTATACACATCGGAATCGCAAGTCATAGTTATCAACCTGTATATTCTGAATTTGTATTTAAAAAGAGATAGCAGTATAATTGCATTTCTATCTGATCGGTGTATTATAAAAAGAATCTTTGTTGTACCAATTTTTTCAATAAAAAAAATCCGTCCTGAAAATCCACTTCGCCCAAGTTTTCAGATTATTTGGAGTTTGTTAGTTTATAAAATATATTTTACTATTATTTTATAATTTAAACTTTAACTATTGAGTTACAACAAATTTTCACGAACTATATAACGAAAATATAATTTCAGAGTACACCTGAACCCTTTTTTATACGGTGGATAGGGACCGCATAAAAAAATATTCACTTCATAAAATAGCTATAAAAAGTAGTTTGCTCCAGATTGCAAAAAAAAACTTTTTTCTGCGGTAAATCGGGGCCGCATAAAAAAAATTAATAGAAAATACATAAAACCTCACGATTTCCTTAGAAGTTGCTTTTCTGGACAAGATAAAGCATTAATTTACATGAGAACAGTTTATTTCATTTTTATAATATTATAAAAACATCTGTAAAAAAAACTTAATGATGCAAAAAACAACAGTTTACTTAATTTTTTAAAACATGGTGATTTTTTGTGTATAGATGTATAGGATCTCTCGTTTTATAGGGTAAAGGTACCAGGATTTACAAAGGAAAGAAAGAAGACGAAGTATTTATTACATTTTTTAATATAATGACTAGTTACACTAATTAACATTTATAATATAATTTATATTTTATATTCAACAGTAATTATAATTTGTTTCTTTAACAACTAACAGCATATACCCAAGTGAATCGTTATCACTTGTACATTTTTTTTTTTTTAAATGGCTTCTTTTTGCTGTGATGCTTCAAATAGGAATTTTATTTGACATAAGCAAAAAAATGGCTCATCAAACTTAAGACATTTTTATTCATAGATGTCCTTCATGTAGTGAAACATTTTTAAATAATTTACTATGTACAATATTTTGATTTATTATATGTAGATAGCAGCACAGTAAAATAGCAGTGATAGTGTATGACAATAAAATTTTTATTCACATTTTTTTTTTTTTTTTTTTTTTTTTGACGTGTATTTTTTATTAATCAAATTCGAATACTGTTTATAATGAGAATTTACAAATTAATTTTTCCCGTAACTGTCGAAAGTTAATTCAATGATCAAGCAATAAATTGAGAATAGGCCTGTGATGACATTTAGGGGAAAAATTATGTATTCAACAGGACAGAAAAGCCAATTTACTACTTCGTAAAATAAAATACTCTTTTTTAATGTCATAGAGACTTAAATTTCTTAATTTTTATAGATTTATATAAATATTATAGACGATGTATCCTTTTTTTCGTTATTATAGATAATATAAGTTTAAAAAGTGATCTACTAAATTAGAATAAAATATACCATAAAATTTTTTTTCCAAAAATATAATTTAGCTAAAATAAAATCATTTGAATTTTCTTCAGGCACAATTTCTGTTGCGTATTTTTTTTATAATAATAAAATCAAAAAACAAAATAAATGCCAATTTATTTAAAAATCTTTTTAAATAATTTTTTTAAAATTTATCTATAGATACTTACTTATGAAATTAAAATTAAACTAAAAAATTGATTTATCTTGAACCGCTTTGGGAATTATTCCTGAAAAGGTTATAATAACAAAAATTTTTCGTTAGTAAAAATAGTTAATTTCGTAACTAATAGTACAAGTAATTAATATCATACGAGTGTCAATTATAATGAAGACGGCTACAAGTCGAATATCGACAAAGTTATATAATAATTTTGAAAAAAATTAATGAAATTTGGCTTCGAATATAATAAGATGTTATTGGTCTAGACCAAAGTAAATTAAGAGGGGTATGCCGACGCGCAGATCTTGATGACGTAGATGGCGAATTACATATATAGTATATACAGTATGAGTTTTTTGAGAGTTGCCATTTTTACTACGGCCAAACCGTTGCTTTAATTGAGAAATTGTTCAAATAACAGTTGCAGATATCGACGGAGGCAACCGATTACTATAGTCAGGATCTTTATAGCTCTTAGCTCTTATCAACGGTTTGGCTGTAATAAAAATGGTAACTCTCAAAAAACTCACACTGTATAAATATAATAATAAGTAATTGTAATGTTGTCTTTCTCTAAAAATTCAAATATGTGACGTGTTATGACGTAGATGGCGAACTGCGCAAAAAAGCTTATTTTGGACTCAAATGTAGTGTACCTTTCTTAATCTACTTTGGTCTAGACTTTAGTGTATTCTGTGCCGACAGATGGCAGCACTTATCAATAGCTTTGAAATACAAATTATTTTATCTACAATCACTATGAAACTGCTTATTTATTATACAAAATATTGTCTAGGTAAGCTATGTTTTAACTACAGCTGTATGAAATTTTATATTTTACGCACGACTGTGTACAAAGAACCACAACTTACTATACTTTTAATAATTTTTTGAATGCTGACATTTGTTTTTAATATATTTGAAGTTCAATATAATTTTAATGCATTGTATTTGTACCAAATTTATATTATTTTTTCTGAATTGCATATTAGTCGTAGATAAAGTATAGTACGTAACTCGGTTGTAAGGCATATTACACACTCGAGCAGTTATTCACTCGCCGCTACGTAACTCTTGCGTGATTTTTTCGCTCGTGTGTAATATGAAATTTACAACATTAATTAAGTAATGTGCTATTAGCCCATCATATTTTGCGCTTATTTCTGTTTATCGGATTTTAATTCCTTTTTTAAAAGCTTTTATTTAACTTACTATGTTAGTATGTTGGTTTAGATCAAATCTTGGACTCAAAATTTAGACAGGTTCTAATTGAGCTAAAGGTTTCAAATTTTACATACGTGTCTAACCTTGATGACAACGCAATACTGGATAATTAGTTTTGCCCTAAATCACCCCCGACCAAATTTTTGGATTTTTAGTCCTGTGCAACTTTTTGACATTTCAAATTGTCAAATATTGTCCATTGATTTTACATTGCAATTTTTTGTTTCCATAGTTATATTTGATTAGGATAAGTTAACCGATTAATATAATGTAAAAAAATTACTTCTTTAATTTTTTTTAAATTAACTGTGATCAGACTAAAAAGTAGAAAATAAATTAAAGTAAAAAAATGTTTTTTAAGAAAAAGCTTTTATTTAAAAATGGGCTAAAAAAATAATATAACTTTTAGTGAAGTTTGAAGCAATATGCAACATAATTTATAAAAGCTTGAGGCGTTTAATTAAGTTTGGTAACTACTGAAAAGTAAAATAGCTACACTTATATCCAAAACATCCAAAAGAGAAATAATTAATGATAATGCCTCAAGCTTTTATAAATTATGTAGCATATTGCTTTAAACTTCACTAAAAAGTTATATTATTTTTTTAGCCCATTTTTAAATAAAAGCTTTCTCTTAAAAAACATTTTTCTTACTTTAATAAATTAGTTTTATATATTGTACGGGGTGTCGTATTCGCCAAATATTTGGCTACTCGGCCAGGGTGTTGGCCGAGTACTTCGTATTTAGCAAACTGTCGAATAGGGTATTCGTTGCAAGCCTAATAAAAACCCTTTTATTAAAACAAATTTATTATTTGCGACGTTCGCGCCACCCATCGAAAGTTACCTGTATTTTATTGCCTGACGCACACTTTAATACAGTTCATTCTTCTTCTATCTAATAATTGCAATTAGTTTGCAATCTTATTCGTTAAAATTCACACTCACATAATATCAATTATTTTTATCCCTCGTTACAAAATATACTATTAATTACTTACGTATGATTTCACTGAACGGCCGATTGTATGACTAAATCGCGATCAGGTAATTGTCTAAATTTCATACTACCATCAGCTCCACACGAAAACAGTCGACCAGCCGTATCCACGTGTAATTGTGTAACACCTTGTCCAATATTTTTGAAGAAACTACCACGCGCATGCTCACCAGGTAATGACATCAATAAACTATGGGCGGCAAGACCCCAAACCTACTCAAAAAAATTTAATTAATGATTTTTAAGAAATGATCGATTTTTGATGACATACCTTGATGTCACCATCAGCGGACCCGGTTACGAAGAAGTCCTCGTGCGGATCCATTGCTAAACATTTGACGGGAGATTCGTGTGCTGTGAAACGATGACGTAGGGCTCGGGTTCGTACGTCGAATAGGGTGACATCGCCACGTTTACCGGCGGATATTAACAGTTGGTGTTGGGGTGCGAATACTAAACTGCTTGCACCTTGTTCGTGGCATGTGAAGGCTGAAAATAATTACAAATTCGGATCAAAAATTGATTCAACTGGGAAAGATATTCCTGTCGTAGCATGCTGCATAATCTAACGAATTTCCTAGGACTTACTTTTAAGGAAGTAATTTCCTGTTACATAAGTTTATATTTAAATTAAAAAAATAAAACATAAATGTGAAAGTAAATTTGTTTCATTGTCGGGTCTCGACAGTTTAACCAATCGACTTGAAAACTTTACATAGAGATAGATGGGGAGACAGAGAAGGACATAGGCTACTTTTTACTCCGATAAAATGTATTTAAGACGTTGTTTGTCTCGCTTTCAGGCCCCAACCGTTCAGTTAGTTTATTTGAAAATTCGGACAATGGGCAATTCCATGGTCACTTACATTACAATTTGATTTAAAATTGGGATTAAAATCTTTTGAATTTTCGTATTTAATGAGTAAATCCACTAAAATTTAGTCAAATTAAATCGAATACGATTTGAACTTTTAAACAAAGGAAATCAAACAACAAAAAATGCATATAAATATTTTTTATACAAGATAAAGTAGGTGGTCACTTACATTACTCAAAAAGGAACATAATTTTTCATCTTGTACACAATGAGAATTTTCTGTTCTGTTTTGATAACAAAGAGTTTCATTTAAGTAAATTTATTTTATTATATATTTTTGGTAAAAATGTAACTTTTAATCGGTCACTTACATTACACATCTTTGGTCATTTACATTACAGTCACTTTAAAACAAGCTTTATTAAAAAGTAAGTAGTTTATTAGTTTGATTTTTTGGAAAATATGATAGATAACAAAAATAAAAGTTTATTCTTAGTAATTAAAAAAATGTCTGTCGGTTTTGATAGCCTCCATTACTCGAATTCGTAACTTGACAAAAAATCAAAATAATACTCAAAACGAGTACAGTAATTATTTCAGCATAAAGAAAAAGGTAAATTTAGCTGTATTTTAATATTTAGTTGAAAAAAATCACAAGTTACAGTATTTGTTTTATTAAGTCATAAATTTTTAAGCTAAATTTACAAAATAAAAACAATTAAAGGTAAAAAATTAAAAAAAAAAACGTTGTATATCAGTGATTTAGTCTTTTCAGTATCAAGTAGGTATGATTTTGATTAATTATTTTCATTTCTTAATTTTTACTAAAATTCCGTTATTTCATGGAACGCCCCGCCCCAATGATAATATTTGCAGTGGGGGATACGCAGAAAGACATAGACTACTTTTTATCACAGAAAATTATCTCATTCCTGAGGAAAAATGTTTTTAAAAAGGAAAAATAAAATTCTAATAATTATTGTCTATTTAACGCTTTAAATGATTAAGACGAGTTAACTCGTCCTGCAATATGGCGTCTCAAAATGCTGTAATATGTATATCTTCACTGGTACAGGTGCCGCCATCTATGACAGATTTTCTGAAATACGGTATAATTCTAAATAACGTTCAATTTTATCAATATAGTTTAGTATAATTTATATTTTGAAAATTCCTAGGGTTCACTTTTTTGATGCTGGGATCTTTGATTTTTTTTTCTTTTTCTTTTTTTGTAACCTTATCTATTGTACTTATCACTGGCAATAAAAAGTCAGGCATTTTGAGACAAAAAAATTTTTCCATATGGTTTGGAACGAAAAAGGGAATAGGCTACTTTATCTTAGGAAAACATCTCAGTCTTGAGGAACTATTTAACTTGATGTCATAATTTCAAATATTACGCGGCCGAAGCCGTGGGTAAAAGGTAGTAAAATATATTAACACGTCTGTTTTTCAAATTTTTGTCTCATACAGACTCCATCTACTTCATTTTTATGGTATTTTCAATGGCTCAAAAATATTTTGAATTTTTTACACTCTTTATAACGATATAATAAAAATTTTGCAAAAACTTTTGAATTTTTGCAAAAAAATTCATTTTTTTGCCGAAAATCGTACATATATTTTTAGCGAATGTCATTTTTCGAATGTCGATTTAAAAACAAATTTCTACCACAGTCCCGAGCCCAAATTTTACGATACCACCCGCTATAATTCGTTAAAATGTAAACTTACCAATAACTAGAGACTTCTTCTGTGGTAGCAATGTATCCCAAATTGCGACGTTTTTATTTTCGGAACTGTGACCCGCTGTAAACCATAAAATTATTAAAAAATTTTATCCTCAAAAATTTTATTCAAAAATACAAACCTGTAGCGATTAAACTGCACGATCCCAAGAAAACAAAATCGCTGATTCCCTTATTATGGCACTGATACGTCTAGAACCAATCCAAAAGTTAAAATTTCCTATTATGAATGGACGCTACCAACAAAAAACTTACGAAAAATGGTCGATTATTATTTGACGAAAGCCCTAATTGCCATAAACTCAAATTTCCATCCGAATCGGCCACTCCAAATTTATTACCATGTTGTGAAAATCGAACCCGTGTCACTTTTGCAAATGTACCGGGCGGTCGTGGTGTACTTACAGGAGCCGTGTGACCCCATTCCCATAATTGAACAGATCCATCTTGACTTCCCGTTAAATCTTTACAAAATTTTCAAATAAGTTTGACGTAAATTAATAAATTTTCGAAAATTACATAACTTACATAAGGGCAGAAGTGGATGAGCACTGATACGACGAACTCCATCGACTTTATGTTTTAGAACCTGGTAATTTTAAGATGCAGTTAAAATTTTGTTTGAAACATTTTTGAATTAACAGTAAACAGAATAACTCAATACTAGAGCTTATTATTAGCACATTAATAGCTATTTTTTATTGAAAATTTTCAAAAAATAATTAACGATCTCTTAAGAAATGATAAAATGTATTGAAACTACTTACTAATGAAGCTGTACACAAAGTTTTGCATAATAAAAATAAAGCAATATACATTTATTTTAGAGTATCAAAGAACTGTCAAAGATTGTGGCCCAAAGGGTGTGTCTTTTATCCAATTTTTAAAGTAATTTTATACAAAATTTGAGCGAAATCGGACAAGTTTTCACGTTTACGCTTTGATACTGATAAGGGTAATTCACATAATCCCCGAAAATTTCATCAAAATCGGTCGAATAGTTTCGGAATTATATACGCTGAGAGGTTTTACGGACAGACAGACAGACAGAGAGGAATAATTTTTCACCTTACAAAAGTAATTACAATGCTCTCGTTACCTTAGTAGACTCGAAAGCAAAATCGCCAAATGCGGATTGAGCACGCATTAAATCGGAACTCCGTAGATCGTAGCAAAAGTTTTTCATAATTTTCCGGGATAAAATGTGGCAAATATAAATATATTTAAACATTAAACAATTACATTAAAATATATCGTCAGCTAAGTATTGGTTTGTACCAAATCAACTTTTTAAACATTTTTTCTAGATAGTTATTTTGTTAGTTTTGGGCATTGAAGAAGCCGAAACCACTATTACAAAAAATTTAAAAAAAAACTGACGGTATAGTTTTTCAATATTTAAATGAGATGACTTTTCAAGTACGGCAATAATCAGCAGTATTGTTCGCAAGCATGTTACCTACTTATCTATATGAATGCAAAAAGAAATCGTCGCTTGTAAAACAGGTAACAAATTTAAATACAATATAGGCTGGTATTTGTTGTAAGCAATACAATAATTTAACATCTTGAAAGTTTATGGTCACTAATAACACCCTCTCGAAAAGTCATTCCAAAAATTGTTGGAAAAGGTATACAAACCAATACTCAACTGACTATATGTATTCATTCACGATATGTGTTACTATGGGTGGTAATTACGCGATAATTTAACTACCTATATCTCTTGAAGTTATTTTTTTCAGATTTTCAGATTTCATTTTGAAATTCAAAATTTCGTAAACGTAGATTAAATTAAAAAGTAGTTACAGGAGCCTCGATTTTATTTATAGTAAAGATTGAAGACGTTCAAAAGAATAACGTAATGGAATTATTTCCTGAATAGGGTACTTGACTGAAGTTACAAAAATATTCTAAAAGCATTATTTTTTCATATCAGTTAAGTGACTTTTTTATTTTCGACAGATTCTGTAAAAAGTCATTAAAAAAATAACCTACAATTTTAAATGAGAAAAAGGCGGGGAAAACACCTCACTATAGTGACGTCACAGTTTGAAGCAACTAAACGTCAATGTCAATATTTATAACCTCAAAACTTTGATTATATTCATAAAATGTCAAAGTAAAAGCAAGTATTTATTGGAATTCTGGCCGATTATTATTACTATATATACAAACTAATAGAAATATTCAAAAGAAAACACAATTTCACCTCACCGATGAAAATTATCAAAATCGACATATCTAGCTACAAAATGTTACGTCATATTCAAGAGATGGCGCGTTTTCACTAATTTGAATATTTGTTGAAAAATGGCGATTTTCCAAATAAAATTTCTAAATAGTTATCAATTTTTTTTATGTTTCATCATTAAAATTGGACATATGTAATGATAATGCATAAAATTATTTAACATTTGACACAAATTTTAAATACAGTCAAGTACCGTATTGTTTATGAAAAATGAAAATTTTATTTATTTTTCAGCAGAAATTTTGAGATACAGCGTTTATTCTCTATGCGGACTATCATTAAGGGGACGGTTTCTATGTATTTGTGTTTATACATATACACGAAAATATTTTTTAAACAAACATTATCTTATGTAAACAAATCTTGCAAATTTAACATATACAGGCGACTATTTTGGAAGTTAACATAAGTATATGATAATAACAATAATAAAAATTATTAATACACATATGAATGTATAATTTCCAAACTTACAATTAGATGTAAATATTATGTAGCTAGAAAATATTATGTAACTAGAAAGTTATTTTAACAAAACTACTTTAACTTTTATATAAAAATAAATTGTGTAAAGAAACACCCTATATATGAATTGTCTAAGGGGACGACGTTTGTGTATTGTCGTCCGGTTAAAGAGAAGTCAGTGTACTTCCTAGTGAAATAGCATCTACATACTAGGGACCACTTTTTCTATTTCACTTTTCATCACTCGACTGGTGAGAATTTGGTTCCCTAAACCTCCGAAAATTGCCGATGCAACTTATGTGTAATCAAAACAAATCTTAATTGAGTATCACGGTTAAAAAGTTAGAGGGACATGAAAAATCCCACTTTGAAGCACAATATTTCATAAACGGGGCTTAAAAATTGAAACTGATAAAAAAAACTTCATTTTAAGAGACTTTTCTAACAATGTTTCAGACGATGGGGTACAGGTCGAAAGATGTAAAACTATAAGGGTGTGACAAACGGATAGACGGACGGACATAACAAAATTATAAGGACCCCCAGAGTTTTCTATGGAACCAAAAAAAGAGATTCCTTTAAATTTTAACATTTTGTTTTAAGCTTTTATTAGATGCGATTTAAGAACCATACAGATAGAGAAATGTATACTCTATTTTTCTTTGATATTCGAAGATAAACTGGCTGATTAATTAAATATTAATGTGCTAAAATTTAAATAAATAACATTTTGAAATGAATACTAGTTAACTTATTTTGATGAAACTGAAAATATAACTGAAATTTTTACTAGTGAATTTTTACATGCATTTAAAATTAAAGGTTTATAAAGCCTATTTAATAAAATATGAAAAATGAATATGATAAGCTTCGACAATAACAAATGATATTAAAAAGACTATAAATAAGAACTAATAATTGTCTTAATAGAGTATTTCTTAATTTGCATTTAAGTTAAACCGCACTAGTTTTGTGAATTCTTCAAATTTAATAAACAAACTTTGCCTACTGATAGTAGTTATTTCTTTGGACCAATTCGTATCGGTGTAAGTGGAAGCGGCTTGCGCTCAAGTGTAAGCAATATGTGTTTGAAAACAAGCACATTTGGCTTGCTATTGATATGCATGTATATTCCTGTCTCACTTTCCATGTTCTAATGAGAAGGGTGAGAAGCATACATAGTTTATGGTCAACTATTAGCGCTGGCTATATACTTCTCACCCTTTTCACTAGAACATGGAAAGTGAGACAGGAATATACATACATATCAATAGCAAGCCAAATGTGCTTGTTTTCAAGTATATATTTCTTACACTTGAGCGCAAGCCGCTTCCGCTTACGCCGATACGAATTGGTCCTTTGGTCATTAGTTGGCGTATCTAAGTTCATTACATTAAAATATATGTATGTGCCATACAATAGATGGAGTACACATTATGTTTTTTTGAAGCAAAATCGCCATATTGGTTAACACCTTTTATAACCTACAAAGTGTCGGTGGTAATGAATATTTTTTAATTTATATGTGATTTTTATTATAATTTGAAACTATTTGTTAATAAATATTCTAATAATACTTACAACAACAAATATAATATGGTGATTAGACAAGGTGACCTAACTGTATTCAACTGTAACAATGTATTCAAAAAAGTGTCTAAATAAAAGAGGGCATTCGTGTGACTTAGATACCAAAGCGGTACAGTACTTATTCTCAAATGGAACACTCTCAAATGGAAACGTGAGCTTCTATATTATGTTTATTAGCTCTTGAATAGAATCTTCTGGAATTTCAACTCTCTCAACTCAACTTTTCAATTTTCAACTCAGTTATAAAGTGGGTTTTTCGATCGTTTTTAAAATAAACTTAACAATTTTTATTTTGAGTTTACATTGTATATTAATACTATAATATATATATATATATATATATATATATATATATATATATATATATATATATATATATATATATATATATATATATATATATATATATATATATATATATATATATATATATATATATATATATATATATTATATAATTCGCTGACGTCACTATGTAAAATAGGAGTCAGTACCATTGGATATTTGCCGTAAAAAGTAATTTAAACTATAAAAGTTTATTGCAATTTCTATGTATTTCCTTATTATTAAATATCATCAACCGACATTGGTGATTCTCAAATGGAAACACTCACTTCCCCAGTCTCGACGTGTTTCCATTTGAGAATAAGTACTGTAGTTACATTCTGTTTTATCCGTTTTATGTTACTATATTCGCTATATTCACATCAGTATTTTGAGAATATTAACGCCACGAGTGGTGAAAAAAGAAAGCCTTATATGTGCCATTTTCGTGACCAATTTTGGCAATTCTTCCGTAAGAGTTAGGAATCCATGTATACGGTCCATAAAATATAATATCAATAATTATAGAAAACTTTTAAATCCAACCTTGTTTAACCGCCATATTTGTTAACACCTGTCACTTTTTTGGCTTTATTTTCATATACATTGTATATATCCCTGTACTCCTTGTATTTATTCATATCTCAGAGAAGTTTTACGATTCCCTTATTTTTGTATCGCAAATTAAGAAAACCCGTTTGTTTGATAAACAATTAACATTTTAAAATTGACAACAATTACATAAATAAATAAAAATAAAGAACAAATAATAATTAATAAAAACAAAAAAATTGCTGTAAAATTTTGATCAGAAAGAGACAGAGATAGTGACGCACCGGTCGAAGCAGAAGGGGCGAGCGATGAAGTACAAGCTGACAGAAACGGGCATTATGTGAGCCCGGGAAGCTTAATCCCTTCATCTGTGGCGGCACAAAAAACGCAACAACCGCAATGTGAACACAACACTCTCTTTTATACACAATTTATATAATTTTTGGGATTAATTTTTTTTTTTCGGGAATGTTGGGACATAATTGTCACTTCCAGTACAAGAATATATTTTAAAAATTTTAAATGCAATATATTCTTGGACTAGGAGTGTAAAATTTTTATTATTTTGGGAAATGTGTTCGGAAAATGTTAAAATCGATTTTGAATGAAAATTATTCATGCGCCAACTTGGCAGGTGGAGCTATTGGTGACACAAAGATTACGCGAGCGCCTCTGATTTTTTAAATTAGAAGCTGCATCAAGTAAAAATTTTTATATACGTTTAAGGTAATTACCTCGGCATTGAACTTTTCGACAGAATAGTTCAAATTTTAATAGTATGAAGAAGAATACTATATCTGATAGTCCTTGTAATTTGGGAAAGATTGATCGCTTCTGAGTTAAGATAATTAGGGTTAAAGTTTATATCTACTCCATGTATTAGATCTCAAAATTCTGACTACGTACCCTTATTTTGTGTTTAACAATATAATGACTCGACAGAATTCAATAAAAAACTAGGAAAAGAAAGATTAGTAAGTTCTGAATGTAAAGAAAAAATTGAATTATTTGTTGATCGTTTTGAATTGAAGATGTCATCAGAGAAATTATAGTATTTTAATAAATACACCAATTTCAAGCAACTGAACCGAAACAATCTGACAACTCTGTATATTAAATAACTGGTTTATTCGCATTTATTGTTTAAATAATACTGAAAATTTATGAATAGCGTTGATTTTTTGACCTTTCACCGCTTACGTAGCGAAAACGGTGATAGATACATTAAAAAGTGTTAAGACCTTTTTTTGCAGAGAATCGAATTCTCTACAAAAAAAGTCCGCAAGGGCACCTGTCAATCTTGTATAGGTGAAAAAATAAAGCACCCCAAACGCATATGCCTACCACTTAATATGTTTGTTGGACAAATAACATTGATGTCAAAGCATTTATTATGAAAAACTTTGATAGTATAAGTGTGTATGTACAGACTATGTTTGAATGTATGCGTACACGTTCGTATGAAAAAAAGTATACATCAACATCTATCCATTAATACATACAATAATGACATAAAGTAATTTTGGTTTGCAATTTTTTCTACTAGCATGTCACAAGGTAACTCCCTTAATTACGCTAGAAATATGTATTATACAAATTATGTGCGGATTACTAGATTTTATGTAACCAATTAAACGTATATCGCTCCATTATTGCAATAGTCGGTAATCTGGGCAAAATTACATTTTTGAGTTATCTACATTATTCGAAAGAGGAAAAGCGTATCTTTCAGATGCTACAATCAGTTAAGCTCTAAGCTTTATATTTTTGCTAATATAATCGATATCCTCGTATGACAATTTTAATAAATTTAAATTTTAATTGTTGCAAGACTAAGGTATATCGATATAACCGTACTGCTGAAGCGTCAAATTCAATTTATTTTTACTACAATACTAGGTTATTGCATTTTATCCGAGTATTGAAGCAAAAAAAATTTTGAAAATTTTACAAACTAAACAACATAACCGAATTTTAAAATTTTAAAAGAAATTCGTTATGTCAAATCAAACAAAGAAAATATTAACAATATAGTAAATGTATTACAATATGCATGCTTTTATGATTAATATAATGTTATTTAATCAATTTTTTAATTATGTTAGTAGAATTTCACTACGTTTTAACTATACTGCCCGGATGTTCAAGAAAAATCATAATAGGAAAATACCAGCTCTCAAACTTTATCTTTGGTGTCCTGTAAAATTTGTCAAATTGTCATTAGCAAGGTTCATGCTTTTTAGGTTTTAATTAGTGAATAATTTGTGATGAGTTTGTTAACTTTTTTTCGGTATTTTTATGTTAAAAGAAATGGTTTTATTTCACTTAATAATGGTTTTCATTTTTAAAATTGGGTTATTTTTACCATCGTAGTAATTCTATTCAAAATATTTTTATGCAATAGTCAGTTATCTAGGAAAATTTGAAAATTTGGGCCGATAAAATAAAATATTTCTTTTAATTTTCATAGTATAATTTAATATCGTATTTAAAGAGTTTTCTCTCAAAACTGCAATAAAATTGAATTTCAAATAACTCTCAAAAGACAATAAATATATTCTAAAAAACTTTAAACTTGAATATCTCAAAAGTTGACATTTCCCAGATAACCGACTATTGCAATAATGGAGCGATATGTATATTTTTACTTGATACTAGTTCTAATTTCACCACCAGAGGTGCGAGTGAGAATCTTTACGTCGCCAATTTAATTGTATTTAATTTTGGATGGAGGAACTTTAATATTTTCCGAGCATTATTTCTAAGTAAAATAGAAATTTGTTATCATTAAAAATAAAAAAATAAAAATTGAAAAATAATTTTACATACCACTGAAGTTCCTCGTCCCGATTGTCCGGCCATTGTCGGTTGTGGTGAAACAGGAACACTATTCTGTTGACTTGGCGTTCCCGGAATCTTATCTGTCGGGGTTTGAATGACCAGAAAACTGGTCGGTTGAACATCTGACTTCATCGATAAACTCAAAATATCCAATTCACATTCATCCTCCAGCCAGGCGGGTAATTCCAGTAGAAGTGAAATGTCCATTTCCTGAATTTCACGTGGCGTTGCCAACGCTAGAAGACCATTGTTTACCTGATTCAAACAGAATGCTGTTATGGAATCTTGCTCCTTGTGGATGATCCTGACCGGATCGCACTGATGTTGGGGTGGTCCGTCCGGGCTAGTGGCACCAGTTCCTGGGGAACTGTCCTCCAGCAACGGTGGCGGTGGTTCTGTGAGCGCGCACATTGAGCGTCGTTTACTGAATACGGCTCTGATGAAGACGTCTTGAACGGGTTCTTGACGAACTAGGAATGTCCATAGACGTCTGGCTGGTGCCGCTTGATGTCGAGTACTAAACGGTGTATTGTGCGGTTCGAGTAGTTGTCGATATTTTTGGATAGCGGGTCCAGGTTGTTGTTCGACGAAACAGCCGGGGATAAAATCAGATGGCGATGGTCCACGTGATTCTAAATCTTGTCGCGTCATCTCCTGCCATCTGGCGATTGTTCGTAACGTATTATGAATCAACGGGGAACTAACGGGTAATTCATGCGCTTCAAGCCCGGTAATCGGTAGGAACTTCGTAAGTTGACCGTGGGCTAACTTCAAGACGGCATGCCGCATTACAGCCCACGCCAAGGAATTCGGGTCGGAATGTTGTGTATTGTCGCGTGATATTTTCTTGGCCGCTTTACTATTTGGACCAGTCGATCCACCGTCGGACGTTCCAAACACGTCTTCTTCGTCGGTTGATTCGTGATCTGATTCGGTAGCGCAACTTTCGGCGGAATCGTAGTCACAATACTCGACATCTTCCGGCTTAGCCAGGAAATATGAAATCATAGACATAACAGGCGGTACGAATTGTTCTCGATAGGTGGCTTTATCCTCTTTCATACTGGTTGCATTTGGCGCCGAACTTGTGATACTTTGTCCAAGCAACCGTTGATTCAATCGCGCACGCTGTTTTGCTAACGATCCCCAAACGCCGGTCACGCCATCTGTACTTGATTCGGATGGTTGACGTTCTCGCTCTGACTGTAAATTATAATAAAGATCGTAAAATGAAATGTTTAGAAAATGCGGGGTAAATAGGGAAAAAACCTATAATTTCTTGTGACCATTGTAATTAACTTTAAATTTAAATAATTTATGTCAAATTGACACGTAATGGGGTATTTGACACTATCACAGAAAAGCAATCAAAACAAATTTTAATGAAAATTGATAATAAAAGACAGCAATTTTTAATGTTAATTCATCTTAACTATCATAATTTAATTTAAAAATTAATTAAAAAAGTAATTTTTTAGCTAAAATCTACGTAAACAGAAACGGGCTATGACGTTACACTCTTTTATATTTCAACACTATCGACACTAGGGTCGCTACTTTAATCCTAGAATCATACGTTGGTCTACGAGAAACGTTAATCATACATCGACGTCGTTTTGACGGATGGACTTTTTATGGAGTTTTAGAGTTTATTTGCAAAAAACATTTTTTTACATAACAATACTACAAAAGCGAACAAAATATTTAAAAAAATTGGATTTGGAAAAATTTCTTAATGTAAATATTTATTAATTTTTTTAATCTTTTTATCAAAGCATATTTTCATTATAAAAATTAAAAAATAGATAAATACATCAATTGTATCATAAAAGATGTGTTTCAAATAATTAATTTATGAACTATTATGAGTCAGTGGACATATGTGACTTTACAGAATGTGAAATTTCTCAGTCATAAATATTCCTATAGATATGTAGTTATTTCCCCATTAGGCACATTTGTAAATTTTCTAAAATTTGTTAGTAAATTTTCGAATAAGATCTCAAAAAATAATAAAAATTAAAATATTTTCAACAAAATAAATTGTTAATCTTTTATTAAGTCACTTGAAACGCATTCTTTAGTTTTCGATTCAATATATTAAAACTTCAGTATTATTATGTCGTCTCTATAAGTCAAACAGCTGTAATCATCTTTCACATTATCATAATCATTGAATAAATTAATTATAACATACATATCTTAAAAATTAGGTAAACTTTTATATGTGAAGTACAAAATCTTTAAAAAAAAACATCGCGTAATCATACATCGACGTCCTTTTGACGGACACTATTTCAATACAAACAAAACGACAATGACTATAAACAAAATAAATACGTCTTATGTGTTATAACAACAAATAAATTAGATAACAGAAATCTCACAGCAAGCAGGTACCGACAAGTTGTAGTATTGGAGCAGGTAGAGAAGTTCGTTCGTCGTTTTGACGTATACGTATGATTCTAGGGTTAAATTCAGGTTAGCAAACATTATGGAAATTAATCTAAATTAAATTAATTTAAAAAAATCAGCAATTTCTTTTCCTAGTTATAAGAAAAATATAAACAGTTTTTTTTTTTTTTTTAGTTACAGTAAACCTGTTGCTATCTAGAAAATGTGACGTAACTGACAGCTAATAAACGTTTTCGCGCAAATTTTGAGAACAAATATTAAAATAATTTTTTCTAATGATATTCGGCTTTATTTTTAAAAATTAAAAACTTATACATGCATAATACATAAATATGTGTGTTTTAAAATAGTTTTTTAAAATTAGTCAAATTCCCCATTAGGGTGAATAGGGATACACCTATGGGATACACGAATGCAACAGATCAAATGAAGGGTGAATAGAATTTGACGTATCAGGGCTGACTAAAGTTTCAAAAATAAGTTTTATGATTTTATGAACAGAGTTTCTTTTTATGTTTTAGATAATTTTCTTATTATTTTTGTTAAAATTTCATTTCCCTGCGAAAAATATTAATTATTGACTAATAATATTATTCAACAGATTAATTTGAAAGCCTTGTGGAAATTTCGGATTAATCCCTATTCGTACTTATTAAACCCAATAGTGAGATGAATTGAAATTGACTATATTTTAGGATTTTCTAGCTAAATGAAAAAGAAAATGAATTTTCAGAATGATAAAATTAGAGAAAAAACTTCCAAAACCAAAATTAATCTGTTCTATATCAACTAGTATGCAAGAAAGTGTATGAATATCGAATATAAAAGTCAAAAATGATCCGATTGATCTCATTTTACGGTCCACATGTGCTGTAGCCCACGGGTATCGCCCAATACTTACGTTCGAATAACTGCTAGCAGTACGTATCAATTTTTTCACACCACCCCCGAACAGTAACGACCATGTCCGTTCATCGAAATTATGAGCGGCCAAACGATATAAAATTTGAGCGTCACACGTTTGTAAAGCGTACACCAAAAGGGCACTAAATACAGCAACGAATGCCTCACAGAGTAATACACCCAGACGAGGAGCGTCATCGTCACGTTCCCTGGCCAGGAGGGCACGTAGACTAGCAACACCGGGCCACCGGGCCGGCGGCGTCGTCACAATTAGCGGTTCATCGGTCGACATACGACGACGACCACCCACCAAATGACTGGCAACACCGTAACCACTCAAACGAGCCAAACTTTCCATACCAGCACTTTGATACCTAAAAAAAATTTTTTTGAATATTTTAGAGTTGGTGTCAATGGCCATGCAGATGATGTTTAGTGATGGCTAGGGAGCGAGTGATTCAATTCACTGAATTGAATCACTCAAGTGACTAATTGAATTGAATCAATCAAAAAGAATTGAATCGACTCTTTCAACCCGTGAGTTGAAAGAATATAATTATGTGTATCACGCACTCACTCACTCACTCAATTAAGAGTGTATGGCACACATATAAGATTCTAATCAGTTTACTTATTACAATAGACAGAGATTTGTTCAAAAATTCCACAAACATCTGTTTAACTGTATGTACTAAACTTGATATAATTTTAGATCTAAATATTTTAGATTTTATTATCCCTATTTTTTAAAAGGTATAGAACTTTTAATTTGTTGTATTGGTTACGTGCATTAATTTTAACAATAAAATTATTATTATTAGTTACAGTAATTACCACAAGAGCGTAGCGTGAATATCTTAGATAATGTAAAACGAATATAAATGGGGAAGGATGCATTGTATTTAATACACAGTTCAGTCACCATTATTATCAAATATAGCTGGACACCGATGAGGCATGCTTGTTACAAGATTTTCCGCATATGATTGAGGAAGTGAGCGCCATATTTTTCCTATCTGTTGAGACAGTTGCTTTAATGTAAAGACACACTTTCCTGAAGCCTGTGTTTATAAACGCCCATTTTCCACCAGGTTTGCGTCGGGAGATTGAGATGGCCAAGAAAAACCCATTCAAAACGAGATACGTTAGCAGCACTCATTTTTAAAATCCAGTAATTCACACAAGAGCGTGGCGTTTGAAACTCTCGTACAGTTAAAAATAGCACGGAGTGGGGGTATTATAACTGTAGGTGTTAGTGTTCTTGAATGCAATATACTTAGTATGTCAATATTTCGTAAGCTGTTGAATTGTGAGTTTGATTTTTAAAATGAGTGCTGCTTGCTTACACATCTCGTTTTGAATGGGTTTTTCTTGGCCATCTCAATCTCCCGACGCAAACCTGGTGGAAAATGGGCGTTTATAAACACAGGCTTCAGGAAAGTGTGTCTTTACATTAAAGCAACTGTCTCAACAGATAGGAAAAATATGGCGCTCACGTCCTCAATCATATGCGGAAAATCTTGTAACAAGCATGCCTCATCGGTGTCCAGCTATATTTGATAATAATGGTGACTGAACTGTGTATTAAATACAATGCATCCTTCCCCATTTATATTCGTTTTACATTATCTAAGATATTCACGCCACGCTCTTGTGGTAATTACTGTATTTAATTATTATTTTAAGTTCATTGTATATTAATGTACAAATTTTGTTCCAACTGCAGGCTTTTTTTCTAAAATTTTCAAAAATTTTAATTTTATTCCGTTATAATAATTTTACCCAAACACTCATTCACTTGAGTGAGTGTACCACATGAGTGTATTGGTTCGTTGATTCATATTTGAAGTTGTGCCAATCAGTAGTGTAAAGTGAGTGAGTGAGTGATTCAATTCATGAATGCAAGTGAGCCAATAGTATCGAGTGAGTGAGTGATTCAATTCATTGAATCGATTCACCACAGTGAGCGGATTCAAAAGATTCAACTCACTAAAAAGAGTGATTATTCCCATAACTAATGTTGTTACCTGTCGCATGAAATTGCTTGTTTTGTACTAAATGAATCGGAATCGCAGAGACACTGATAGATGCAGGCTGACAATGCCACGGCGAGGTCTCGTAAAACAAGCACTTGGGAATTGGTCTGTGATGGATGCGGTACGGAATTCATTTCGACTATGGTTTGAAGCATATCGTGCGCGTGAGCCTGTAATTAATAAAATTATCCAAAAAAATCATTTAAAAAAATCTTCGAATTTGGAAAAAGTATTTCTAGTGTCCCAATTTATTATTAGTCGTCTATCACTTTTCACAATTTTTTTTTATTCGTAACTTTCAGGGCTGGGAACTATTTAAAATGATTTCATTTTAAATATGTATTTAAAATACCAAATGGCATTTTGCATTTTCTGTTTTAAATAAATTCGGTCAAAGCATTTTCCATTTTGTATTTAAAATGGAAATTTGAATCCATTTTACATTTAAAATGAAAATGCATGTATACTCAAATTTATGTGTATACAATATTAATTATATGTGTAGAACTTAAATTGAATGATTTGAAGTCTAACAAATTGTAAGTTAAATGTAAGTTGATTTAATTTATTCAAATTTTTTATAATTCGAGTTGCAATATCACTTGAGTTAAATTTGTTACTAGAGTTTCAATTCTCTTAAGTTAAACTTTTCTGACTCAAGTTGTGTACTACTACACAGCCACACAAAAAAAAAAAAAAACTTTCTGACCTGGAGGTCTCACTATATGTACTATATGTTTTTGGGGTCGCTGAATCCGAATTTGGGGTCAGTTTCATTCTAGTACATCTGGGTTCGGCCATAACCTCAAAAACACCCTCAAAATTGCTATATTTGTTAATTTTGAGGGTATTTTTTGAGGTTATGGCCAAACCCAGATGTACTGGAATGAAACTGACCCCAAATTCGGATTCAGCGACCCCAAAAACATATAGTACATATAGTGAGACCTCCAGGTCAGAAAGTTTTTTTTTTTTTTTGTGTGGCTGTGCTATCTTTAAGACACGTCGATAAGAAATGTTTTTCTATTTCGAGTAGATGATTTTCATAATTTTATTTAGAAATTGTAGTCGTAGCGTAGTCAAGGTTGGAATAGGTCAAGGCCGAATTAAATTTTACAATATTTTTAAATAACAATATTTGAAGAGTTAAGTTTTGTTTTCGTATCATGCAAACTTTACAAAATTTTCTCAAAAGACTGCCTTTATTTAATTTTAGTACGTTTGATATTTTCTTAACTTTTTTTTTTTTTTATAATTAATATAATAAATAATGATAAAAAATTTATAGAATAAATTTAAAGTAAAAAAAGCATCTTGCATTTTATAATCCATTTTAAATAACTATTTTCCATTTTTAATTTTAAATATGTTCAGCAAAACCATTTTCCATTTTGTATTTTAAATGCCTTTTTGGAAACCATTTTCCATTTTCTATTTTAAATGGTTTCTATGAACCATTTTTCCCAGCCCTGGTAACTTTCCAAACATCAAAATTTTATTTTATTTCATCCTTTGAATATGATTTAATACATATTAATTTCAATTCCAATACAGCTGAACTCTTTTTTGTGCGGTGGATAGGGGGCGCATAAAATAAAAATCGCACAAAAAAAATACATTCAAAAATATCATAAATAACTATAAAAAGTATAGTTCGATCCAGATTGTACAAAAAACTTTTTTTATGAGGTTGGTCGGGATCTCATAAAAAAAGTTTCATCGAAAAAACATCACTCAAAACGCTCAAAACTTAGAAATTTCCTTAGAAGTTGCTTCTATAAACAAGATAAAGCATTAATTTACACGTAGAAACATTTTATTTCAATTTTATAATATTATGAAAATTTTGAAAAATATATCTTTAACAAAATTAAATGATGCAATAACTTATGTTCTTAAAAGTATTTTTATCAACGAAAGTTATTATAGTAATTGTTTAAGTTTCTTACTGTCTCGTGATTTTGATTCACATTTTGCATTTTAATGGCCATTTTTTACACACCGCATAAAAAAATCGCAGAAAAAAGGACCGCATAAAAAGAGTTCAGCTATATAAATCATATTCAAAGAATTATAACACCTCGTTCACATCGAAGGGGTAAATAGTAAGTAGAACGCATAAGTGGATTGCTATAATATGTTTACGATATATATATAATGTAAATATAATTATAAGAAAAAACTTCCAGACCTTAAACTCTAAAGCACTACATTTCTCAAACTGTATTTCGCAAGCAGTTATCAAAGGAAAACTTTTTAAAAATGACGTCTGGAAAAAAAGTTATTAACACCTTGACAGTCATTGACCGTCATAAGATGTCAAGTGTAGCTTTACTAACTCACGCATCACGTCGTACGACGTCAAAAATTCCATATAAAGTGTATTAGCTGTTAAAATAGTGTACCAGTTGGCAATGACGATTTTAGCGAGTAAGCCGAATAGGCTCGGACCTACCCAAAAATTTTGAAAATTTAGACAAATATGTAATTCAGATAAATATCGACACATTTTTAAGCATTGGAGAAATGTCTAGAAGCAAATCTTTAAGCCTTAGTAGCTTGGAATCATTTCCATCATTAACTGGAATAACATTAGATCATGTAATATGAAATGTCGTTTTCCGACCACTTGGCCAACCATGTAATTGAGACAAAGGCTAACTTCAAAAATGCATCACTGCTTGCATGAGGCAGAGTCAAAAGTTCAAAAACGCATCAGACGCATCACAACGAAAAATCAAAAGTTCATTTTTGCATTTGATGCGTCAAAACAATGCATCAAGAAATTTGGTGATGCGAGTCCAAGATGCATGTCATGTTTATAATGTAGAATTATAACTACTTGTCATATTATGTAGGTATTAACACCAACAGGAATAATTCCGAAAAACAAATTGTTGAAAAAGATTTACCTTTGATTAAAATTGTTTAAACTATTTGAATACATCTTGTACTCAAAATAGGTATGTAATATTTTTTATTCAAATAATTTCAATATTTTTAATTTCAAGTAAGTTCATGTTGAAATTCAAAGGTAATATACCTATACAAGGACTGTATTGCTATATTATCTATAATCTATCATGCTACATTATCTGTCTTATCTATAGTTAAATTAGAGGCTAAATGATGCCAGTAGCCCGTTCAAAAACATCTAATGTGCATCAAATTTCAAGAGAGCATCAGCAGCGCATCATGTAGTATTAGAAGCCTCAGAAAAGTCATGATGCTGCATCGATGCGGTAAAGTTTACATTTTTGAAGTTACCCAAATATGGAGACTTTTAAACATTAGAGAAAAGTTTGAAAACAATCCTTTAATTTGAAATATAATTCTTGTATCTCGGAATTGTTTCCGTTATTATCTGAAATATTATTGGGTCCTATAATACGAAATGTCGTTTTTCGACCACTTAGTCGAGGAATAACCCACTAGATCATATCATAGACAAATGAGATAAATAGCTAAGGCCCTATTTTTTGAAAGGTCTGGTCAAACTGTCTATTTTGAATATTTGAATCAAAGTTTGAAATTTGTTTTAACGCTTTAAATGATTAAGACGAGTTAACTCGTCTTGCTATATGGCGTCTCAAAATGCTGTAATATGTATATATTCACTGGTACAAGTGCCGCCATCTGTGACAGATTTTCCGAAATACGATATGTCTAAATCGTCTAAATAATGTTCAATTTTATCAACATAGTTTAGTATAATTTATATTTTGTAAATTCCTAGGGTTCACTTTTTTGATGTTAGGATTTTTGATTTTTTTTCTTTTTCTTTTTTTGTAACCGTATCTATTGTACTTACCACTAGCAGTAAAAAGTCCGGCATTTTGAGACAAAAAAATTTTTCCATATGGTTTGTTTAAAAGGGTTAATTTTTCACATTATTTAGTTTTATTTATTGTTTTATATTTTTTGTGTGCTCTATATCTTGTGGGGGCGGAAGGAGGTCCGGTAAGAAGAAAATATCTAAGGTTCCAAAGTGGGCTAATCCGTTCCCGGTTATATATAAACTCTCCTTTGGTATGTGATTTACCAGAAATAACATAAATGTTGCTAAAAGCTACATTTTGTTCAGTTTAAAATTATGCAATAACAAATGTCTAGCTTCAAGAAAAATGATACGTATAAGTTACATGGTTACAATACAGAAAAATTCGGGTCTACCCAAAATAAAAATCCTAAAATCGCCCCTGCCAGTTGGGCGTTTTGTCATTATAGGTTATATAACCGTCATGGTGTTAAAAGTGGAAAGAATAAGATTCGAGCTACGTATTTCTTCAATTTATTTTATTTGAATGAATTACTTACTACCTGCTTATGGCATTTTGAAATTTCACACAGGACTACCTCAAACGGACTATGTTACCATTTGGTCACATAGTTTTCACGGTAAAGAGACGTGTTTTATGGGTACATATTTTGCTAAACTTTAAAGAAAAATGTGTTAATTTTTATATTTTAAAGATATTATTTCAATAAAATATTTTCTGAAGTTAACAGGGAAAAAACTGCGATCCCCTGAGGGGGGGGGGGGGTGGGGTCGCAAAACTATTTGTAGCCTACGCAGAGGAAGGGGGTAAGGGAGGTTAAAATGGAACTATATAGTACAGGGGTCGGCAACCTTTTTTGGATGGCGGGCCATTTTTAAAAAAAATAATTTTTAGCGGGCCGCACAGTCAAATATTTTTCAAAGTAGTATGTGGCTTAAGTAGATTTTTTTAACGAATTTTCGAATCAAAAATTCAGCTATTAGAATCACTGTCTTGATGCCACTTGAGTCCGGAACTATGATAGAAATAATTTATTTTGAAGTCTCTAGAAGCCAAAAATGACATTTACTAAAATTTATATAACTCTAGAACGAACAATCCTGATTTTACGAAATTTGGTAAAAATATTGGAAGTCCAAAAAGTCAGACACGTCCGATGCCCGGAATGGATTTTTAGGCATTTTTGCCTAAAAAATTTTTGTGGAAAAAGTGAGTTTTTTGCCCAAATTTCCTCAAGTTTTTGCCGTATTTTCTTACACCGTTGGAAAGAGCGGAAAATAAGTACATAAAAACGATTTTTGAAAAATAATTCTGTCAAGTAGTTTCCGAGAAAAACTAATTTTTGTAAACGGGCATTCGCTATATTATGCAGGATACTACGATAGGGGTATTTTCTTTTTTTTAACACAAATTAATATAAATATTATTAAAAATCAACATGAGAAAAAATTTTTAGTAACAATTTTATTTACATGTTATAAAACATCGGAGAACAAAAAAAGTATAAAGTATGCTCAACTTTGCATGGGCAGAGCAAATTGTTCGAAAAGTTGTATTGTAAAGGCGGGCCGCAGGTTGCCGACCCCTGATATAGTATATGGACGCTTCCTAATAAGTAGTATTATTCATTTATAAGTCGCTATGAGATCACAACCCAATCCTACTCTTCCCCATACTGCAGCTGCGTACTCAATTGTATTTTTCTGTTCTATTTATACGTTCTACTACTACTTATTACTTACTGCTTCGGTGTGACAGAGGTATTAATTAAATCGATAAAATGACAGCTTTAACGTTATATTGTTACACCTATGATTCTAAAAAATTTTCTCAAACAGAATATCAAAATATTTCATGCAAATTTTCACACTTTTAGACACTAGAAACTGAAAATTGTTTGTACACAATTAAGAATGTCCTTTAATTCTGTTCCAGAAAATTGTCAAAAATCTGTCCTCTAAAATGACGGATGTTTTTTCAAACTAACAAAAGCTCTAAAACTGTTTCAAAAGTTGATTTATTTCAAATATCTTGCACAAAAGATTTGATTTGATAGAATTAATTGTAAATAAGATGGTTTAAAATGTGTAAACGGTTAAATGAATAAAGACAGAGAGATTTCGTTAAAATTTTATGAATTCTGCAATGAAATGAATTCAAAAATTGGACGCAAAAACAATGCAAACACATGCAATCAACAGTTAAATCCAGTAGAGTTTGAGTAACATTAATATAATAAAATACAGCAACTTCACAAAATACACATTTTGCTGTTGATCAAAATGTATAATTCCCATTAAAAACTTTTAAGAAAGTTCACATTTTGAATGAAACATTTAACTCAATATGATTCGTCTATATTTTGACGAAATTAATATAGATTTCGAGATTTTCAATCTAATAGGCGAATTGACAGTATTTAAAAAAAAAAAAAAAAGTAAAAAATAGCCAAATCTGGTAAATTTGTTGATAAAAAATTAAAATTAACATAATTTTCATAAAAACCTTTTCTTTTTAAACAAAATTTAATTCAAAAAGTTATTATTCAATTTTAATACACTATCTTTCATTAAGTAATCAATGTCAACTGGATCATAGGTAATATCATCACTGATCATATGATTAGAGCTATCATAGCACAATGGCACCTACTTATTATTTTCTGACGTAGAAAATAATAAGTAGGTGCCATCAGAAATGCCATCACCACCAGAAATGTGAATTAAAATTAACCCTTTGCACTCGAACCATTTTTTAGTATGGGTACTCAGCTACTCGACAATAGTTTTAATAAAAAATTGTAATACATCAAAGATAAGTATTTTAAACAAAAGTAGTTTACTTACATATTTTATTTTTATTTGCATATTACAAACATTATATTTTAATATTAAATTTTACAATTTTCCTTAGTGTGATATTTGAAGTAAAGAATAGGATGGCGCCTGAGAGGCGCCTTTCGAGTGCAAAGGATATTTATTGTATCGCCGTGGCGGCGCCAATCGAGTGCAAAGGGTTAAAAATGGTAGAAGAAATGTCCACCATTCTTGTATTTTTGAAATTTTGAAAGCGCTATTTTTGAAAATGAAATAAGAATTTATTTTTTTATTTTTCGAATGTTAAAGGCATGTAAACTCGTCTATTACAACATTCAAGATATGAACTTTCTAAACTTTTGATCAACAGAAAAATATACAAAAGTTAAGCTTAAATGCAAAAAGATACTTTTATTTAAAACGTAAATTTGCAACAGTCACATAATTTCCACTTCTCAATTGTTTATGACTTTTTAAAAAATATCTTTTTACAATTAAATCTGAAAGATGTTGATTAATAATTAAAGACCAATTCACGAATGTTGGCATTTTTTTAAAAATTGCTTTAAAATTTTGATTTCAAATGATGATGATTCCCCAGTTATGTATATTTATAATGTATGGTAAAAAAAAAACTAGCAAAGTAAAAACTGCAGTCTTTTATTTTATGCGCATGTGCATCATCTCTGACCTGTAACATATAAGTCACCATATTGGTAGCTGGTGATTCTAATTCGAGTTGCATCCAAAACGAAATTTCCCCTTGTTCTCCCTTCTGTAAATATGTTTGTTTTGTTTGAATGAGTTTAAGAAAAAGAAAGAAAATTAGAAAATGATAAAAAAAATTAGAATGAGTAAGATGAAGTTTGACCATAAAGTTTAACATATACCGGTGTATTTTATTTATTAGTAATAGACATTTTATGTAAAGTGTAAAGTGTTTATTTGTAAAAGTCATTTTGAAAACGAAGTTTTGCTTATTCAAAATTAAAAGAATTAGTAAATTTCAAAAATTTTACCATGTCCATATTAAAAAATCATTCTAGAAAATGTAGATTTTGTTAAAATTTTGAGAATTTCTCGAGCAATATTAACTAATCATCTTCAAACTTATGTAACTGTCAAATGGTTAAAAATCGTAATTTTTCAATAACTTCGGTACAGACTATGAAATGTTTTAAAAATGCAATTACAATTCGGAAAAACACTTACCTGTAACAGTCGTACGGGATCCGCAATGACTGTTTTGCTACAGGCGACACTTGCGGACAACAAGGGAAGCGTTGTCGGGAACGGTAAAGGACTGAATAGTTGTTGTTGGGTCTTTTCTTGTTGTAATTCTTGTAGTAGTAGGACTAATTCCATTCGAACCGACGCTAGACCACCTCCAGCGGCTCCGTGAAGGGAACAATAACTTACCAGTGTGCGTAATAAGGTTTCATTTGCTATAAAAATTTAAAAAAAATTGGTTAGCTCATTATAATCCGCGCATATTTATACTTATTTCGATAAAATTTTACGTAAAGTTTCAAAATGAAATTTGTTAAGGAAATTTAGAGTCTTAGTGTATAACATAAAAATCTTTGACGACAAATTTTCAAAAAATTTATCAGAAGCAAACTATTAAGGGAGTATTCTACTCTAGAAATTAAAAAAAATCGTTTTTTTTTTTGTATATTTACAGGAAGGAACATTGTACGAGGCCGGCAGGGATCGCTGATTAAAAAAATTTAAGTATAACACCATTAAATGACTCAGACTGCCCAAAACGAGACTTCAAACTTTAAACTCGTTTTTCTCGAAACTATGTTTTTTGAAACGGTTGACATTATATCTCAAGTTCTAGTGGACCGATTGCTTTGAAATTTTGTACACTTCTTAATATATTCAAAATTCGTTTGAAAAGAGGTTTTTTTTTTTAAATTTTTTTGTACTATTTTAAAAAAAAATTACAAAACTAAAAAAACGATGGGAAAAAAACTTTTTTTTTCACATAAACGCCATTTTGCAAAAAAAAAATTTCAAATCGCTCCTGTTAAACGAAAATGACGTCCTTACACTTTAAGAATTCACTAAAATTTTGTGTTTCAGATCACCGAGGGGATTGGAATCATGTCAATCAAGGGGGAGCTTTTTTTTGAGTCCCTACTTTGTCGGTCTGTACTTTTTTCAATTCTGACTCTTTTTTTTTTACTTTTTTGTACTTTTCAAATGTTAATAAAAAACTGAAAAAAAACGATTGTAAAAATGTTTAAAGTTTTTTATTTATTACGCCTAGAAAAACACCTAAAATTTGATCGTCTAGACTAGAATACTCCCTTAAGCAAAGTTACATCCTACTCCGTCGGACCTTCCTATCTAATATTACGTCAAAACTTGGACAAAACTACAATATTCTTATAGGACTTAATACACATAAGTTAAGCCGTCGTTTTTACAATATTACCTACTTGTGATGTCGAATGATTAGTCGATTAATCGGTTTAGTCGACTAATTTTGTTTACATTTCGTCATTTTTTAGTCGACTATTCTATCCTCGACTAAATGACTAAAGTGATTATTTTTTTTTAAATGACTAATGACGACTAATTTAACAATTTTTTCTGTATTATTTATTGGATTTCAAAAAATGAAAACTAAAAAATTCACTTTTATGTGATTAACACATTGCGATGTCTGATATCACTCTTTTTCTTAAAAGAAAAATACTAAAAGTCAATAATCAAATTCAAAAGGAAACCTTGTTTTTGAGAGTTACATAGGTTACCCTATTCATGAATTCGGCTAAAAATTTAGTCGATTAGTCGACTATTCTACGCTCGATATTTTCGATTAATAACTAATTTTGTTTGAAAAACCATTTTAGTCGATTAATCGACTACTGCTTCTCAGCTCGACATCACTATTACCTATGTATAAATATCTTGTTCTGTAATGGGTTAAAAAAAAATTGTAACGAACCTTTTAACCAACGTTTTCTTCGGGCTGCACGTTGCACCTTCGCCTCAAAATCAAGTTTTTCTTGCATAAGTATTTCGTGGAGCGTTAATTTTTGATCACTATTCGACGTTGTGGCAACTTCTTGTTCATTCAGGACACTTTCATCTTGCCCGGTTACACTGGCATCAATTGTGTCGTTGGGATTTGTACTTGCGGCCGCCGTGTAATTGCAAAGTTGTCGTAGGGCTTCTACTTCATGCTCTAACCAAATGTAAAGTTGATAACGTAATTGGCCTCCTAGAATGATTGAGAAAAATTAATTTTTCTTGACAAATTTGTGGTTTGGGCGTTTTCGTACCGTCCACTTCAAATCCTGTTGCCAGTGTGGACAATTCTTCCATGAGTATTTTCAAACAGGCGACAAATTTCAATTGTTGTGCCATAATGTCGAGTTGACCACCGGTGGTGGAAGGTGATGAAGCGGTACAGAGGGCATCATCATCTTTTGAGGAACTTTTTTCTTTGTCGTCGAGTTTTAACGCAATCGGCGAATCACCGGATTTCTCGCTGGCATTATCTTCATCATCGTCCCACTAAAAGAAAGATAATACAGATGCCAGATAATACAAATTTTTGTTTGAAATCTGTTAAAGGGTGAGAATTAGGGAACTGATAATGGAATTCCAATAGGAACCTCCATTTCATTTGAAGGTTACAAAGAATCAAAATTTATTGCGCTTTTAGGAGTGGGTGAAGACACTTTTTAAGTTACCAAGGACAAAGTTATTGCAAATTAATTTTCCTAAATATTATGTTTTACAAAGTTTTTCGAAATACTGTCTCCGGTTAAGGTTAGGTTGTTCTCTGTTCGTTATATTAAGCTAGATCTGAAACGCTTTGCTGAACTGCACTGTATTTCGCTACTTTTCTGTCTTAACCTCGTATCACAAAAACTACAGTTTTTAGGAAACACAAAATACATAGTATGTTATACACCGAGGTACTAAAGTGTGAGTTTTAATCCTGAGTGTGAAGTTTGTTGCCAGAGGGCCTGTAAGGGCCCAAGGGCAACAAATCACACGAGGGGTGAAAAAAAACACTTTAGTCCTGAGGTGTAGATACTATTTTCTGCAATTCCGGATAATTTAAAATTATAAAAAAAAAATTACCTAAATGTAATAATATTCCATCAAGTATACTTTGGATAAATCAGTCGAATTATACAATACAATATAACTGTTTGTCTTTATCTACAAGTTTGAATTTGTTTATTATTTTCAATTACCTAGCAACGTTATTTAATTTAAGTTAAATTTCTGTATGTTGTGCTTGCTGATTGGTTTAAAAGCAGGAGCAAAATAATTTTTTAGTCCCTTGGGATTAAAAGCTAATTTTTTTTGTCCCTTGGGACTAAAAGTGGCACTTTATTCCCTATTATGAGGGACTAAATCATGTCTTTTAGTCTCGGAATTGCAAAAAACATATTAAATACTGTATTTTTATCACTATGAATTTAAGATTTCTGTATGTTACACTTTTTGATGTTTGCTACCTATGTGGACATGAAGCAGACATTTAAATATTTTAAATTACAAGCTTCCATTGTTTTTATTAAATACGAGATTTCAGTTCACTTTTTTGTTGTACAGGATTATCAAGATACGAGGTTATGAAATAAATACAGAATGATATAAATCCAAGGTCGGTAAAATAGATTTTACTGACTTATCTTACCGATTTTGATATAAATCATTAAATAATATTTATTTTAAAGTTTTTAGGTTAAAACATTATTATTTTCACAACAGTATAAAATTTATTAAGATAAATAATTTTAAATGAAAAATGTTAATACTATTTTGATTAACAGTAAGAATACTTTAAAGTTTTAATCTATTGTTCATACTTAATTATATTTTCATAAATAAAAACCGATCAAATACGAATACATACGAATGATATACGATGTTATGTCAGAAAACTAGCCTTTACATTTAATTGAATAATTATTTTTCCATTAACTATTTTGCAATATTTCTTAAAGCATCATATGGGAAAGTGAATTATGTACATGTATGACTTTCTAACTCAAAACAGCCAAAAAACCATATACGAGATTAAGACAGCAAGGTACCGATATCTAAATAGGGTACTTGACTGAAGTTGCAAAAATATTCTAAAAACATTGTTTTTCTATATCAGCTAAATGATTTTTTTATTTTCGACAGATTCTGTACAAAATCATCAAAAAAAAAAAAAAAAATAAATAAATAAATAAATAAATAACCGTACAATTTTAAATGAGAAAAAGGCGGGAAAACACCTCACTATAGTGACGTCACAGTTTGAAGCAACTAAACGTCAATGTCAATATTTATAACCTCAAAACTTTGATTATATTCATAAAATGTCAAAGTAAAAGCAAGTATTTATTTGAATTCTGGTCGATTATTATTACTATATACATAAGCTAATAAAAATATTCAAAAGAAAACACAATTTCACCTCACTGATGAAAATTATCAAAATCGACATATCTAGCTACAATTTGAATATTTGTTGAAAAATGGTAATTTTCAAAATAAAATTTCTAAATAGTTATCAAATTTTTTTATGTTTCATCATTAAAACTGAACATATGTAATGATAATGCATAGAATTATTTAACATTTGACACAAATTTTAAATGCAGTTAAATACCGTATTGGTCTGATTACATATACTTCGCGAAGCTATAACCTATATGGATGGGAAAGTAAAATTTTTGAAGGGTCAGGATAGATCTTTTTACCTTAAGAACTAACTCGTCGTTGGGCATAGTCGAAACCGGTGCACTCCAATCAAAATCATCGACTTTCTTCGGTTCCGCTGGTGCGCCCCAATCGATCGAATCTGCTTTCTGCGGTTCCTGTGTCGTCGGATTCGTATTCCAATCTAGCATACCCGAATCAATTTGTGAATCTTGGTGTTGTAGTGTCTTGATTGGACTTCGGAGGGCACTTGGTGAATCAAGTGACTCCTGTTGACTCAAACTGTGATCGACAACTTTCGCCGGCAGTTTACTCAAGACGTCGAGAGCTAGTGCTGGACATCCGGCTTTAAAGTGTCCATGCGCCGTTGTGAAGTAGAGTTGTCGCTCCAGCGGTGTTATGGTGTCTTCGAGTAGAATTTGTCGGTCGGTGTTGTCTGCCGTCTGTTTGCTGCTGTAACTAAATCCGGATAGAATCAACTGGGTCGATTTCTTTTTATCTTGTGCTGAAACTTGTGCGATATGTTGCCGAATTATCAGAGGATGTGTTCGAAGGTATACGTAGAAATTGAAAACGTTTGGATCGGCCGAATTCGATCCGGATCGTGATGGGGTTTCATCGTTTGGTGATGTTGCCGGATGCATGGAGCCCGCACCACCGATTAGGAGTGTATTTAGCGCCGCCTGGTGGTCTTTCAACGTCCACAGAGCCATTGATCGTAGGAATGGATCGGGATGCGCCTTACAGATATTATAATTGTTTCCTTCAGCGTCACACCTGAAATTTGGAATTTTAGATTTGATTTTGAATATTTTCGATTTGTGATCTTACCCCAAAATTTCTTCGTATAACAAACGTTTCAAACTTGGCGGACATGCGTCCAATTCTCCTTCGTACAGACGTGCGATAATCATGGCTAATTGGAGGTCGTCTAATTTGTTTAAGCACACTTCAATGGAGTCACGAAGGGCCCCAGCCAGGAGGAAAAATGCTGCTGCATGATCAAAGCGTTGCTTTCCTATATTTTAAAATTAATTTCAAGTTTCAACATTCATTTAAATAGTTAAAAAAGGTTTTTATTGGACGTGATAATGTCTGCCTGTGATGAATGGAATGAAAATAATTTTGAAAATAAGGGAAGTACACAATTTGGAAAGCATGGATTTTTGAACTTTCTTATTTTTGTTATCAAAATAACAAAAATAAAAAAGTTTAAAATTAACATTTCTTTGAAATATATGACTAATTCAACATAAAGCTAATATTTCACCTAACAGTAACATCTAGATTTTATAAAATTATAATTTTATGCTAAAATTGTAATTTTATTGTAAAATTATATTTTAAGAGGTGTTTCATTTAAACTCTAGTTTTTTTAGTTTTTGCCATTTTGCTTTTAGGTGGGGGTTAATTTCAATTGAAAAAGTAGAAAAATTTCTACTATTAAAATTATAATTTTATAACATCTAGATTTTATAAAATCTAGATTTTAAGTACACCTACGATTACACTAAAATTTAAGTCACGCCCTCGTAAAATTATAATTTTATAAAATCTAGATGTTAGGTCAAACACTATAGTATCCTCAAAAATAGGAATTAAACTAGGTCAACGAATCACTCGTTTCGTACATGTTTTTGAAAATGACAACTGTACCTTGTATACTCGAGTGCGTACTACGGAAAAAAATATTTATTTTTGAATTGCATTATGTATGCTAACTGTGTAATTATATGAATACTATTAAATGCAATTAATTTTCATTTATATATTTTTGATTTTATTAGTGAACGTTTATATAGTTTAGAATTTATTTATTTTATAATTTATAAAATTTACAAAAATATACAACAGTGGTGGAATTATATAATTTATAAAAATCACAAAAATATGTACAGTAATTTCAATTTTTTTATACAAATTTATTCACTGTCTGAAATTTCTTCTGAAGAAGTGTCTTCTACCGAAATAATGAAACGGTTTGTTACATTGTCCACTTTTTCATCTAAATTCCACATATTTTCTTCTTGTTTAAATACATGACTAATGCATTTTTGCCAATTTTCGGCCGTAACTTCGGCCGTAAAATATGTACAAGAAATTAAAAATTATGTACAAAAGATAAAAAATAATACTAATATTAAAATTTAAAAATGATTAATAAAAAATATAAAATTTAAAAATTTAAAACCGAAGAGAATTATAAATAATATTAAAATTGAAAAAAATTATTAAAAATTACACAGAAAAAATATATCAGAATTTGATAGCAAAACTTACGCGTCAGAAAATAAACTAAAATTTAAATATTATTGAATATTTTACACCTAATATCGCACCCCAGTGGACTAAGTCATAAAATTTATTGTCACACGTTTTCATAAGAAATATACATTAATAACTTAAAAAAGGAGATGGAGTATGCACTATTAGTTCAGGTACTGTTTTCAAAAAACGTGCTTTCTTTTTTTATTATACTTTATTTTAAGGGGTTGTTCACGTGATTTTTTTTCAGAAAGAGGTTGACCTAGTTTAATTTCTATTTTTGAGGAATCTATAGCTTAAGTTTTTTTCTAATTGTTCTAAATGCTTAATTTTAGTAAAAATAAAAAGAACGACTTCGAAAATCTATAATTTGATTTCAGTTTCATCATTTTATCGTTTTGTTTACGGTTTTTAAAGCATTAAAAAATTTTAGTAAACTTGATGACGTTATCGAGTTAAATTATTTTTTACTTAAACTTTATAGAAGTGATTTGCGTTAGAGTGACTGATTGCAAATGGGTAAAATTTGTATACAATTTACAAACCTAAAAGAGCAAATGCATTCTTCAGAGCCGCTTTTCGCCAACGTTCCTCCGTGAAATTATTCGAGAAGAACTGTGTCATGCGCTCATCACGTTGGGATCGATACAGACCCCACACCACTGATTTCTTTTTCATCGCCAAATAATAGATGGCAGCATCCAGGGGATCTTGATTTGCCTGATACGCTGCCTTAGCCAATTTTTCGACACACGTCTTCAACAACGAGTTACTTCGTAACCACCATCCAACCCCCAACTCCTTCAACACAGACCACTTGGGTTGTCCTTTTGCATAACTTGGAATCAAATTCAATAATTCACTTTGACTTTCTGAATGATAGGCCCACGCCAGATTATTTGATCCAATGCCCTGACGTTGGAATTGAGCACGTTGCGCCAGTGGCAGACATCGTAGAAGGTAGCCGTAATGTTTCATCGCCAACAAGAAGCGAAGACCACATTCATCCAAAGATTCTGTGTTCATATCATCGGATTGTGCGACTCCCTGGAGGTTCTCCTTGGCCAAAGCGGTTCTTGCTGCATCGATCGCGAATCGTTCAGCTAAATCGGTGTTACATGTGGCAACTGTGTCAGCCAGAGCTAACAAGTGCATTTGATCTAAACTTGAAAGTCCGGGTAAATGGGTGTGGGTCAATAATCGTGATAGGGTCCGTCCTTGTCGAGGACCAAAATGTGCAAGGGATTGACGTTCCGGTAGCGAACCACGTCGATCTGTTCGTCGACTCACACTCGTTTCAACATCATCGTCTTCCAGTAACGTATCCAACGACTCCTCGGCTGGAGTTCCGTCGAATAATTCGTCGTATCCAGGTTGTTCGTCAGTGGTGGCACTTCCAGTCTTTTCTCGATCAGCGGCTAGGAGAGTCCATAACGGTAACGGGGGTATTGATTGAATCTCGGCGTAATCTAAATTCATAATATCGTCGGGTAATTGGGTCGCTGCCGCTGTTGATCCACGTGGTTCCGGACTTCCGGCAACGCCACAACCAACGGATAAAGTTCGGGTGCGGGACCATCCACGTGCTACACTAGAATCGTCATCTTCAATGGTGCCGTTTCGTAAATTCGGACCTCCGATACAGCGCACCAGGTGTGCTAGGATTGCTTTAACCCAACGAATTTTGCCGGAATTGAGGAGTTCCATCAACTGTTTTGGATGATATTGTGGTAGAACTGGGCAAGCGATTCTGGACGCTTCGAAGAGGCCATAATCTGGCATGTAGTCGAGGGAAGGTGCTGGTTGTGAGTTAGTGTTCGTGTTTGCTCCTGTACGCTTCTTACGACTGTCTGACGATAAAATTTGTAAATTAACCGAGCTGACTCGTGATAAATGTGGCATCGAATTTGTCGGTCCTAAACGTCGTTGACTATTTTCTTGAACGAGAACTCGCAGATCAACGTCTCGCAACTGTCTCGTATCTTGCATTTCTTCTGAATCCATCTGCACTGCCATATCCTGGTTTGATGGTTTATTCGGTTTCCACTGCGTGTAAACGTGCATTTCTGAATCCATTCCGACCACAAGTATACCATCACGTACCCACGAGATTTGCATTGGAAGCGGTGGCAATCCATCAGCGGTTTCTAGAAGAATTTTTCGTAGTTTCATCCAACGTATCTCGTCGACAAAGTGGGGTTGCGCCAACGATGACGCTTTCCGTAAAATTGGTCGATTTGTGGATTGAGATTCTTTCATGGCTTTCATGTTCGCTTGTGCCAAATCGCTTGAGACGGGAGTGAAAAGCATGATTTTACTTCCAACGGCGACTGTCAAAATGTGACTTCCATCCTCTTTGGACACCCAATCGAGTTGGACGAGATGTTTTTGGGTTAGTGGGCAGGTGTTTCCGTTTTCCGAAATAGATTTTCGTAACGATTGTAAAGTACTGAAACTGGGGACGGCTAAGAGTGTACTAGCACCAGGTTTAGTTGGATCTTGAATTTGGAGTTCATTTGAGCGGGATCGCGGTTCCTCGGCGAAAGTGTGTAAAACTTGGGTGATTCTCTGTTTCTTTTGTAAATATTTCGAATCATACAGGTAACTAAGGTCTAGGTGGGGATCAAGTTGTATACGTGGTAGGTGAATATTCTTCAAATGGATTGTATCCTCGAGCACCCATTCAGAGCCACCGGTACTCTCGCATTCGTATATGGCGACGCAAAGATTCACGTAACGGGACTCGGGGTCAGCTTTTCCTGGACGCGTGAAACTTCGACCGTACTTATAGGCGCAAGCAATTCGTCCCGAATACGCCGCGCACACATTCAACGGTTGTCCTCCAATTTCGATCGTGGATTCTTGTTCCCGTCGCACCATTTCCCACTCTTTCCATTTATAATCTTCGCCACATTTCCAAAATCGGACCGTACTATCGGAACAGGCGGTGACGAGAACGTACGGTGCCAAACAAGCTGGGTATATCGAAGCGGAACTTAGATGACCGGCAGCTGGGGCTGCATGCACTACTTCCACACCGTCGGGTAGTGGAAGCGCTTGTTCGCAAACTTTACGTGTTGAAATAGTGACGTGTGGGGCCCACGGTGATATACCGTTGTGGTCGCCTTGCACGTCGGTGCCGCTGTCACGATCAGCCTCGTCATCGTCTTGCACCAGCTCGCTGTCCGGCACGTACATCATACTTGCGGTAAGTCCACCATCAGTTTCGGTCGGATCTGGTTGTGAGGCAATAACCAGACGCCACATATGTACCGTGGTACCGTTCATGGTACGTTCGAGCACAACGATGTAGAAAGGCTCCTCGAATTCGGCGGTTCGATGTAAATCGACCATAGCACCGCCATGTTGTTGCGCTTCCGTTAGTCCAATCTCATTGGCTCGTTTCTCCTCAAGTGTTGCACTGTCCACAACGCGTTCACCTACGATTTTTAGAGTGGTCATGTTGGCAATATCTTCGTGAAAAATTAGTTACAAGGAAAGTTTCTCTGGTGTCAGTTCCCGATTTTGATAAATTTTGGTACATGTGTAGTACAAACAACGGAATCCTATTTTTTTTATTTGCTACAAAACCTTAAAACTAAAAAAAAAAAAAATACCTACGAAGTTTTTCACTTTAGCCATTGAAAATAACTTTATCTCAAAAAATGGGGCTGGAGAATCATAAGTAATACTTTTAACTCTTTGCGCTTATAAGACATGTCTGGCATGACAAGGTGGTTTGGCCATTAGCTCAATCATATTTTACATTTAAACATTAAAATATGGGTCTGTGGACAATAAATAGCGTTGAATCAACTTTTGAAAGTAACAAATCTAACAAAAAGAGCATTTAAAACATTTAATTCGAGCTTTGAGAAAAAAGGTTGCAAGTTTTTTTGAAAAAATAGGAATAAAAATCATGCGTCATGTCATGTGTCACATGTCTTACCAGCTAGCCGAGAAACACGTTTATTTTTGCTTGAGTGCAAAGAGTTAAACCTATTTACAGCTCTAACCTAATGATTTTTAAAAATATAATCAAAAAAATAAAATTTCAAAATATGAAAAATAATCGAAGTTTGCTGGATTCATAAAAATCATTAATCTTTTCAGTCATTTATTTTGTATACTTAATAATGCGCGCACTTATTGCATACGTTACTATAAATCTTTAAGAAAATTTTAAGCCCGTAAACGTGTCTGCAGGTGGTCCAGAACCTGGTTAAATCAAATTCTGCAAAAATGTCTTTTTTTCAAAAAAATTGATTTTTGCAAAAATTACCAAATGTTTTGCAATTTTTCAAAAATGCTCCTATTCTGCTTACCAAGGACTATACTTTTACCAGGTTTCATAAAAAAAAATATTTTTATCCCTTTAAAGTATAAGCAATTGAAAAAATCGCGATTTTTGGCGGTTTTTTTGCGATAACTAATTTGTTTATGCACTAATTTGCATGAAATTGGTCTCATGCTGTTGATATTAAATAGTTCTACAACTTTTGTACGAAACATTTTTTTGTACGAAATTCAGTCTTTTTAAAAAATGCAAAAAACTGTTTTTGGCCTTCTTTGGTCGCCATTTTGAGGAACTTCCCACATGATTCAACTGTTTAAAAATAGTTCGTCCAATTCTATGGATTTTTTCCTATCTTTTCCATATCTTCCCTTCCAGGTACTAATTTTGGCACGTAAAAATTTAATTTGCTTGGACTATAATTAGTAATACTGGCAATATTATTGATCAAATGATCATGCACGGATCGCCAAAAAAAATTCTATTGATGCGTATAAATTTCGATTCAGCCTATTGGCGAAGGGGGGGATTGTTCGAGTAAAATTAGGGGTAAAATTTGAAGTAGAGTGAATATGCTTTGGTATTTTAAAATCTAAGTACACCACAAATCCAATTTTACGTAGTGGTCGGTGCAAATTTAAGGGGAAGTACGTAAAATCGGAAGATCAGGGGCGTCGGTAAACTTTTGTTTCGGGGGTTGGTAAACATTATTTATCTGAACTTATTTAAAACAATATAATCTTAAGAGACAATTTACACCTAAAATTCGGTTGTGTAGACAAAGGAAATCGAATGTTATACAAATGAATATGAGTTACGACTTTTAGAAAACTGTCGAAAAATCAACTTCACTATCGCATTCATCAGCGTAAAAGATGCCAAATAGTGGAAGCTGACAAAAATTCTAGAATATTCTACTCGTGAACTAGCAAAGATACCAAAAAATAAACTTTACTGTTGAATTGGGCACTAAAAATTAGATTAAGCAGCGCATTTTGACAAAAATTCTAGAATGTTCTATTCGTCAACTAACAAAGATATCGAAAAATCGATTGCACCATTTAATTGGTCATCGAATAAAAGACGGAATAACACATTTTGATAAATGTTCTAGAATATTCTATTTGTCAAATAACAAAAATTGTTTGTCAAAGTCGGACATTTGGTTTACATTAGTTTTATTTTGGGTTGGACAATTAAGTGGTGCAGTAGATTTTCCAATATCTTTGTTAGTTGACAAATAGAATATTCTAGAACATTTTTCAAAATGTGTTATTTGGTCTCTTTTTTGGTAGCCAATACAGTGGCGACGTTTGTTTTTGAATATCTTTGCTAGTTGACAAATAGAATATTCCAGAACATTTGTCAAAATGTGTGATTTGACCTCTTTTTCAATGGACAATTAAATGGTACAATTGATTTTTCAATATCTTTGCTAGTTGACAAATAGAACATTCTAGAATTTTTGTCAAACTGCGCTGTTTAATCTCATTTTTAATGACCAGTTCAACGGTGAAGTCTGTTTTTTGATATCTCTGCTAGTTGACGATTAGAATATTCTAGAATTTTACGTTACTCATTTTGCATTTGCATTTTGTATACAGAATATGTGCATGTATATCTGCAGTGAAATTATAAAATTTTTAAAGGCTACGAGGCCCTCAGACAATATTACCTACGGCCCTGACTCTGGCTTGGTACATAAATTTTCACTAACACAGACAAACAACAACATATCTGTGAGAGGAGAACCCCACTTAATCGCTGACGTCACTACGTAAAATCGGAGTACGTACCATTGGATGGCCACTGTACCTAGCATGTTGCACTGCACGAAAAATGCTAGTGTTTTTGCTCAAAGACAAAGTGATAAATCAAATGAAAGCATGGTTTGATGTTTAGCCTACCCGCAGTCATACGCCACCAGATGACTAAAGTTTACAACTAAAGAAACGTTGGCAATTTACAATTGGCGACGCAAACATTCTCATTCGCGCCTCTAGTGGTAAAATTAGAACTAGTATCAAGTAAAAATATACGTATACGTTTAATTGGTAGATAAAATCTAATAAATATTTCTATCGACAATTAAACGTAGTATACAAAAATTTTTACTTTATACAGCTTCTAATTTCAGGGGCGCTCGCGTAAAACCACTAAAACGCGCGCTCGCGTAATCTTTGCGTTGCTAATTGTCCGTTTTTATTTGGAACAATTTAATAAATTATTATAAAAAAAAAAAAAGAAATAAGAATAAGATTCTAAAAAATATGCCAGTTTATATTTTTTGCAAATAAAATAACAAAAATTTTGTGAATTGTTAAAATCTAATAAACTTTTGTCTGCTCATAGTAGTTATTTTTTTAATCACTAGTTTGCGTATCTAAATTTTATAATTTACAGCTTGATTAGAATTCTCATTTCCGATATGATATTCCAAATAAAATATTATCGTCTACAAATTTATAAGTTATTACTAAAAAGAGATCTTAAAATTTACTAAACATTGTAAGGACTAAAGATCTAGAAAAGGTAGAAACTGGATATAACTGAGATTTATCTTAACATCCAATCAAACATAATTTACGCTTTTCCCCGCAAGAATCTAGAGAGGAGCAAAAATATTATATAAAAGTATGTAATTTCATGTAATTATCTAATTTTTATGTTCTAATTTTGGAAAGAAATATTTTGCTATCTTTTTTCAGCCATTTACTAATGGATATATGTTTCATAACTTAGCAATATGACAAATATGCTACTCATATTTTGAAATATCAATGTATATTCACCCTACTTCAAATTGTACTCCCAATTTTTCCGAATAACTCCTCCAGTGATTCCGGCCCTGGATTTATATACATCAGTAGAAAGTTCTTTGAAAATAAAACGTTGTACCAGTTAAAATTTTATCTCTATGTGCTGTTATAGTTTTCCAGTTATCAAACAGAATTGAAATTTTGCCCTAATTTTTCGGGGTTATTACTACACATATACATACCAAATTTCATCGAAATCGGTAAATGACACTGGAGAATCTTTCGTTAATACATACCAGTGATGAGTTGTTCTTGAAACACATGTAAAAACTGTGTATTCTGCCAATCGTGGGTAGCATCTGCAATGGCATCCAGCTGGATCACACAACCAGGTCTTGCCGTCGACTGTTCTGAAACAATTTTGATTTTATCGTGTAACGGGAAGTTATGGTGGAGACCATCGTCGGAACTATCCGCTTCATGCGACGATAAACTGTCCAATGAAGCCGCGGCACGAAGTCTACTTCGACGTTCTGATATTGATATCTCGGCCAGCAGTGTTCTTGCGTCAATTACCGCTTGATACACACGTAAACTTTCACCATCGCTGGCGACAAAACATGCACTAGGTGAATTACTCAAATTTCCTAGGGTTGTACTTGGTAGCAGCGTGGGAATCCAAGCCACATTCGAAAATGCTGATATTTGGGGTGAATTGATGCGAGCTAGTTCATTGACGCCGCCAGATTTTGAAAGAGGTCCCACAGCGTCCACGCGCCATAAAATCAGTTCACTACAGAAGCCCTGAAATTAAATCATACATTTTAAAAAATTAGATTGCGTCCCCGAGTCTATGAAGAAAAATTTAAAAAAAGTACCGTTGAACTAAGATAAGACGACTTCTTGGTGTCACCACCTCCATTATTTCCATTGTTTCCATTATTATTATTCTCTGATTTCTTATCGCGATTTTTATCTGAAAAAAATTTTCAAGTGATTTTTTACCACATCAGTTTTAAGCGAATTTCCATTCTGGATATTCACTTATTACAGTGGGTGTCATGGAAGGACCTGAGTCCGGGACCATGACAGAAATTTGTTTTGAGGCTCCGAGAAACAGAAAATGACTTTCACTAAAATTTATATATATGTATGTATATACGAGTCTGCGCGGTAACTCTCGAATGAAGCATCCAATTTTTACAAAATTTGGTGAGAAGGTCAAAAATTCCAAAAGCTTAGATGGGTTCGTCAGCTAGATACGTCCGATTTTTAGAAGCCAAAATTTTAGCCATTTTTCGACATTTTTAGTAATTTTTTGCAAAAATTGGCCAAATTAAAAAAAAAAATTATTTTGTTTTTAATTTCAAGTGATTTTTTTACCACATCAGTTTTAAGCGAATTTCCATTCTGGAGATTTACTTATTACAGCGGGTGTCATGGCAGCACCTGAGTCCGGGACCATGACAGAAATTTGTTTTGAGCCCTCGAGAAACAGAAAATGATCTCCATTAAAATTTGTATATATATATATATATATATATATATATATATATATATATATATATATATATATATATATATATATATATATATATATATATATATGTATGTATGTACATATTTGTCTGCGCGATAACTCTCGAACGAAGCATCCAATTTTTATAAAATTTGATGAGAAGGTCAAAAGCTTGGATGAGTTTGTCAGCTAGACACGTTCGATTTTTAGAAGCCAAAATTTTGGTCATTTTTCGCCATTTTTAGTGGAATTTTGCAAAAATTCGCCAGAATTAAAATTTTTTCACTGTTAGATTATTAAATTGTTATATGAGATACAATGAGAATCTTTGAAAATTCGCTATGTTATGCAGATGCTGTGACAGAAGTATTTTACTTTAAACTTCATACCTGGCATGTTATGGTGACTTGTGGTCAATAGAAGAGGCAATACTGGATGACAGGTGATATCGTTGACACGGAATCGATGTCCAGAAGCGCGACTCGCGTGTGCGATACTTAATACTTGTGAAAATTTACTCTTATCGGCAAATGTGAGTTGCCACAGATTGAGTGTTCCATTCGAATGTTTACTGACCATAGAGATGGTCGGTGCAGGACTTGCGGCGTCCGATTGGGCACTTGTCAATTCGTTTGCACTACTCTCGATTTTACTGACCGCTTGTTGCAATGAGACATGAGTTGCATCTAAAATTTCAAAAAATTTTCACTTATTCTGCGAAAATATTCCGAAGAAGAGTGTTACGAACCTTTTTGTAATTCGACACTTTCGGAATCTTCTTCTAATACTTTCGGTAATGGGCTACCACTTCCAGCTTCTCCAGCAGATTTAATTTCAGATTCTAAAATATTTTATACAATTATAAAGAAACAATCAGTAAAATTAATAGTCTGAGAGCTGACTCGAAAAAAAATGAATTTATTTTCAAATTGATAAACGTAACGTCGCAATTAAAATTTCTTCAATTTTATCGACAAAATCAAAATCGACTATACCACAGAATTAATCATCGAAAAAACCATTTTTGTTGTTCTATTGAACTTTAGGTATAAGTGCCATCTATTTCAGAATCAGCTCTCGGTCTATAAAAAATCAGTTTTTATCACTTACTAGTAGCACTTCGAATAGCATCCTTCAAATGTAATGCTGGTACTACACTGGCGTGATAGAGACTAACATTTGTTGACATACTCATGGCATCACCTAAGGGGAACGCACCAGGTATTCGAGTACTAAACGATACTTGAGCTTGTCGAAATGAGCCTGGATGAAATTCGTCTAACCATTCGATCATCCTGTTAAAACAAGTCAAATTCGTAAATTTATTTATACAATTTAAAATAAAACAGTTCCTTTGCAAAATAGACAGGTTGAACACTTTCCTTTGATTAAAAATTACCGTAGATTAAAAGAGTTGTCATATATGATATCAACTTCGTGCATAGATGTACGCTTGAAGTATTTTAGATTTTTAAACAGTAATTTTACTGTTCGTTAATGACTATCTAACACCGAAACATAGCACAAAAATTTTAAAAATAAACGTAGTATCTGCGAAGTAAAATACTAAACTACATTAAAGCATTCTAAAGATTAAGGAATGATTTTTTGATATGTTATTCTTTAGTATTTAAAAAATAAAATTACAAAATTTGAAACAATTCTGACGTATAGTTTGTGAAATAAAATACACTACTAATGGGGAATCCCCAAAACATCGCAAATCAACTGAGAAATGTATCGAAATTTACGTTAGCCATATTGAATATTAACTGAACGTCCATTTTTTATTATAAAAATTTTTTTTAATACTATATAGTCCGAAACTTTCACAGTAAACATCCCCAGATGCCGGCAATGTTTTTAAACAAATTTTTTATAAACACATATACATAAAAGGATTCAACATGTGTAAACATACGTCCAAATACATTGATACTTTTAATAAAATCAATAACAGGAAGTAAGATAATAAATTGGTAAAAATAAATATACATATATATTTAAAAAAAAATCGCGATCGGCCTCTGCGGTTGTTGTGATTATTTTCGGATGCCGAAAACGTCGACAGTAAAGTGTTAATTATAAAATTAACATTATCAAGTAATTTAAAATTAAGAAACAAAAGAAAAAATTTAAAAGGAAATTATTTTTGACAATAACTGGTAGTTTCTTATATACCGAGCGTTCATAAAGGTCCGGAACAGCTCCGCAAAAGTTCCGCAAAATCGCTGTTATAATTGACTTTATCGAAAAATAACCCGGACAAAAGTTTCATGGGAAGAAATGAGGAACTAGAAAATGACCTCGAATTTGACCTTAACCAACCAATATCTTGAGAACCAACATATTTTTTTCGTTTTTATGACCTTCACACGACTTTGGGATATGAAATATGAATATGGTTTTGAACATAGAATTTCCCGCTCTTTCCGAATCCGAGGTCAAAAATAGGGGTTTCCATTTAAAAAACAAAGTTGACCTCCAAATTTTGGTCAAGGTCATGTTCAAGGTCATTTTCTAGTTCCTCATTTCTTACCACGAAACTTTTGTCCGGGTTATTTTTCGATAAAGTCAATATTAACTGAGATTTTCAGCTGTACCGGAACTTTATGAACGCACGGTATATTTTTTTTTGATAATCAGTAGTTCTTTAATTCCTACGCGCTAACCACCTTAATTTATTAAATATATTATCAAATAAGTTGTTTGATAATTATAAAATTAATCGTAACATGTCACTAAAGGCAGTATTTTTGCAAAATAATGTGTTTATTTTATTATTGAACATATTTTTTAAGAACTGAGTAGTACTAACCAGATCAAAAAACTTCCATCGATTGGATGGACACTAAACAGTAAATCGGGACTGTGATGCCAATCTCGCAACAAACTCTCAATCCTTGCGTCCAAACTACTGTCCAATCCACTATCACACGTCGAAGTGCCATCATCGGAATTGCCACGTTTCTTACAAATATTCTCCAAGTCTTCTTCCGTCTCGAGCACCTTCTTCGTGAGTTCTTGTAGCAACGCCTCCGCTTGAAGACTAAAATGCATTTCCTTATTATCCAACCAGTGTAACACGAATGACGGTGGTGGCGACGAGCCATCATCATGATGACCTGTAGTAACTCCAAGACTTGGTACGAGAGGAATGTCCGTTTCAGCGTTAATACTGGCAGCCAGATGAAAATGTAGACCGGCCGTCACACCCGAGCCATGATAACCGTACGAATGGAAATCGTGCACACTGTACGTGGACGGTAACGTGGGTATCGGCGGTGTATTTCCGGTCGGTTGAGTACCACCTTGTTGTTTTGCATGACGACGAATATGAAAACATGTCTTCATGTGTTTCAGTCGTTGAACAAATCGATGTTTATGCCGATGCGCTCGATACTTAGCACGACGTCCTGGTTCCATGTTCACGCCTGGGATACCGCCACTTCCTGAATCATCCGGTGGAACCGTTTCTAACCATACACGACAAATATTATCCAAACATGATGTAACTAGGGTATTAGCCACTGAACCTCTGAAAGTTAGATAAAATTCGTTATAAAAAGGCGGTAATTTGTGAGCGCTTCAGGTGCTTACTTAGGCATATATCTACTTGTACGCCGCCAAGCGAGATGTGTCACAGCACGAGGATGAGCAATATAAACAAAACCATATTGGAGTTCGTTAGTTATATAACCGGTTTGATCTACACTTCGCAGTGGGTACATCACTTCAAAAACAAAATTAAAATTTAATAGATTTGAACGTTACATTATAGTATTCTATATAAAACATTTTATACAAATTCTACTTTTATTTAAAATTAATTTTGTCACATGTTTCGATTCATACAATCATTATGAAAAAAGTGAAAATTACACTACATTTCCATACTAAAAATATCCTATGGAAAAAGTAGTAAGAGTTGGAGCACTGTCGTGTCACACCAATCTCACGTATCTCAGAAATGATAGTTTTGAGAAAACTTGATTTGAATAAAATATCAGATTATCTTAGTACCCTCAAACATTATTAAATATCTGAGATAATTGATTTTTATTATGCGTTATTGGTTCAACGTTGTAGCATTGATTTAATAACGTATAAATATATTATGTATTTGAAAATATAGGAAATAGGGAATGTGATACAATCAAAATAAAAATTTAAAAATATAATAGATTAATTACACTGGGCAACAAAAAAAAATGTTTTTGTCCCAAAAGGTTTAATTAATGCCTGATCTTTACAGAATTTTATACACTGAATTCAAAAATGAAAACAGTTTTTTCCCATCACGCAAGGTTTTCTTGTGACGATCCAATAAATATATTACAATTAATACAAATTTACTCCAATACGGATCCAGGTTTGGTACATTAAAAGATAGTTGTAAAAGATTTTTTTGAATATTTTGCTTCTGGTACATCTCTTTTAAGGGTCCAGCAGTAGTTAGTCAGTATTCTTGCATTCCATTTTCCCTGTTACCTTTTTTCCATACCTGAAATAACTGGCTGAAACCGTTTTCCATGTTCACTACTTATATAGTCTAGATTCTGTGGAAATTAAGGAACTGAATTTTGAGTGACAAGTTGCTACCCAAATCACTATACGCTTTCAGTACCTAGATAGTCCACATATTTCTTGTAGTTGTCGGGTTTATGTCGTCCTAATAAATATTTAACCACATGTTTTAAACAGATCCATACTTTTGTCTCTAAGTCATTACGTCTGCTTTCGAAATTATCAGATTTTATCAATTCTTTTATCAGTGGGCCTACAAAGATGCCTTCTTTGATTTTAACATCACTAAATTTGGAAAACTTCCCTTTTAAATATAAAAACCTTGTCCATTCTTGTCCATAGCTTTCATTCTTGTCCAAAATAAGTATCTCCTATATACCAGCGGAGTGGCTAAGCGTGCCTAGGGACTGGTACGCCAACTAGTAGGTCAACGATTCGAATTTCGCGGCTGGCTATGCTTGTGAAGTTTTTCTGCAGTTTCCCTTCACAACTCCAGATGAATATCGGCATAGTTCCTAAAGAAGACGGCTGCAGAGGTATACTGCCAAATCCTAGCCCCGTCACTACTTCCCTCATCCTCCACACACATCATAATGCTAGGTAATTGTAATGTGTATCAATAAAGTACAAAAATAATGATGTGGGTGGCGTCTATTATAGACAAGAATGTCTGAAGAACAGACGTTAAACCCCCATTATTATTGTTATTGAGTAGCTCCTATAAGAAAAACCTTACATGATGGGGCAATTATGATTAAAAATTTGAATTCTACTCATAAAAATACGTAGGTATATGTGTAAATATTGCATGGGACAAAACATGTGTTATCCAGTGTTATTATATTATTACCTATTAACAAAAATTAATTTTATTGTCAATATATATATATATACTAAGAATTGAGTTGTTACGCGTAATTGTTGTATCTCAAGATACATGACATTCGTGTGACACGGCAGAGTAGTGGGGGAGGGTTGGCCATCTGGTGACGAATGAACGAACTACTGCCTGTAGGCTAAATATTTTTTATTACTCATGCGGGAGAAGTACTAACTTGGCGCACACATTTCTGTACGCAAAATAGCTGTTTGCCCACTGTACTCTTCCCGCATACTTTTTTGCGTGTGGAAAGTAACTTTCCACACGCAAATTGACAATAAAACACGCAAAATTTAATCGAAACACGCAAAGTCGCCTCTCAATTTTTCATTTAATTAATATTTCATTTATACTATAGAAACCACCAACAAAGTAATTTAAACGATAATTAATTCAGAAAAAAAAGACGAACACTTAAAAATATTATTTTAAAAAGTAATAAAAATGTCAAAAATAGTGATAATAATAGAAAAAAGTATGTGAGATTCGTAATAAAAAATAGTATGTGCAACTCGTGCGGGATTGTCGATTGCCCTACTCAAGCGAATGAGCGCACTCACTACGTTCGTGCGCTCAACTTCGCTTTCGTGAGCAATCGACAATTTCCCGCACTTATTGCACAATATACTATAAATATTTAATGGTTTAATATTTAGCCTACTGGCAGTAGTTCCTTCATTCGCCATCAGATGGCAGAAAATCACACTTAAAAAAATGGTAGCAATTTGGAAATGTCCGTTTTTATTTGAAAACAGTAAATTATTATGAAAAAATTAGAATGAAATTCAAAAAAATATGCCAGTTTGTATTTTGTAAATTAAACAACACAAATTTTGTGAATTGTCAAAATCTAATAAACAAACCTTGCCTACTGGTTGTAGTTATTTTTTTAACACTAATTCGCGTATCCAAGTTTTACGATTACAAATAAAGCATGAAATGTAGTGTAATTTTCACTTGTTTTATAATAATCTAATGAATCGAAACAAGTTAGAAAACTAATTAAATAAAAGTAGTATTTTTGCAGTGTTTTATTTATTATGAACCATGAAAAAGGAAGTTCTACTGTACTAAACTTACAAAATTTATTTTCAAACCAAATTTTAACAAGACGATCGTTACGTCCAGCCGTGGCAAATAATGTGCCATCGGGACTGAAAGCCATATGATACACGGGTATGGCAGTTTTACAACTCCAAACGCAATCCCAACCACCGGTGGCTGCACCATTTTCACCTTCCACATTCGATGCTGATGACATATCATCGTGGCCATAATCGGCAGATGGCTCCCCAAGTTCAAATGTGACACCACCTCCCATATCTTCAAACTGCTCCGGTGGCGGTTGTTGCCAGAGTTGTAAAACGATCCCGCCAGTCAAAAGACGTGTTCCCTCCAAGTTCCAACTGAGACAGGCAATCGGTGACTCGGAACGTAAACTTCCCGTTTGGACCCATCGATATTCAAGACCCTAAATATACACAAAATATAATCAAAACTAGATACCGTAGACAGGGATGAATAGGCACGAATTCAGACTTCACATCGTATTTTTTTGTATTTATTTTACGAGTACCTAATCTATACATATAATAAAACTGTAACGAGACCGTTTCTGTACATGGAATATTTTTTGAAAATTCTAAATTTACTTATTTAGAAATTAGAAAAATTTACTTAAATTTGAAAATTTTAAATTTAAGTAAATTTTTTTTGGCACTTACGTGTTAGTGACACCCACCATTTTTTGTTCAACAATGTTTCTTAGTACTCTATAACATATATTTTTACGGAAAAATTTTAGTTGGTAGAACCAATGACGTATATGGACTAGTCATTTTGTTAGATGATCTGAAGCCAAGCACTGGTGTCCCTACTGTCACTTTTTTAGTAGTGTATATGTTGTTTGCATTGACAAAATATCTGCATCTCGTTTTATTTTACATGTGTGTTAATGTGTGTGAATATGTGTGTAGGCTTCATTTCTGTAATATTCACATAAACTGTATGCCATCTCCACCCCACCACCGTGGGTAGAACATAGTAATATTTCAATACAAATGGACCATTTTCTCAAATATGTAGCAATCTGTCACCAGGGCGGCGACACAGGTATTTGGGATTACATGTCTATAATCGAGATATTAATTTAACCAACCAAAAATCACCTTTTGTTAATACCACTTTAGCAACGAAATTTTCCAATTCGGTTACCTAGGAATATTGTTTATTTTTTAGAAATTAATATTCCAACTATAGAGGTAGTTCCGATTAACCCGTGGCGCCGTCCTGATGTTAAACAATTTTTTTATGCGGTTACATAGCAATTTTTAAATTAAAATTTCAATCATAGAGATGTAGTCCCAGCTTACCTGTGTCGCCGCCTTGGTGTCAGACAGTTACATATTTTGAGAAAATCGCTCATTACCGAACATGGGCCGGCAGGGCCGTTTTCCCTATCTTACCCGGCTATGCCCTTTATATTTGTTAAAATACCTACATTTTCAATAAAATCTATAAAATAGACTAGTGTTTTTTCCTATACAGAGCGTTTATAAAGTTCCGGAACAGCTGAAAATCTTAGTTAACATTGACTTTATCGAAAAATAACCCGGACAAAAGTTTCATGGGAAGATATGAGGAACTAAAAAATTGAAAATTGTATTGGTACTGTAAATAGTTATCGGTGTAGATATCAAAACAGCGATTTTTAAAATTTTTGTCTCTCTGTCTGTCTGTTCACGCATCACGCTAAAACTACTACATGGATGTTAATGAAATTTAGTATGGTGATAACTTATTACCTGGGTCAACATCTAAGATACTTTTTACTCCGGGAAAATGTCTCATTCCCATGGGAAAACAGAAAAACCATTTTGAGCATGTGCACACATTACGCAAAAACTATTAAACGGATTTTTATGAAATTTGGTACGGTGATAACCTATTACCTGGGTCAACATTTAAGGTACTTTTTACTCCGGGAAAATAGAAAAACCATTTTGAGCATGTGCACTCATTACGCAAAGACTATTGAACGGATTTTTATGAAATTTGGTATGGCGATAACCTATTACCTGGGTCAACATTTAAAATACTTTTTACTCCAGGAAAATGTCTCATTCCCACGAGAAAATAGAAAAACTATTTTGAGCATGTGCCTGCATTACACAAAACTATTGTTCTATGCAAATGCTTTATAATTATTATACTTATATACTTCTCATTGATTTTATGCGGGAACGACGTCACGGGTACAGCTAGTCTTTAATATATTAAAAATTTACGCGAGGATGGTCACTTTATTACAGTATCAAAAAAATTTTGAAAATATCGGTGGTTTTTTAAAAAATAACAAAAATCATATTCTCTATGGTAAATTCGGATCAAAAGAGACGATAAAAGGGTGAATGGGGACGACCCGTAGGGCTCACCAAAATTGAAATTCAAATATAATATAATTTCGAATTTTTTGTATTTATACATCCAAAAAAGAAATAATATTTCATGATTTTCTGTCGAAATAAACGTAAAATCTAAAGTAAAGTTTTATAAAGTATAGAAATGTTTTGCTGAATGTGTTTATAAAAATATTGAATGACTTGATGACCTTAAAAGTGCTCTGTTCTATGTTCCAATACATCCTTCATCCGTCCTTAATCACCCCACATTCGTCCCTTTATACTTGATATAACGTCCCTATTAACCTATATACTGTCCCTATTCGCACCCTTTCCGTCCCTATTAACCTCCAACTTAGCCCAAATGGCAAGTCCTCATTATTTTCTCTTAAAAAAAATAAAAACAACTAAAAGTTTGCAGTCTTTTTTTCTCAGATATGTTTCAAAATAACTAAAATTTCGGTTAAATAACAATTTATTCATAAGAGCGCCAAAATAAATAGTTTTTAGATAAAACTTTAAGACAAAAAATAGCAGTTTGAAGACGTCAGTATAAACTGATTTTTTAATATTTTTTATCCAACTTCAAGCTTAGTTACTATTGTTACCCAAAAGAACAATTAATTTACTATAGTTTAAAGAACGTGTTGGTATTTTGGAGAATTTTCCACCAATTTATTACAAATTTAAAACATATTTGACGTTTTAGTACAAAGAACAATATATATTTCGCTGATTCATAAGCTTTTCAAGTTCTATCTACATAAAATATTTTATATTAATATTATTACAATAAAATTATTATTACAACATTATTTTATTGTAATAATATTAATATAAAATATTTTATGTAGATAGAACTTGAAAAGCTTATGAATCAGCGAAATATATATTGTTCTTTGTACTAAAACGTCAAATATGTTTTAAATTTGTAATAAATTGGTGGAAAATTCTCCAAAATACCAACACGTTTAGTAATTACTATTCCACCGAACACCTAATTGACAATTATAGTTTAAAGAAGATATACGTTCGCATTTACGTCTAGTATCTTCAAACAAGGGTTTCCGATCTCGATTCGATTTTATCGAAAATCGATTTTTGGAGGGTCGATCTTCGATTTTTTGAATCGATTCTTTGAAGACCAAATCGATACAGAGATCGTGAAAAATTTACGGGATCGGAGATCGATCTTTTTCAAATTTAAATTAGAATATTTTTTGTAAAAATATGATTTCTTAAAGTTATTGTAGAATATATTTTAACTATTTATGTTGTCAAATAATTTTACCATTTTTATGATTCATTTATAGAAAATTGAGTCAAATTTTTGATTCGTGTGACATTTTTAGCGCAAACTGGAAACCACTTGAATTATATTTTATTTATACTAAATTCAGTAATTCAACTTCAAAGGAAATTGAAATTTTTTTGAAACTGATTTGTGATTTACTAATAAAAAAACTTAAATAAAACTTTTATATTTCTTTTATTTTCTGTAAGTACAAAAATTGAATCGATTTTTGTCAGATCGATCTTTTGTAAGCCGATTTTCTCCTGCATCGATCTTTGGTTTAACGATTCGAATCGATCCACAAGATCGATTTTTTGGCCAGCGATCGGAAACCCTATTTCAAACTGAGCTCATGAATAACATTTTTCATTTTGTCCCGATTCTTCCCTATCTACGGTAACAAACGGATAAAGGTCCTGTTCTACTTACATGTGAACTTGATCCATGTATTAAGGGTGTTGGTTCAAAAATACAAACGGTATTCTCATACGCAGCAGCAATTTTTCCAGTATCGGTTGAACAATCGAGCGAACTAATTCGAATATAATTATGTACAGCACCAGGTATAATTTGAACACGTTCAAAGTTTGATGCCAATATAACTATGTTGCAGCCAGCCGCATAAGCCTATCATTATTAAAAAAAAAAATTATATGAAAAATCCCAATTTTAATGATTCTATTCGGAAATTAAGTTGGCGCTTACAGTGAAAGAAACGCCTTCAACACTTCCAACTGCAAAGCAACGATCGCCAGCATTACAAGCACCACTGACAATTTGATGACAATTCATTTTCGTTTACGTTACAAATTATTAAATCAATTACAATAATGTAGGTAAAAATTGGTTTTATACGAAAATTTAAATCATATTGAAAATGTCAATTGCAGAAGACATTTTCATCCGCAACTGACTGTCAATAAAATGTCAAACACTACGGAACGAATCGTTACCAAAAAAAACCTAAATATTTAGTGACTTATTTTCACAGGAGTACCAATATTATGTAATCTAATTGAATATTTAATTCAATTTAGATAGGGTGACCCAGACAACTTATTCAATTTTTTTCCAAAAATTAATATTAAAGATTTGTACAGTGGTATAATTTAAAAGACACGTTTTAGAAGATTATGCTTATAGAAATTTTGGTGATTGTCTAAAATGGCACTCCTCCTTATTTTGGGGTTTAAATTTTTTTATAAATGAGAGCTTTTGTTACTGGAGGACATTTTGTTTACCATATTATTTCAAGTGGAAGAGACAACTTCAACTTTCCAAAATTATTCTCAATCCCTAAAAAGATAAAAGTCTCAAGATCTTTCCCTATTTTCATGTATATTGACAATGTCTTGGAACATCGAGAACTAATAAGAAAGCTTTTTAAATTTTTCAAACTAATTGTTAAATTTGTACAGGGAATACCCTTTTCACGGACGCCATTATTCGAGTTATGTTACATTTAAGAATGCAGGATTTTAGAAGAGTTTAGTTTAAAGAATTTAAACTTTTATATTGATTCTAACAATAAGTTAACAATATACATATAACTAATATGCATGAAAGTGAATAAAAACAAATTTAACTTTTAAATTTTTGTAGAGGTTGGGTTTAATTTTTGAGCTTGAAAATTTTTCTCTACTTAGATATGCTACGTATGCTACTATCGCTAGTATATAAAAAAAAAAAATTTGAAAATAATTGGAACCTTTCTTTTATACGTTCTAGACAATAATTACAAATTTTTTAATCCACTTTTAATTAAACAGTGAACGGCATTAGAAATTGCAATAATTAATGTTAAGTTTTTAACTATTCTTTTACTTTTTTGAGGAACAATCATGGTTACAGGGTGTTACAGTTTTACCGGTGCCACCACTGTTTTGACTGTTTTCCTACATACATACTGAAATTCTGTAAATTAATTAATTAAATGTATTAACCTCGAAATGAAGAAATTAAAAAAATAAATTTTGTAAATAATTATTATAATTATTAATTTTTAGTAAAAATTATTTATAAATTATTTTTATTTAAATTAAAGAATTATATGAAATCACTTCTTAACTGATAAAGGTTACAAAATGATGTCTTTAACAAGAATATTTACAAACTTAAAAATTACAAATAATATCAATCAAACCGTACAAAATAGTTTATTAATTATATCACGAAATAAATATCGACATGTAGAAGTTCCAAAACCTGGAGTAAAAGGCAAAAGTTATCGTCGTATAGTCCATTTTGAAGATGAGTATACAATTAAGCCTCTAAACGTAACAAATTTAGGTGGACGTGACCCCGTAACAGGTATTTGAAACATCGCTTCCTTCAAAATAAACTTCTTCATTTTATTTTTCGATTATTTAAAGGTCGAAAAGTCGTAATCGGAATCGGAGGTGGTATTAAACACAAATATCACTGGATACAGTGGAAACGAGAGGGTCCAAAAGAGGGACCACCACAAGAAGAACGGGTACTTCAAATTTTGGAAGATGGGTAAATTTAAAAATAAAAAAATACTAGGCCACTTTTAAAAAAAAAAAATTGAAAATTTTAGATGTAGAACAGCACATATTGCGCTAGTCGGCGTAGGTGATCAATTAAAATATATTTTAGCGACAGAAAACATGAAACCTGGTGATATTATACGAACGTCCGGTTTTATTCCAAGAATTCCGGGTAAATCTTAAGTTTATCTTATACGGGAAGGTTACGAACTCGAAAATTCAAAAAAATTTTGAATTTTCGGGTTTGTAAGTCTCCCTCATTAATCATTAGACAATATGAGATAGAGATGTCGATTTTAAATCGATTAATCAAAGCTTAAAAAATCGATTCTTTTTTCGATTTTTTTTTCTTCATTTGAATCGATTTATGAATCGATTATTAAAAGTAAGAGATGGATAACAGATTTTTTCCAAAAATAATTTCATTTTAATTGTAATTCTACAAAGAAACATGTGTTAAAATAAAACATCAAAAACGTTATTGTTAATTGTCACTTTTTAATCGTTGTTATCAACGAAGCCCTCATATGGCTCTATATATGTAACTACATACACATACGCACTATCTTGTCCAGTAGAAGACTATTAATACAAAAGGAAGGAAGACCACCTATCTGGCAAACGATCCCTTTCCCACAAAAGCGACTTATTTAGAAAACATTTTTTTGTCAGTTTGTTTGAGATTTTTGAATAAATTTGGTTTATTCCGTGGTATTCGTCCTACATATTCAATTACGTTATTTGCTATAATTATAATTGAAAAGTTAACTCATCGCCTTTACAAATATAATGTAAAGTGTTTTTACACGATATTACCCATGTCCTATCAATTAAGTCCCTTAACAAAAATTATCAGCTAATTTTATTAAGCTTTTCAAAATTTCGATTTTTTAGATCGATCTCACAGAATCGATTTTTTTTAGCCGATTTTTTTTTATTTCGATTTAAATCGATCGAAAAATCGATCTTTTTTTGGAGAATCGACATCTCTAATATGAGAGCTAATTTTTGTTTTTTCTTAGTTCGACCAAATGAAGGAGATGCGTATCCATTGGGCGCCCTCCCCGTGGGAACCATAGTCCACTGCGTCGAAAAGTATCCAGGTCTAGGTGGTTTTTTAGTACACGCGGCTGGAACCTGTGCCACAATAACTCGACGGGCGGAAAATCGGGTTATCATTAAGTTACCATCGAAACGGGAGTTGTCGTTAGATGAAAAATGTATGGCAACTGTTGGACGTTTATCAAATGTTAATCACGGGAAAACACCGATTGGTTCAGCGCAGCGAATGCGGGAACTCGGTAATCGACCACGTTCTGGATTGTGGCACAGAAAGACCGGGAAACATGGCCGTAAGATTCGGCCGTTACCACCAGTGCGAGTGATAACGGAACCGCCACCAAAACCGTCACAGCCAATTCAGTTTACGATAAATTTGTAATTTTTTGTTTTATAAGTTTTTATTACGTAATAAAATTAATAAAAAATTGAAATTATGTTTTATTTTACCTATCTCTTACTAGGTGGCACTAGATTCGAGTAACTTAGATATGCTTTTTGTCAAATATTGGAAAATCGAGTGGAGTTGTGGTCTAATGTTTAGCTTACACGCAGTAGTTTTTTCATTCGTCACCATATAGTTAAAGTTCATAGCTAGAGAAATAACCAGGCCCGGCGAGAAGGTGGAACAATTGCCCGGGGCCTGGGTCTAAAAAGGTGTCTACAGCCTCGATTAGGCGCCCGGAAAAATTGAGATGTTTTTTTTTTTTTTTTTTTTTTTTATTTTATTTTGCTCATCAATTGTACTTTTGGAGAAAAATGTTTGAAAATTTTTTGTTGCGCCCGGAGGCCCGTCATTTCCCTCGCCGGCCCTGGAAATTACCATAATTTGAAATTGCTCTTTTTATTTAAAAATAATAAATTATTATAAAAAAAATAATATTTCAAAAAATATGTCATTGTTTATGTCCGTTAACGCTTTAAATGATTAATAAGACGAGTTAACTCTACCTGCAATATGGCGGTTCAAAATGCTGTGATATGTATATATTCACTGGTACAGGTGCCGCCATTTGTGACAATACGGTATAATTCTAAATAATGTTCAATTTTATCAACATAGTTTAGTATAATTTATTTTTTGTAAATTCCTAGGATTCACTTTTTTTTAATGTTGGAATCTTTCATTTTTTTTCTTTTTCTTTTTTTTTTTAGCCTTATCTATAGTACTTATCACTTGGCAGTAAAAAGTTCGGCATTTTGAGACAAAAAAATTTTACCATATGGTTTGTTTAAAAGAGTTAATTGTGGAGAAAATCATGCATTATTGAAAGGTGTGGAGGATTATTCATTATTCACACTATTTCGAACAATGAAATCTTCTTAACACCTTGACGGTCGTAATCTATACTGACAAAACGCCCAACTGGTACACCATTTGGACAGCTAGTACGGCTAATACACTTTATATGAAATTATTGACGTCCTGCGATGCGGTGTGTGAGTTAGTAAGGTTCCATTTGACGTTTTCTGATCATTAGCTTACTACACGTCAAATTAACCCCTTCCAGTATGATTCAGTCATTAAAAACTGTGGATGAAATTAATTTTTACTTAAAAAAACTTGCTTCATTTTATAACTATCACATACATATTGTTAATCAAAGTTGTATTCATAGAACACTAGAAGCCAACTAATATCAAAAAAGTGTAGCTCGCTTGGTGTCATTTGTTGGTCAGTCACAGCTTAAGGCATGTAGTCAGTCGGTGTCGGTCACCGAACGCACAATGCATTGTAATGTATTGTTAAACATTGTTACGTGAACTGCACACGTTGCTCTGTTTTATAATAGGTGTTTTGTAGTTGTGTGTGTGAATACGCACGCAGAAGCAAACATCAAACCAACACCACTGCAAACAGTGTGTACCTACACAACATAGTAATGCGAAGTGGGAAGAATTTTTTTACGTCACCTGACGGCTACAGTTGGAATACTACCTATTTATATGTATATTAGTTTGGCCCCTTGGTTGTATTATTTGCAAAAAAAGAAAAAAATTCAAAGCAAAACTTTAGTTGCATGATGGTATAGCGCCGTATGACACAAAAAACCGATGACGAGCTATACTCGTCATTTTACCGGAAAGAGTTAAACTAAACTGATGTGATTAAACAAATGAAGCAAAATTAGGACGCAGCTAGGTTTCTGTCTCTTTTCCTTTTTGTTATTTTCATTTTTATATTAAAGTAACTATAGTAACTTAAGTTTGTACGACTAATTCTGCTTCATTTGTTCAATTTAAGTTGATTTGACCGATTACAAACTTGTTATATTTCATTTTTTTTTAATCAGGTCACTATTGAATTAAAGCTGCAATATATTCAATACAATGGTTAAAATAAAACACAAAAATTTCTCATAAAATATGTATTTTCATAAATAATTTCTCTGCCAAGGTCACTTGTATTTTACAGAAAGTAACAATAATTTCACTACAATTTTTAAAAAACTACTAAAACATTTCAAAGTGCAATATTATTTATTTTACACAATATTTGGTCCACAAAAACAATAGGCACTTAAAAACTACAGTTTCACACGTGATACCACATTCCAAAGGTGATCTTACAATAATCTATATCTTTGTAATTAAAAAAAAAAGACAATAATACAAAACAATATGAGATACCGAGCTAATATTTTTTGATAAAATACATTCAAACTGATCAGAGCGCATGTGTACAACATATTTTCGACTACGCATGCTTGACACACAAATATTGTACGCATGCGTTCAAGAATCAAAAGTTAGCGTCACCATTTTCTGTTTTTAAATCTCATATTATTTTATTTCAAAAATTTTTGAGCAACGTACATTAAATTTTATAATCTTGTGATAACAGTTATAATTATATCGGTGTAGTAATGCAATCGAGATTCAAAAATTTCATAGTTTTTAACAAATTTTAAAAAATTTAAAATTAAAATAAAATAAAATAAAGGAAAAAACAACAACAAATTTAAAGATACTCTGTGAATTCGATTATAACAACAACGATCATAGCAAGTGGTATATAAATAAGGTAGTTTAAAATTTTTTAATCTTTTTCTTAGCAATAATTAAATTTCTGTTATGAATTTGCTTATGAGTGGATCACAGACTAATGAACATATTATATATTATATTATTTAGACTAATTATATAAATGTATAATTGAGGGAGCCAGTTCCGACCTAATAGTATTCTGTAATATAGTAATCAATGCAATAACCAATTGTACCCGTAGTAACGTTTTCAAATAATTATTGTCAAAATATAATATTGGTAATAAAATTTTACTTTTTTGAGAAGAAACTACAAAATTTTGAAAGAAGGAAAGTGGTATTCGCTTTATTTTCAAAATACGTACATACACAAATTATGTCCTGCAATAATTATATAAATATTTGCTCAAAAATTGACACTGTATTATATTCCTTAAATCTCACTCTGTTACCTGCTTCAAGAAAAATGCCTAAAAACTGGCTTTACGCTTTGTCTAGAAGTATAATATAATAGTGTTCTGTCTGTGGAGTGGATTCGTACATATACCCCAATATTTGAAGGACAATACCATACATTTTCCTGCTATGATCAAGTTTATTATAAAAATATAATAAATACTGGCCTAAAATAATTTTCAAATAAATATAAAATTATTTCTTGCAGCATGATACGATACTATTGACAAAATTTAATTTTAATGAAAGGTCCAATTCCATAAAGTTTTTTTTTTTAACTTTGAAAATAAACTTTTGAATACTATATTGGTCCTCTGGTGCGAAAAAGTATAACTAACATTTTTATTTATTTACAATATTCCATAAATTACATTCGGTAATGTTATTTACATAATTTATAACTTGTTAGATAGGAACTAGAACCGTATCACAAATTTTAAAACATGGTAGAATCTTGATTTATTTTTCAAAATAAATTTATACAATAGTAATCATATCATGTCGCGTAACAAGTTGGCATCACTCGCTAGAGTCCATTTTTTAAAATATCAGGAATTAAAAAAAATTTTTAACAATATTTATTGAGTACTTTTACTGTTCTAGACATAATTTTTGATATTTTTTGATTATTTTTATTCTATTTACTATGAGATCGTCTCTTAACGATAGCAATAAGCCATTGTTAAGTTCACTATTGTAATTCACTTTTGAATTCATTTTTTACTAAATATTAGACATACGAAATTCATGCGCACTTGCATACTTCATTTAAAAAAAAAACAAACCTAAGCTTATTAAACGTGTGAGCTAGATAAACTAAATTATGACTTTTATACAAATGAAAATATAATAAGGTGCTTGAATAATGACTATAATTACAATAAAAAGAAAAACACATCTATTTATATATATTTTTTTAGAAAATACAAAAAAGTACAGGGTATAACAATGTGTTAAAAATACCGTAAACTAAGACAACTTTATCATAATTTTTAATTCAATGTTGAATCAAATGACGAAATTAATTTAGATACATTTAATTATTTAGAGATGATAACATGATAAAAAAATTTGGGGGACAGGTCTACCCACACTGTCAACTTCCCATTGGGTGTCCTTAAAGACTAGAGATTACTGTACATAAATAATTCTTTTTCATTTCAGGCGACTCCTCCTCGAGTCGCCTGAAGGTATGGTGCAAGGGGCAAAGCCTCTATCGGGCCCCCGATAGAGGCTTTGCCCCTTGCACCATACCGGGGGCTTCGCCTTCTGTACCTAAGGGTGGGGGCTCCACCCTTATCAAACAAATGATAACATCATTTGTGCTCAAGATACGCGAGACAAAATATATTTTGGCAAAAACTAATTTTTCAAGTTTCTTTTTTTTTTTTAAATTTTGTAATAAAACACTGGCGCTTTTAACATCAAGGAAGGTTCTTAGGCCATTATATAATAATGTTATGGTAAAAAATCTATATAATCTATGTTATCTTAATAAAGTTAATTCCGTTTTTTTACCACAAAAAACAAACCGCTAATCCGAATTTACTGAAAACTTTATCCGATCTTCATTTTTTGATTACGCATCTAATGAAATTAGTCCGGAGTTTATATCATCGTTTGTTCTCGAGATATGCGAGACGAAAAAAAATTCACGAACGAACTAACGAACGCACACACAGACATCACGCTAAAAACGATGGATTCGGATTCTAGTGACCTTGAAACGTGGAGATATGTCAAAATTAGCGATTCGTAAAATCGGACCCATTACAATAACTTCCTATGGGAAGTTAATAATCTTTGGTTTTACCCATTTATTAATTTTTCTGAATCTTAAATAATAATAATATTAATAGTAATAACAATGATAAAAAATAATAGGTTTATTAAATTATTAAATAACGTGGATTTTTATGCAAAGTACAATCTTTTTTTTTTTAATTTTATTTTCTTGCGCGAATCTTACGATTCTATGCCAAGGAAATTAACAAAATACACTTTATTGATAACGATATACAGAGTGTAGAGAAAACAATTCTGGTAAAAACTGCAGCATGGTAAAGTTTGTCTTAGTTTATAGTACCCTGAATAAAGTGCGCATGATCATTATAATCGAAAAAAAATCATACTAATTAATTAAAAGTTTGGGTATACATTCAATTAATTGACCTGAATTCTTTATGAATATTATGTTTAATCAATATTTGCACAATTGCGTCAATTAAACAATAACAATTTGGTAGAATTTATATCAAGTAATTGAATATTTTATTAAACAATATTGATCATCGTTTACGTAGTAAAATTAACTTAAAATTAGAAAACAGTTTAAAAATATAAACAAAAAACGATTTATAATAAAAATGGAAAAATTAACAATTTGAAACAAAGCCTCAATGTTGGAAATGTTTATACAATAATGCCCGTTTACTCGGAATGATATTTAAATTTGAAATGAACATAAAAATTCTGTTAGTAAAAATAATTTAAAATTTATATCTTTGGTATGTCTTTCATATAACGTAAAAGCCCCTATACCGGAACACTATTTTTAGGTGTGTAGTTAAACTGGCTTATAAAAATTGACAAATAAATTAAACACCAATTTTTTTTTCTTAATAAGCATGAAAGAAAGTTTTTTTTAATCAAATGAATATGTTTTTAAAAAAATAAAATCCAGAAAATGTTATTTATTAATGTTTTTCTTTTACAAATGGTCGACATCTATATCCAGACAAAGAAATATTAATGACACTATGAGTTGGGGAACGATATACAAACAGACGTGTAATATGAGTAATATGACACATAGAGTGACATCTAGACGTCAAATTAGGAAACATAGAAGGGTTTAAGTATCAGACAAAGGATCAAAATACTGTATTCAACAAAAATTGTTTAATCTATATATATATATATATATATATATATATATATATATATATATATATATATATATATATATATATATATATATATATATATATATATATATATATATATGTATGTATTTCTTTAATTAAGTAAGGAAACATTAAATGCGAGGTGAATTTAAATTGAAAAATAATCATTCTATTAATAGTAATTTTTTTATCAGAGGTTTCTTTCAGAAATAACTTTATTAATATATAAATGTCAAAACTATTCGAACATATGATCGCGTTCCGGTATAGGGGCTTTTACGTTAAACCAATATTTAAAATAGGCAAAATGTGCACAATCATACCCAAAGACAAAACTGAATTTTAAAAAAAATTATTTTGGGAGAGTAAACATAATAATAAATTATTAAAATCATAATTTATATATATATATATGTATATATATATATATATATATATATATATATATATATATATATATATATATATATATATATATATATATATATATATATATATATATATATATATATATGAAATAGTTAAAATTGGTCCGCCATATTTATGTCTTTAGTATAGGTTTTTGACCGTTTATAGTAGTAGATTTTAAAAATACTTTCAATTCGGAACGAAAGTGTACTATTTTGATGAAATATCTTTGAAACAATTACAATAAACACATTTTATATTTTAACAAAATAATATAATTTATAAACATCTTAACAATTTCAACAATTTGATAAATAAACTTTAAAAACTAGTTTAAAAAAATTTCTACAGTTTTGCACAACTAGACTAGTTGATTATATTTTTGGTAGGTTGGTAAAACTGTTAGTTAAATCTCAAGGATCCAATATATTATTCTAAATTCACACTTTGGCGAGAACGTCTAACTTACGGTCATGTCAGGCGCTAAAAACTGTCACCAAATGGGGGGTTACCATGGAGAGCTGAGAGAACTCGAGGTGACACGAGCACACTGTCAACATCCTCCATATTCTCGTTCTCGCTTCTCGCAAGAGTAGATGAGACATACAATTTAACTCTTTATAAGGCAGCAACAAATATGTAATACTACCACCTAACTTTGAGATCGACTAAAAGCTAAAATACATTGTTAGCTGTTTAAACATATTATGTAAATTCAATTTTTTGTAAATATTTTAATATCATACCATACCCAAAAGGTATTTTTAAATTATATACATTATGCAAGAAAAAAAATTATTTTCCAGGAAAAGCTGCCTTACAAAAAATTAATACAATAAACCTATTTATATGAACTAAAACTAATTCTACTTAAACGTGAACAAATTTTATTTTCGACACAAAATATCTAACTAAAATTGAAGCTTTGTTTCTTGAAGGAAGTTGCGAAAAAATTTGGAATGTTTTAATTCTCTTTTTATATGAAAATATCTCTTTTCTCTTGATTTGAATGAAATGAATATTAGAATTATAAAATATATATCTCTTTAAAAATTTGCTATTAAAATAGGTTACATTTATTATTTATAATTATTTAATAAAAATATAACCTTTATATATATTTTTTTAATCGATAAAAATATAATTTGGAACAATTTGTACTATGTAACATATAATATATATTTTCAAATGCATAAAATTAAAAACAAAAAAAATATTTGACTTTTAACCCTTTGCATGACTTTTAGAATATACACAATTTAATTTTTATATAAAAATTTATTCAATATCAATCTGAATCAGTTTTTTTGACCATTTTTGGTAATCATTTGTAAAAATATTGTTTTTAAAAATTGTTTTCCACTTTATAATAGTTGTACCTTATTTTTTTAATGACAATATCTGTGACACGCGGTACGTAAGCTATAAAACTTTCTACATTGTTTTATTTTATTTTCAAAGGCAACAGAATTTTTCGCGGCCATTTTAAATTCAGTCTTAATTATATCGGTAATTTGAAATAACTGATGGTAACATGTATTTATCTAACCTAATTTTACATTTAAGCGATGAATTTGACGATAAATTTTGCTCGTTGTGTTCAGTTTTATGTACACGATTGATTTTTAAAATAATCCGTTCTTGTCTTTGTTTTTTTAACGCCATTTTATCTAATTTCATATCTTTTTCTAATTTAACAAATGGTTGCCATTTTAACGCGTTATTTAATAGAACAGAATTATCATTTTGAGTTTGATTATCGATCGATTTTGTTCGTTTTATGACCATTTTTGGAAATTTTTTATTTTTTAATATGAATTTACCGCTTGTTTTTTCACCGACTGAAATTAGTTGTGATTTAGGATTTGTCACGCCATCTTTGTTGATAATTTCATACTGTTTCGAATTTAACGGTTTTTTATCTTTTTTAAGTTTTTTATCAGGCGCCACATCGTCTGTGTCGTTGTAACGATGTTTTGATATATTTTTTAATTTTATTTTGATACGTGGATTTGTATTGTCCGATGAACTGTCTGGTTTAGAGGATTGGGAATCCGTTGAAGATGAAAAGGTAATTTTTTTATTATGTTCTGTATTAAGATTTTTGAATTTTGGTATTTTAAATTTTGATAATTTTTTTTGTTGGTAAACGTAACTGTCAATATTACTCAAAATTTCACTAAATGATGGGTGATTTTTTACTTTAATTGGTGGTACTCGAGATTTATTTGTGGTGTTATTATTGCTAAATTCAAAGGAGTTATTATTTTTTTCGATATTATCCAAATTGGGTGATTCTGGGATTTTAGGTGATGTTGGTGGGTCACTAAGATCTGACTGATTTTCTTCTTTTGTATATGGATGAAATTTTTTAGGTTTTTTGTTTTGCGATTTTATTAATTTATTTTCATGATTTGAATTTTCATACATGCTGTCATTTGTATTTAAATTTTCTAGTTTTTCACCTTCATTTTTGATGCTAAGACAATCGATTTTACATTCAATTGTTTGATTATTGTTTGTTTCTGATTTGTTTTCGGCGAAGCAAACTTTTTTCGGTTGGGAAACATCTTCGTCACTACATTCAGCGTTGTAAGATCGTTTTCTTTCTGAATTTGAACTGCGACGAATCGAATTTTCACGAAGTGGACCTTTTTTACTAGTATTTATTATGTTCACATCGATTTTAACGCACGAAACAATTAATTCTTTTAAAGGTATATTTGGGGTGGATTTTGTGCTTTTTAAACGATTAGTATCGATTGGAGATGTACTTCTGGAAACATGCGCAACAGTTTCTGTCCCCACAGAACAAGTTTCATATTTGATCACGGATGAGGATATTGTATTTTCAGGCCCTTCTTTTCGATCATTCTCTGAATTTGATGAAGAATTACTTTTTTCACAATTATTTGTATCCGAATTTGTTGAAGACTTTTCAGCAACATCTTTTAATTTTACATCCGTTTCCTCCGAAATAACTTCTTCTTCTGTACACAACCATAAGTCGACATCTTGATCAGTTCCATTTGAATTTTCATCTTGTATTAAATTTTCCTCAGTTTTATCATTTTGGTTTGCCCCTACCGATTCTAAATTATCACTGCTTGAATTAGCGTGTTCGTCAATAATTTTTGAAGGATCAATCACTTCGAAACACTCTAGCGCTTGTGCGTCGTCAGATAAAAAGATTTGTTCAAGTTGGTCAACTTCATTATCATCATATGCTACAATAATCGATGAATCTTCATTTTCCAAAATAAGATTGTTTTCTTCGAGTGAAATGGACGAATCAAGAATTTCTGAGTCGAACTCACTAATTTCGTCACTTAAGTCTGATTCAACAATTAAAATTAAATTTTCCGGGGCGATTTCGGATTCATTTAAATTGGTTTCTGAGTTTTCTTTGTCGTTAGAGACAGTTTCTTCACAATTTTCCACTTTCTCGATTTCATCCTCAACTGAACTATTATTTAGAATTTCGACTTCTTGTGTAAAATTTTCAGTTTCTTCCTTCGAAATATTGGGGATTTTTTGAATGTCTGTAGATTCAACTTGTTTGTCATCTTCAGCTTCTTCAATAACTTCTTCATGACTTTGTGTAAGATTTTTCTTTGAGGTATCGGCGGGGATTTTTTGAATGTTTGCAGATTCAACTTCTGTGCCATCTTCAGTTTCTTCAATAACCTCCTCATGACTGATTTCTTCACACATATTCGACGAATTATCAAAATATTCAATTTCATCATTAGTTAATGATTTATCTTCCTCAGTGTCTGCATTTCCAAGATTTTCGCTCAAATCACTGTCTAAATTTGAATTTTCGTCGGCCACCAAATCAGTGTCAACTAAAATTACATTTTCCAAAATAAAATTTCCATCTTCACTCTCAAAAAATAATGTTTCATTTGATTCAACTTGAACGGTTAGATTTTCTTCGATTTCGCTGTTATCGTTTGTATTTTTAATATCTTCGTCAGTAGTATTGGGACAATTTTCTAGAATAATAATTGTTTCAGATTGATTTTCTTTTTCCAAAATTGTTTTGACTGACTCTAAGTGACCTGAAGACGTCTGTTCGTCTTCATTTTTTTTTGCTTCTGAGCTCTCAACCATGCTTGAGTCTAATTCTGTTGAATTTTCTTCATTAATTGGTGATTCTCCAATTAAAATCATTTTGTTTGATGTTTCATGATTTTCCGAAATTTCAGAAACAATTTCTACATTCACAGCCTTTTTTATTTCTGAAACTTCCATTGATATTGTTTTATTTTCTGAAATTTCGGAAACGGTTTCGATATTTTCTAAACTGTTTGAAGATAACTGACTTTCATCAGACTTTTGAATATCTTCTATTTCTGGTAGGTTTTTTGATATTTTTTCATCTTTTGAAATTTCGGAAATAGTTTCATTTTCGAAATTATTTGAGTCGGTATTTATGAAGCTGATTGTGACTTCTTCATTAACATCGTTAACATCTATTTCAGTCTCCTCGCTTGATAAATTACTAAAAGTATGAATCTCCTGGTGATTCGTGATTGGACTCTCTTCAATTTCGTTGTCACATTCATTACTTACTTCTCCTTCTTTATTATCTTCAGTGATTATATCCCTTTTTTCATTTTCTATGTCTATTTCTTTGAAATCTTTAAACAAGTTTTGTTCCATAGTTGTATCAACCAAATCATTTTTTAATTCGCCATCCTTTTCTTTATGACAACTATCTCTCTCTGTTACTTGTGTTTGCGCATGTGCCACCAGTTCCTTGTTCGGTACAGTTTCTTTTTCAGTTTCGTAGTCTGTGTCGTCAACTGGTGATTCCTTAAAAGATAGCTCGGAGTTGATTTCTTGGCTGTTTTGCTCCAAACTTAAAGATTCTTTTTTGGAACATGAATTGTCTAAGTCGTCCAACTTTTCAGAAGGTTCCATATCTTTTAAAATATTTGTTTCGGGTGATTTTACTTCGTTTTCAATTACATTATCCTCAGATGTTAGGTTACTAATTTGACTTTTTTCTTCGGTTAAAACACTAATTTCCATTTTTTCTTCTGTTGTATTTTTATTTTCTTTTATCTCAAAATTTTCATTTACAGTTTCAAGGGTACTGTAACCACAAGAATCTATACTTAAATTTTGTGAGATTTGTTCAATAATTTTAGTATTTAAATGTATTAATGTTTTATTTTCAAAAATTTCCGAAACGCAATTTAAAACCATTATCTGTTTGGGATTATTGTATTTATTTTTGGTGGTAAAATCATTGTATTCACAGATAGCGCTAGTATTAGTATTGTTTTCTTCGGTTTTATAATTGTTTTCAATATTATCACAATTTTGTTGGATGATTGGAGAGGAAGTTAATTTTTCTTGTGGATATGAATCAGAATCATAAACTGGGTTTCTATCATCGGATAATTCAATATCTGAGTTTTTTCGGGTGAAAGTTTGTGATTTTTGAATCGAAAGTGATTCATCCTCATTACAATTATTGGTTGAATTGATATTTTTTAAAGAGTCAGTACTTTCAGAGTCGGTTTCCAATTTTTCGATTAGATATGATGAATTGGAATCATAAATTGTCACAGGTTTATCGGACTTTTCTTGTGTGATGGGAGAAGTAAATGATTTTTGACTCAAAAGTGATTCATCCTCAGTATAATTTTTAGGCGAGCGGCTAACACTTTTTAAAGAATCAGTTTCCAGTTTTTCTATTGGGATTGATGGATTGGAATCATAAATTGCGCTTCTATCATCAGATAATTCAGGTTTACCAGAATTGTCTTGCGTGGTAGGGGAAGTAAGTGATTTTTGACTCAAAGGTGATTCATCCTCAGTGTAATATTTACTTCCCTGGCTAACACTTTTTGAGTCAGGGTCCAATTTTTCTACTGAGTACGCTGAATTGGAATCATAGATTGCGCTTCTGTTATCAGATAATTCAGTAATATCAGAATTTTCTTGGGTGGTAGGAGAACTCAGTGATTTTTGACTCAAAGGTGATTCATCCTCAATATAATTTTCAGTTGAGTGGCTGACACTTTTTAAAGAATTAGTTTCCAATTTTTCTATTGAGTCTGATGAATCAGAATCATAGATCGCGTTTCTGTCTTCAGATAACTCAGTAGCATCAAAGTTTTCTTGCGCAGTATGAGAAGTAAGTGATTTTTGACTTAAAGGTGACTCATCATTCTGAGTATAATTTTCACTTGAGTGGCTGACACTTTTTAAAGAGTCAGTTTCCAATTTTTCTACGGAGTATGATGAGCTGGTATCAGAAACTGCACTTCTATCATCAGATAACAAAACAGTTTCAGAATTTTCTTGCGTAGTAGGAGAAGTAAGTGATCTTTGACTCAAAGGTGATTCATCTTTAATATAATTTTGACTTGAGTGGCTGACACTTTTTAAAGAATCAGTTTCCAATTTCTCTATTGGGTTTGATAGATCCAAATCACAAATCGCGCTTCTATTATCAGATAACTCAGTAATATCAGAGTTTTCTTGCGTGGTAGGAAAAGTAAGTGATCTTTGACTCAAAGGTGATTCATCTTTAATATAATTTTGACTTGATTGGCTGACACTTTTTAAAGAATCAGTTTCCAATTTCTCTATTGGGTCTGATGGATCCAAATCACAAATCGCGCTTTTATTATCAGATAACTCAGTAATATCAGAGTTTTCTTGCGTGGTAGGAGAAATCACTGATTTTTGACTCAAAGGTGATTCATTTTCAGTATAATTTTCAGTTGAGTGGCTGACACTTTTTAAAGAATCAGTTTCCAATTTTTGCATTGGCTTTGCTGGATCGGAATCACAGACTGCGCTTCTATCATCAGATAACTCAGTAGTATTAGAGGTTTCTTGCATGATAGAAGTCAGTAATTTTTGACTCAAAGGTGATTCATCCTCAGTATAATTTTCACTTGAGTGGCTAGCACTTTTTAAAGAGTCAGTTTCCAAATTTTCTATTGGATTTGACGAATCAGAATCCGAGATCGCGCTTTTGTCATCAGATAACTCAGTAGTATTAGAATTTTCTTGCGTAATAGGGGAAGTAAGTGATTTTTGATTCAAAGGTAATTCATCTTGAGTATAATTTTCACTTGAGTGGCTGACATTTTTTAAAGAGTCAGTTTCCAAATTTTCTATTGGGTTTGACAAATCAGAACCAGAGATCGCGCTTTTGTCATCAGATAACTGAGTAGTATTAGAATTTTCTTGTGTAGTAGGGGAAGTAAGAGATTTTTGACTCAAAGGTGATTCATCCTCAGTATAAATTTTAGTTGAGCGGTTAATACTTTCTAAAGAATTAACACTTTCAGAGTCAGTTTCCAGTTTTTCTATCGGGTATGATGAATCGAAATCATAGATCACGGTTTTATTATCAGATAATTTAGTAGTATCAAAATTTTCTTGGATGGTAGGAGAAGGAAGTGATTGTTCGATCGAAAGTGATTCAATATTTTTGTCAGTTTTATTGGTTTCATCATTATTAGTTTCAATACTTTTTAAACAGTCAGTACTTTCACAGTCATTTTGTATTTTTGCGTTCACGGTGGCTATTTCATTTTCATCAGTGGATTGTCTTTCTAAACAATCAATGTTTTCACATCCATTTATAGGCTGTTCCTCGTTTTGTTCATCATTTTTGTCAATTTTAGTCTCAGTATTATTAACGTCTTCTTGATTTTCTTCAACAGCTTCAGGCAATTGTTGGTTCTCTTTATTTTTTGACTGGAAATCCTGAATAGTTTCAACCAAAGGCGATTCTGCATCTTCTTCAATTAATATTTTACTTTCATCTGGGCAGTTTGTACTTTTTCTTGAGTCATTGTGACTTATTGTGTTTTCTTTTGGAGAATTTGTGCTGATTTCATTTTCGTCGGCTCTCATTTGTGTTTTTTCGGTATCTAGTATTTGATTTTCACCTGCAGATGGTATTTTTACATTTTTTTCTAACATATTGTCCTGTGGACTCCCTACTATTCGTTTATTTATAAGGACGCTATCATATTCTACTTCCTTCTCGTTTGATATTTTATAATTTTCTGTGCTTTCTTTTGTGGTTTCTTTTGAGAAAACGAAATCTACTTTTGAATGATGGTCTTTAGAAGCATTATTTTGTACCATATCGAAATTTGTATCCTTTTCAGATTCCACTTCGTTTAATTTTGTATTTAAAATAATCGATTCTGGTATGTTTTTATGAAATTTTTCTAGAAAATTCGATTCGTCAACAACTGGGATTTCTTCCCTGTTACAAACTTCAGATTTTTTTATGGATTCTATTTCCTTTTGCGTTCTGAATTGTGTGTTAATGCTAACTGATTCTACAGTAGCTTCAATAGATGGCATCCCTGTTTCTTTTGTATCGTTTAAATCGATTTTTATCGATTGTTCGGCTGCAAGTTGCAGTATTTCCTCATCTATATCAATTTTGTCTTTTGGTTGATCTAAATTGGTAAATTTATTTGTTTCAGTGTTGGTACTTATTACTTCTTCAATTTTTTCAAAATCTCCTTGACTGTTTTTAATGAGTTTTATTTTTATCTTTTCTGGATATTTATAATTTTTATCCATAGATGCCGCCATCTTTTTCAAACGCTTTCTCTTTTTATGCTTTCGTTTTTTGCTGCTTAAGTGGGTTGCATTGCTTGTTTTTGGCAACTTCGTATTCGTTTCGACTTTCTTTTCATTTTTGTGATTTTCAAAATAGTTACTCGAAAAATTAACTGTAGCTTCCACAGTAGGGACATTTTTAGTTTCAAAACTTGTATTATTCAAATCTAAATAATTTGATTTTTGAATATTTGTAATATTTTCAAAATTTTTAGTTGATTGGATAACTGTGGGACACTCAGTAACATGAAAGTTATTTCTGTCAGGGCGATCGCCCGTCAAATCTAAAGGGACAGCTTCTAAATCTGACGGTAAGTCAGTATTTTTTGAAAAATCGTTCAATTTTTGACTCGATTTAGTCAACTCCATGATATTATCCAAATTACTATGATCGTAATAATTAAAAAACCGTTTTTCTTCGCCGCTAAGATCCAATATCATATCATCAGTGGTCGTTTTATTAGAACTGATCAGGTCTTTCAGGAGTTCATCAGTTTTTTCACACTGTTCACATTTATCTTTTGACTTTATATTGCACTCACCTGTACAATTTTTACGATTCACTTTATTTGCACCTGGGTGTACTTTATCATTCAAATTTTCAAAATCGGAATCGTGTGTTTCCGTGATATCTTTCGTTTCAAAATCGATGATTTTTTGTGATGGTGGTACGACATTTGACGTTGTTGTCACAATTGGTGAATGTACTGTTTCGGCGGCGATTTTCTCGATTTTCTTATCGATTTTTTTCGATATTTCTTCAATACTAACGATTTCTAAATTACATGTAGACGAGACCACATCATTATCAGTTTCAGTGAGTGTTTGTTTCCCGTTATTGTTGATAGGCGGTGTTGTTAAACAGTGGACTGTTGTATCCGGTGATTTGATAACAGTGTCACATCGGATTTGATGGTCCTTTTTCGATGTACTAGAATCCGGGGAGTCTAGTGAATTTTGAGCATTTACTAATAATTTAGTGTTGATATGTTCATCGGATGGTTTAACTTCATGTGGACGGATATTCGGTGTGTCAGTCTTTGATTCGGTTGATTTTGTTTCCGTGGGGTTTGGTACGATTTCGGGTACTATTTTTATATTGTCGGGTAGTTTATCGATTTGTTGAACGTGTTTGTAATCGCTCCAAACGGTTTCTTCGGGAATATTCGTCGTCTCCAGGACGTAGAGCATCATATCATTGGAGTCGAATTGGTCCAAATGGTTTTTGTTGGTATGCACGAGTTTATTACTGCTTAGAACGACATCTGGTAGGTTTGTGGCGTTTTCTTCGAGTTCTTCGTTATTTTCATCCCAAGTTTCGAGGAATTCTTTTAAATTTAACTTGGGATTCTTTTGTGACGCACGACTAGATGACGCTGGTAGTTCGTTGATTTTGATATGATTTTCAAAATCGATTTCAGCGGATAAGGGCGATTGATATCGACAATTACTGTAACCACTATAGGGAGAATTGTGTATACTGTTTGAATTGTTTGGGTTATAAATTTCGTTACTAATTATCTGGGGTACCCGATGAGATGATAATTCTGTTCTAGGTGTGGGATGCATGTTGAACAGCATCCTCGACGGGTGTGGTTGTTGGAATTCGATTTGTGGGGGTTTTTGTGGCCGCCATTCGTTTGCCGTTTGTGGTGGTCTCGTTACCGAAGGTGGATATAGGGGTGAATAATTTTGATTTGTGTTTTGTAACGAACCACCAGATGGTGGGTATCCGTGGAACGGATATTTATCGGTTGTAGAAGGATTATTTACCGCGCAGGGATAATTTCTTTGAATATGATTTGGCTGATGGAGATCAGCGTTATTTGTCCATGCAAATTTATTTGGCGTCAATGGATGCGGTTTTATTGGCGTTATCGGATTACTATAAACTTCATTTCTATTACTATATTCATCGTAAAAATATCGCTTACGTTCTAAATAAGGATTATTACATACGTTACCGTTGGATATCATTTGCGGATTTGGTGGGTGATGGGGGCGTGGCATTGGTTTTGGAATAATTGGTTCCGTTGCGTAGTGTGGTCCCACTGGTTGATAAGATGGATGATGGTAGGACGAAGAAGGCATTCTTGGTGAAGGCATTTGTGGAGTTTGTTTTGGATAGTATGTTGAAGCATCACTGCTATTGTTACAACACTGCATCCAATTCGGTGACGGATCGTAGCACGATGATGATTGTTGGAAATGGAAATTTTGCACAGGTTCTTTGTTCTCCGAGACTGATGGAAAATTAGAGTGTCTGGTTGGATAATCGTCGTTTGGATAATAAGCGGGGTATGGTAAAGATTTTTTCTGATGGTAGTACCAAGGATTTCCTGGAGGGGGATAATTGTAGTGATTTTGTTGAGGATAATTGGTTGGGTAGGGATCACCGCCACAGATAGGCCCTGTCACAGGTGTAAACAGACCACCAGAATGATTATTTTCAGGCATGTTTCGATTGTACAGTCTTTTTCGGTAATCAGTTTGTTCACAGTCTGGATAAAGCGATGACGTTTTCGGATAGTATTGTTGGTTCATTACGGATGGGGAATTTGGAGTGTCGTTGTAATTTTGACGTGGATAAGGTGACGGGCCAATTTTACCGTTATTGACAAGCGGGTAAGATGACACTGAAGGTTTATTGCAACTGATATTGCTATAAGGCGGTGTTGCGGTGTTATAGCTAAGGGTCGTATCATCAATAGGGTGACTAGTAGGTCCAAAGTATTGGTATCTGTTACTATGTTCCGTATTTATACAACTGGGCGCCGTTTCAGGGGGTTGTTGAAGTTTTATAAGAGGCTGTGACTGTTGTGGAATATAAGACGGTTGTGGCGCATACGGTTTTATTTGATCCGATGCTGGAGTGCGTACCTGTGATGAAGATTCTGATGGATTGTAACGATTTTCTTGTGGATGCTGTTGAGGCGTTATTGGCTGTGTTGGTGACGAAGCATGGTTACTGGTCACTGAAGATGGTGATGAAGATGTTGGTGTGGTTTCTGGTTGTTTTATCTGACCGGCGGAGTTTGTGTTACGACGGCGCCATTGACGCAACGCGGCTGTGCTACTTGATTGTTGCTGGTTGCGATTTTGGTGTGCGGTTGCGTCAATGTAGGAAGAATGGGGGTCTGTTTAAACGAAAATATAATAGTTTTTCATAAATAATTTTTTTTGTTAATAATTTTGTGGTACTTACGTGACGTGCTATCCTTTGGAGATGACTCTGTGAGACAGGTGGCGGTGGAATGATGGTGATCTTCATGATGGCTGCTGTTACTGTTCGCGTATGTAGAAGAATTGTACGATGAATGCTGTTGTAAAATTTGTTGATTCGTGCCAGTGTTTGATGGTGTGCTTTCATTATTATCGAAGTTACTATTTATGTTAATTGCCACTTGATTTGAATTATTCGCACCAAAATGGTACATCTGGCAGAGAATCTAAAAAAGGGAAAACAAATATGAAAATTACGAAGTTTTCTTTTTGAGTTTAAAATAATTATAATATTAAAGTTTGACCAATAGCCAAAGTAATCAGGATTACAGGATTAATGGAAAAATTCAAAATTCACCAGAATCCAATATACGAATAACTAAATAAAACTTAATCTATACATATAATAAAACTAACTGTAACGAGACCATTTCTGTACACGGAATATTTTTTGAAAATTGTGCTGGTACTGTAAATAGTTATCGATGTTGATATCAACCCAGCGATTTTTAAAATTTTTGTTTGTCTGTCTGTCTGTTCATGCATCACGCAAAAACTATTGAACGGATTTTGATGAAATTTGATGTGGTAATAACTTATTACCTTGGTCAACATCTAGGATACTTTGTATTCCGGTAAAATGTCTCATTCCCACGGGAAAATAGAAAAACCATTCTGAGCATGTGCACACATTATGCAAAAACTATAGAACCGATTTTAATGAAATTTGGTATGGTGACCATTTATTGCCTGGGTCAACATCCAACATACTCTTTACTGCGGGAAAATGTCTCATTCCCACGAGAAAATAGAAAAACTATTTTGAGCATGTGCACACATTATGCAAAAACTAACAGATTTTGATGAAATTTGGTGTGGTGATAACTTATTACTTGCGTCAACACTTAGGATACTTTTTACTACGGGGAAATGATTCCTTCCCTCGGGAAAATAAAAAACCATTTTGAGCATGTGCATACATTACGCAAAAATTATTGTTCTATTCAAGTTCTGTATAATTATTACACTTATATACTTCTCATTGAGTCGCGGGTACAGCTAGTTAATATTATAAATATGAAAATTTGAGAGAGCCATCATGCATCCTAACAGTAAAACAGATATAGATACAGTAGAACTTCGACTAACTGTCACTCGATTATCCGTCAATTTCTGTTATCCGTCAACGCCTAATAAAAAAAATACAGTCTCTGGCATTAGGTATACAAACCTCGTTTCCAAACGCATACATATTCCCAAGAAAAATAAATTATTTGTTAAAATAAAGAATATGATTGTCAAGAATATGAAAGTATTTTTTATTAGTAATGGCATGTAGGGGTTTTACCATTTTGTAACCTAACGTTTTTTACAATAACTCTGTGTGTTCGATTTCAGGGGTAAAAAAACGACAGTTCGATTTAATTCTTATTTAAGCAGTCTCTGTCAACAGTTAAATTACGTTGGATCATAATGAGTTAATTCTCGGGTTTCTTTATGTCTGTGTCTGGTTTTATTGTTCAAAATTTTTCCCTCCCCTTTTATCAAAAATATTAGGTCAAAAATTCTTAAAAATAGTTGGGAATGACTAAAAATCTAGAAAAACTGTTAATTTTCAGTATTTAAGATTCCAAAAAAGCGTTTCTGAGAGTTACTGATAGTAAACCGCATGTAAACCGGCTTATTTTAAAGTGTCATCTACCGGTACAAATTCTAAAACTACAGTAACACAAATTCAAATTTTGTTCTTAATTTTCAAAAAATGAAAAAAGATATAAAAATAAATCAAATAACAGACCTTTCTTCGAATTTTTGGACATTGTATTACAACCTCATTTTTAACCATGACACTAAAAGTCTATAAAAAACTTATTCACATGCTTTAAAAAGAATATTACAAAATAATTTAAAATAAATAAAACAATTTGTCCCACTATTTTCAAAAAAAATTATTTATTTTTAAAATATAAAATAAATCTTTTTAAATATACTATTCGAATTTCGAACACAAAAATCACTTGGATAAATTCGTATAATTAAAAATTCAAATTTCTCTTTATGTATTGTAAACATTGTAAACACGTTATCAAAAAACCAAAAACGGTCGTTTAGTTTAATTTGTGTAACAATTCGATTTATTCGCATTGGCCAAAAAACATGAAAAACTAATATAATTTTAAAATGTCCTTAATAATTGCGGTGGTGCATTTAGTTTATTCATATACGACAATAAGCCAAGTGAGTAACATATATGATTAATAAAAAAAAAAACATATGTACATGTATGTATGTATTACAAATATTGTAAGTTGGATTGATAGTAAAGTAATTATCAGCAGAAAAATGGCGCGGGGAAAAGTGTAACCATTCGGAGAGCAGATAAATATTACTGTGTTACGATTTCAATGTTTTCTTAAACATAATTTGTGTTTTTAAAAAAATATTATTATTTGTAACACCTAAATGGGTATGTCTGTTCATAATAAATTCTATACATACATTAATTTAACTAATTGCTGTTAGAAATCATTACAGCATGTACAAAAATTATCACACGATTAAAACATAATTATAGTGGGGGAGGGGGTAGTAAAATAGATATTTTGGATGATAATACGATTACATAATTTGCTCTATTGTTATTGTACTGCAAGGGTTGTTTTTAATAGTGGTTCTTTAGACCAATCAATATGGTGACACTAACTAAGGCTAATGTGACAAGTTCGAGTTAACTAAAAATTTACTTTCTAAACTATATTAACGAACAGCTTCATTGTTTAAACAGATCGTAGAATTAAATACCCCTGTCGCAGCAACCTGCATAACATAGCGAAAGGATCGTTGGTCTAGTGGCAAAGACACCTGGCTAGTTACCGGGAGATCCTGGGTTCGATTCCCAGCTGATCCAGTTTTTATAATTTTTTTCAATCACTTTGTGATTTTTAATTTACATTTGGATTTTGGCCATACTAATCAAAGAAATCGAGTGTTTAAAGTTTCAGTTTAGTTATGGATGTTATGGATATGTTAGTTAGGGATTTTATGGGTATGAAATTTCGGATACGGATATTTAAAACATTTTTGTCGGTTTCGGTTACGAATATGTAAAAATATCGGATAGTGTTTCGGATAATTGCTTTCATTTAACATAATTTTTAGAAAAAAAGGGGAAAAACTTAACCCAAAAAGTGAACGTCAAAAACGAATCAACGGAAATCCATTAAGAGAAATACATATATGCAGCCAAAACTTTCTTCGATTTAAACTCAGTTTTCCAACGGCAGTTGTCGGTTATTATCCGAAACAAATCCGAAACTTTTATTTTCGGATACGGTTTCAGATATATTATTATTTCGGATATCCGGTAGTTTTGGTTACGGTTACGCATATCCATAACATCCCTAGTTTAAATGCGAACAAAACTTCGTCATACGTATGTTTGTAATGTTTCACAAGCACTCGATAACATTTAAAATTGAAGATCATAGAATGTTACATTTAATTTTTGCTTAGGGGGGGGGGGAACACCACTCTAGCGGTGAGAAAAATGGCTTAACTTTGACAGTTTATTATGTAAGTGTACAAAAAGGAATACGATTTTTTTTTAGAGCGCTTATTAAACATGTATTGAAAATAATATGAAATAGTATGTTATATACCAAGGGACTAAACTGTGAGTGTGTGAGGGATCAAAAACAAACACTTTGGCAGGGCCCGCTCTAGGGCCGGCAAATCTGTGCATTTGCCCGGGGCAGCAAATTTAAAGTGCGGCATTTTGACTGTGAATGAAGAAGGGAATCAACCAATTTTTTTTAAAAAGTTAGACCAGGTTGTTTTTTTTTTTATTCGCCAGTTGTATTTTTGGGAAAAAAATAAAAGCTGGCGAGCAAAAAAATAAAAAATGTCGTCTAACTTTTTAAAAAAAATTGCTTTATGCCCTTCTTCGGGGGCCGGGGCAGCATTTTTTCTTTTTGTACGGGCCGACGTAAACGCTGGAGCGGGCGCTGATGTTAGTCCTGTGGCGTATATTTTTTAAGCTTTAAATAATTAAGGGGAGATTCGCTAAAAAAAAATTGATTTTTTTTTCTTCATAATTGTTTCTTAAGTTACCATCACAGTGTGATTTGTCGAACAACAGACAAATTTTCGCGATTTTTTTTCGAATAGATACGCAAAGCCGCCTCTTGATTTTTCATTTAATAAATATTTCATAATTATTTCTATAGAAACCACCAACAAAATAATTTAAACAAGATTTAATTCAGAAAAAAAAAGACGAACACTTAAAAATATTATTTTAAAAAGTAATAAAAATGTCAAAAATAGTAATAATAATAGAAAAAAGTATGTGAAATTCGTAATAAAAAATAGTATGTGCAACTCGTGCGGGATTGTCGATTGCCTACTCAAGCGAATGAGCGTACTCTCTACGTTCGTGCGCTCAACTTCGCTTTCGTGGGCAATCGACAATTTCCCGCACTTATTGCACAATATACTATTAATTTACTAAAATCAGACCAATTAGATACATAAATCGTCAACTAATACTCGCAAAAACGTGTCCCATTTTTATCTCCAAAACTTATATAAAATAATCTAAAATAATATTTATTTGCCAATGATAAATTTAATTCTATTTATTTATTGAATTTCACAATATTGGCGAACGACAAAAATCAGGCAACGGATAAATATAACTAATATAATTAACTAGATACGGTTGATAAAAATTGATAACAAATAAATATAATAAAATAAGCCTTCTTATCTCGAAGATAAACTTTGTACATGTTTATGAAACATTGTTTTATTTTAAGTGACTGTTCGTCTGCAAGATATTTTCAGTATGCGATTATAAGTATTATTTGAATGAAAGTATAGCAACATTCTTTATCAGTTTTTGGCGTGGTTTGGTTTTAAGTATTTTGGCTATGTACTACCGATAACACGGATAACACAAATTGAAAAATATGCCAACTTGACATTATAGCCATAACAACAATTGTTATGGTCACAGATTTAGCAGAATGTTTAACTGTAGGTTGTAGTACGATTCTTAGGTAAGATATTTTTCAATAAAATGTATTTTTTGCAATTCTGGGACTGAAATATGTACTTTAGTCTCTGATAATAAGGAGTAGTGTCTTTTCTCTCGCTTTTAAGCCATCAATCAGCAAGCGAAATTTAAGTTAAATAGCGCTGCTGGGTAATTAACTAGTTATTTAAAATAATAAACAAATTTAAACTTATAGATAAAGACAAATAGTTACATATATCGTATTAAATGACATTTAAAATAAATAATCCTTTTCTTAATTTGTACAATTTTAAATTATTTGGAATTGCAAAAAATAGTAATACGCCACGGGATTAAAGTATTTCTTTTGATCCCTCATGTGTCTTGTTGTCCTCAGTTTTACAACCCTTTGGCAACAAATTTGATTCACACTCGGGATCAAAAGTCACACTATTTTAAACCTTATATTGGCGACGCAAAGATTACACGGGCGCCACTGGTTTTTTTAAATTAGAAGCTGTATCAAGTAAAAAATTTTGAATACATACGTTTAAATGTCGATAAAAATATGTATTATACAAATTATGTGCGGATTACTTACTAGATTTTATATCACCAATTAAACGTATACCTACGTATATTTTTACTCGATAGTAGTTTTAATTTTACCACCAGAGGTGCGATTGAGAATTTTTGCGGCGCCAATTGCTTTCATTTAATTTTTTACAGCTTCCTAAATTGATCCAAACAGAAAAATTAAAGGTACATGTTGGTTTGTCATTCTAATTGAAAAATCGCTGTGTATCTGGTGGGGAAGAACTGAGTTGTTTTTTAAAAAAATACATATAACGTAAAATATAACGTAAAACAGCTTCGCGGATCCTTGTTTGAAAACCGTTGGTGTAGAATAAAATAATATCAAGTTTATTCTGAATAAATTAAAAAAAAAACTAGACAATACAGCATAATTATTTGTCTTTATCTAATTGTTTGCATTTATTTATTATTTTAAATCAGTAGTTCATTACCTAGCAGTGTTACCAAACTTTTATACATATAATCCAAGTTTTATAATTTTTTTTATGCAGCAATCCCCCGAAGAACACAATTAATTGGTTCCGTGTTCTTTGAAACCGTGTTGTTCGAGACCACCAAAGATAAGCATTTTCTATTATAAGTGTGAAAATAAAAAAATATAAAAAAATTTCAAAAAAATAACGCAACGAAATTTGAATTACATACTTACTTACATACACATTTGTATGTAATGTGTATTTATTTCGATTAAAATAGAATGGAATTGAGCATTCGTTAGTTCTGAAGTCGGTCTATAATAAAAGTTTGCATCGTAGCTCAAAAATAACGAAATTTTTGAAGGCTTAAGCGAAGCAAGTTGTGGGTATTCCAAACATATTGTGACTGTTAAAACCTACTTTTCGTTATCGAAAATTATCGATGTCGAAAATAACGACATTTTCAAAATTTAAATATGTAAATTTCTACATATTCGTTATCATTTTTGTATTATAAAATTCTCAAAAATTTTAGTAGTTTTTATTTCCAGCATTTTTTATTTTATAATGACAGATTCAATTTACACGATTTTTATTCCTGTAAATCAAATCCACATGGAATTGATATATTCGCGTACATTGAGGACCGATGTAACTTTATATCAAATATATTTATGTAATATATGTATTTTATTCTTTTTCAGAAGAATTACTTAAAAATCGTGTTGTTTGAAACCGTGTAATTCTGGGGAAGGGTACCCGTGTTCTTCGAGTACCGTGTTCTTCGGGGGTTACCTGTAATTCAATAATACTCAATTATACAGGGTGTTATCAACTAAGGAGCATTGTATAGTAACAGTGTATAGTAGACGTAAAGCAAATACGATAATATCCAAAATTTTTTTTAATAAAAGTCGCATAATAAATGAGCTATGATTTTTTGAAATTTTTACAGAAAAATTGTAGAATTAAAAATTTGAAGCACTACTTTTAACAGTGTATATTAGACATAAAACAAATACGATTTACAAAAAAAATTTTTAATAAAAATTTCATAATAAGCGAGCAGTCTCATAATAAGTCTCTTGGTACTGGGTATTCTTTTGGGAAAATTTTAAAAAATCATAGCTCACTTATTATGCGACTTTTATTAGAATTTTTTTTTGGTAAATGGTATAACGGTATTTGTTAACTGTTACTATACATTTTTAAAAATAAAGTTCCTTAATTGATGACACCCTGTATGTAGATTGTCACATTTTATAGATACAAACCAATTCTTTAATACCAATTTTAAGCGTTGCGGATTTCCTCAACTGTATGTTAGCCCAAAAATATATCCATGTTAAAATTTAAAACAATGAAAGTATACATATACCGTGTGAGTTTTTCGAGTGTTGCCATTCGATTTATTCCTAAAATATGCATCTAATCGAAAAAAAGTTTATACAAAAGATATTCAAAATAGAGGGAGCCATTCACGAAAAATTGTTCCAGACTTCTAGGACCTATAGTTTTTTTGGAGTAGAAAAAAATTTTTTTTCAAATGGAAACATATGTTGAGATGTTTTTTAAAAATTAGTTTATTACTTCAAATTACCAATTATGCTAAAATTTTTATTATTTTATTTGATATTTTTGAGAAATTGCATTTTTAACTTTTAATTTTCAAAACCCGTGGTCAGGTTTGAACGCAAAAATACGGTTCATTTTTAACTTACATTAGAAAAAATACAACATAAGTTGTAATGGTATGTTCGCATTAACCGTTACAATAAAACAAAATTATACATTAATTATCAAAATAATTTGTAGTTTTTCCTCAAATATTTAATTCAGTATTCAATTAAAAGTCATTAAATTACAGCTGTAGTTTTAATTTTTAATATTTAATATTACACCACACTAAAGAAGTCAAAATTTAGTAGGTTTAAAACAGGCATTATGTACTTACTAAACTTTTTAAAACTTATTAATAAACGTAATAAATATGGAACCTGTATTTTTTTAATTATTTGTAGTTTCTTATCGAAATGGATAGATGGCAGCATAGATATGATTTTAATGTTAATAGAGTTCCTATAATAAATATTGTCAATTTGTCAAATATTTTAACTTAACTGTGTTTAAAAAAAAAGTAAGAAAATTACCCAAAAAGGAAAAAATATGGTTTTATTCATTTCCATTAGTGTATCGTGTATTACATACTAGAGAAAATAGAAAAATTTGTCAACTCTACGAAAAAATTCAGTAAATCATGTGATGCAGTCAATATATTCTTTTTTTTTATTTTCAATCATTTCAATAGTTTTAATGTAGTAAATAATGATTTTCCTAATCTATGTTCTTTTGCAGTAACAATTCAAACAATTTTTCAAAATCAACAAAAATTTGCACAGCACATTTCATCCGATGTGTAAAATTGAAACAATTAATTCAACTTCCGTCAACTTCAATAATATCAAAGTATCAAAATTTGTTGTTCCGAGTTTCCGAGTATAGAAACATTTCCGAGTCATTTTTATAAAAAAAATGTATTCTGTATTTTAAAAGACAAAAATGGTTTCTGTAATTCAAACAAATGTTGTAATGGAACAGATTTTACTAAAAATAATAAAGTTTATTTTAAAAAAATAATAAAGTTTTTATTAAAAATATTTTATCTTTAATTGACTCTTATAGCTGAGCGTCCACTAAGTCGGAAACGCGGCGCGGTTTTTACATCAATTAGTTCTACGGGGCGGTACCGCGTCGCTCTGGCGACCTAGTGGACGAACCTGCATTTATTCAGATGCATTTATCTCCGAGAGCGGAACTGCGCCGGGCCGCGTTTTCGACCTAGTGGAGGTTCGGCTTAATTCTTGTAGAGCGTCGACATTTAATAAATCACTAGCGTCATCTAAAGCAAACGTTTCTGATTCACATTTAGAGTTTTTCTACATGCACGTTATCATTGCCAACGTTGTTATTGGCGATTTCTTCATTCACGTTGTCATTGTCAACATCGATATTATAGGAATCCCAACTATTTGTATGAATTACAGTTAAATTTTTGCCTTTTTCCAGGTTCAACAGATCTGGTTCACATTGCTGTTTTGAACTAGATTTTGTATACGTGACCTGAGGTTTTAGATAAACACGATTATGTTTGTAGGTCGAGTTATCTTCAGTAGTCACTAAATAATCATTGTTGTTTAACACTTTTCTGACTATTGCAGGAACCCAACCCACTTTCTTAATTTTTTTATAAAAGTATAGAAAGCAAAACATCCGTAACTCGATGAATCAACAGATAGTACTGTTTGAATACCTTGCTTAAAATTGCGAGCACCGAAGTACTTTTATATCTGCATAACCTGATAATAATTCATATCACACTAGCCTAAAAAATAATATTTTTAAAATTAAAAACAATTAATATTTTTAAATAACGAACCTAAAATTAAAATTATGCAAACCAAGATAATAATTTTTTTTAAAAGTAAATATGCAAAATATAGAAATATGTTTCTACATTTCAGATGATGTCATATCCAAATAAATTCAAATCAGTTAAAAATTTATGTTTTACCTACCTGGAAACACAAGTTTTACGAGTTGTTAACTAGATAGCTATCTATGTAGCATAAATACAATTACCCCTTAGCTGCTTTATACAATCATTTTCTGTAATTATGAGGGTAGTTTGAACTAAGCGCGCTTAAACTCATCAAAATTCACTTAAATAAATCACTTTTAAGCGCGAAAGTTGTAAAATTTGAAAAAAAAACTTAAGATAAAAATTTTATTTTTTTATTTTTTGTTTCTGTTGTTTTATTAAATAACATTTATTAACAAATAAGTATACTATTCCATTTAAAAAAAAAGGTAAATTTGTATCGTATCTCGAAAGCCACAATAGCTATAAAGCTCCTAAGTATATCAATCAATGTCCCCCGCCAGTAGCTACAACTTTTATTTGAACAATTTTTTGATTAAGTCAATAGTTTAGCCATAATCAAAATGGCAACTCTCAGAAAACTCACCCTGTATTATGTATCTAAAAGTAGCTCAGTAAATAAAGCAGATTTATTATCTTACCCTGATGTTTACCTCCAAAATTAGCTATCTCTATTACTGAGTGTTTCTCATAAAAAAACACTCGATTTTCCTCTTAGCAATACTTATCAATAAAATTATTTCACTCTTCAGTAATGGCATGATTGATTTATTATAATCGACAGCACTCGTAAATTTTTAATGAAAATATTAAGGCTTAATACGCAATCAATGAAATAAGGAATAAGAAGTATGCCATCTAGTGACGTTGAATGGAACTTTAATGAAATAAAAAATAAGGAGTATGCCATCTAATGACGTTGAATGAAAGTTTAACTTAACTGCTCATAGGTATATGTATTTAGGTATTTTTGTACATCAAAATTCATGAAAAAGTAACGTTTGTGATAACTTTTTTGTCACTAAGTGAAAAAAATGACGAATTTTGACGTAAAAAAATACCTACATATTTATATCTATGAGCAGTTACGTTAAAGTTCCATTCAACGTCACTAGATGGCATAATCCTTATTTCTTATTTCATTAAAGTTCCATTCAACGTCACCAGATGGCATACTTTTATTCGTTATTTCTTATTCCTTATTTCATTGATTGTGTATTAAGCCTAATACGAATTTCATTAAAATCAGTACATCAATATTTAAGAGAAAGATACCCAGACATAGGTATATATCCATCACAATCATTACGCAAAGTGAATCAGCCATTTTATTTTAAACAGTACAGATTCGATTTAAGTAAAGCTTAAATTTCCAAATACAGAAATAATATACGTATTTTTTAATGATAAATTTTATTTATATGTTTTTTTTGTGATAAAAAACACTGGTTGGGGAATTTTTTAAAAATAAATGATTGTTTATATTAAAAAAAATAATAAATTAATAAGTAGAAGAAATTTTTGATAAGAATATGTAATTTTAAAGTACGTCAGTCCACAGACGGTAATTAAAAGGCGCTAGTTTAAAAAGGCTATCATTTAAACGCGCATTATTTTATACACTTTGAGCAACAGAATTTACACTGTGTGCAATAGAATTTTATATTTTTGTGCATTATATTTACCCTATATTTCAAGCAATAAAATCACTATTTGTGCAATAATATTTTACATTTTGAACATTATATTAAGACAATTATTATTTACCATTTTGGGCAATAGAATTTTGTTTTGTGCACTATTTACTACAATGATTACACAAAGTGATATTTTATTTGTATGTTGCCTTTTTAGAAATATTTCACATTATCAAGAATGACATTTTTTAAAATTTAATTTAATCTCTTTATATGTATATGCATAGGAATAAAATATGGATGTCCTATATTGGCTGAATTTTTTTTTTTAGATAAAATTACAAACAATATGGACCTACTTCAAGGTCGCAGAAAAATTATCGGAATCTCTTAAAGAGGTTCTCCCGTGTGACGGCCTGTTTTTTAAGCATTTTTGGGGAATTTTTTTTGACGACCAATGGAAAGATAGAAAATATAAATAAAAAAATTCGTTTTTTATATAAATTTAATATTTATTTAAAAACTATAATATAATTCTCAAACTTTGCTTAATAAAATTACAGAAACAAAAATATTATTGTACAATTAAAGCTTTCTTCGCTTTGGATGGGCGGCCACGTTTCCTTTTTTCACCAATTTGTAAATTTTTCGCTTCAACTAGTGGAATTACATATTTAAATCTTATAGCTACCTCTAGAATATGCTTACAAAGATATCAATTCTAATAATTTTCATTTGCAAAGCGAAATTTTTTATTTTCAATATTTTCGTTAGCTTTAAAACATAGTACAGTGATCCTTTTCAATAGTTCCGCAAAATGAAACGAGGGGAATAGCTTTTCCAGGAATTGTTGTTCCCCCACCGAAGTCCAATTGCTCGCTAGCAAGGTACATAAATTTCTTTACGTCTAGATTCAGAAATTGTAGTTCAATAATTTATGATTGTGTCAAAATTGAAAATTTTTCCAGGAGCGTCAAAACAAGGGTCTAAAAATTATAATGTAACTTAAAAATTTAAATTAATATTTATATAACAATGTAACAAAACTCTAGTGGCTTACGTTTAACATATGTATAGATATGCTGATATGCATAATTGTACTATATGAGTATAATGTACCTGTGTACGGTATTGGACTTACAGTTAGGTATAATCACTTAATGGTATATCATTTTCATTATAATCATCTATTTATGTACGCAGTTAACAAGTTTATTTCTTTTTTATTTATTTTAAAAAATCTAATTATTAATTAAAAAGTATTGACTGTTGTGTAACATTTTTCTTTTACTGATCAAATATGTATCTCCTCATAAAATTTTGCAAGACTACGCTCGCATCTCTAAATATATTTTTATAATTTAATTTTTATACCTGCATGCATAACATAAATATATCATGTATGTCACAAATGTCACATAATAATTTATGAGGACACTAATTGATACATGATATCAGTGAAGCAGTGGAACAATATAAACAATGCTGATCAATTATTCGAGTAATGATGTTACAAACTTAAGTTGTCTTACTATATTTATTTAATTTAGGTAATTTTTCTTTCATTCACAAACATTTTAGCTCTTATGAAATAAATATTATAATAGAGGGTAAAGTGGGGGTAACGCTCGAGTCTCAAACTGGGGAAGCGGAACTATTGAGAACGGAAATATTCAAAATGTGCACTGTAATAATAAACGACCATAATTGACATAATATTCGTTTTTTATTTTGACATATTATGAATACCTACAACCAAACTGTTTTCAAATGATCACCTCAACAATGAGCCGTTTTTCGCGCTCATTTTTTAACAAACAGTTAGTCATTTTATGAAAAATATTACAAAATTTTTCAAAAAAAAAAAAAGGTAGAAAACTTCTTCGTTAATACGGAAAACATGATATTTAGAATAGTTTTTAATTTTAATCAATAAATTACTGTATTATGAGGAGACGATATCGATACGCTCCCGCTCCACTCTCGCTCCGATATTAATCTTGTTGTGTTCACATTACAGTGCTGATAACATGCTAGTACCTATTCGTTCTCCATTCACACTATAGTGCCGCTCTCGCTCCACTCTCACTCCGATAACATTTTTTTCTCCATATTTTAAACACTATCGTATTAGGAGAACATATCACAATACATCTGTTAGTTAATTAGTAATATGTATTATAATGTATAAGCAAAACGTCGCGTCGTTGTGTTATATCATGTTTTTCTAATACAATAATTTTCAAATAAATGAAGAAGGCTGAGAAACGGAGCGGAGTGGTATTTTTATTGTAGGAATATTGGAGCGAGAGCGTACTGCGACTAATATCGGAGGGATATCGGAGCGATGATGTGAATACACTCATTATTTCTTGTGTAAGAATATTTTATCGAATCGGGAGTGTAGTGATATCGTATCGAGAGCGGAACGTTACCATATTAACGCTCCGCTCTCGGTAAGATATCGCTACGTTCCCGATTCGATAAAATATTCTAACACAGTAAACAATGAGTGTAATCACATCATCGCTCCGATGTCGGTCCAATATCAGTCACGGTTCACTCCCGCTCTAATACCAATACCACTCAGATAATATTTTATCGGAGCGATATCAGGCCTATATCGATAGTGTGAACACGTTTTTGATTCCACTCCGCTCCGTTTCTTCTTCATTTATTTGAAAATTACTGTATTAGGAAAACATGATACAACACAACGACGCAATGTCTTGCTACAATACATTATGATACATATTACTAATTAAATAATCGAAATATTGTATTATATGTTCTCCTAATACAATAGTGTTTAAAATATAGAAAAAAAAATTTATCGGAGCGAGAGTGGAGCGAGAGCGGCACTATAGTGTGAATGGAGAACGAATAGGTACCAGCATGTTATCAGCACTGTAATGTGAACACAACAAGATTATATCGGAGCGAGAGTGGAGCGTGAGCGTATCGATATCGGCACTATAATGTAAATCGGGCCTAAGAATTTAAATAAAAAAATTTTATAAACCCACGACGAAAAGCTCTAAAAAGTTACAAATAAAATTTCTGGAATTCCATATTCTAAATTTCATTTTTTGTAATTAAAATAAGCTAATTTTTATTCGCCGTGTGTGACATGTTTTGCTGTGTACATACATATATTGTAGTTTAATGTCACACTCGACGAATGAAAATTAGCTTATTTTAATTAAAATGAAATTTAGAATATGGAATTTCAGAAATTTTATTTGTAACATTTTTCGTCGTGGGTTTTTAAAATTCTTTTATTAAACCTTAGAAACTAAAATGTAATTTAATTGAAACTACTTTTCAATATTTTGCCAAACATTAAACATAGAATTTTTTTCTGTTTTTCTTTATTAATCATTTTATTGTAAAAAAATAGTCAAAAAATAACAATATACAAAATATGAAGTGTGAACGTTAAGAATGTTTCACGATATTACTAAGAATCTCTTGTTTAATTTTTGACAATACTGGCACGTGTCGTCATACCAGAAAAAATGTGTGTTTTAGAGGGGAATTTTGAAAACACTTTTTGAAAAATTGTCAAATACCAATTGAATAGATTTGTTCAAGAAGATTAAAAAATGTTAAATTCCTTTTCTATTGTTAAAAACGAACTTCAGTTTTAAAATCCATCCCTGACCGATTGCTCAAAATATCTAATCTAGTCAATATTTGAAATAAACACTAAAAATATTTGAAACAAATAAAAAAATATTCCTCATTCAGTCGCCGTGTTCGTTGCTGAGTTTTTCTGCTCAAAGTGAGCTGTTGGCACATGCGCAAGAACTTTTTTTATGGGATACGCATGCCCCAAAATACGATTATGAGCACAAGTATTTCGTACTTCATAAAAATATTCTTGCGCATGCGCTAACAGTTCACTTTGAGCAGAAAAACTCAGCAACGAACATGGCGTCCAATTCGTTTGTTTTAAAACAGAACTATAAAGTTTTATTGATAAAGCCAAACAAGTTAAATATGTTTTGTTTAATTTTAGCTGAAACACTATGTATGTATACTAACAATACGATTAAAAGAATATAGAATTGTATCGGAAGTTAGAGATAACACACTATATTATTGTATTTATGTATGTATGTTGTCCTTGCTAAAATTTTTATCAGTGATATTAAAAACAAATTTTTATTTTCAAGTAAGTTAGTCTGATAATATTGATAACCTCCCTGAATGCTTTGTTGGTTATCAATTTATCATACATATTTATTTTGTGCCACGTCTTTGTGTGATTACACGGATTACACCAAACTGTAAGTCGCAATATAAACATTTTAGAATGTGCTCAAATTTTTTTGGTGTTTAAATTTTTCCTGGCAGTATACAAGACAGGTTTGATATTTTTTACTTTAAAAATTTATACATTTTTAATAAAATATTTTTAAAAAATTGTTGTAGTGTTTTTATTTTCCTAAACAACCAGTATCTATTCAGACTGGCGTGGAAGTTTCCATTTTTTTTTTTAGTGATATCTTTTGTGCATAAGTCAATATTTCACGTGATATGTCCAGGAAGATTTACAGGACGTGTTTCAGATTAGAAATTGAATATTGGAACGAAAAATATAAAGCCACATCCGCCATATTGGTCAGCTATTGCAACAGATAAAAAAAACACCTTTAAAAAATAATATATGATACGATTTCTAACGTTTGTGATTTTAATTTTTAACTTCATGAAAATACTTTTGATTTAAGGTATAAATTAAAACTATTTCCAAACAGCAACTAGAGGGATGAAAAATTGTTTTTCATAATCTACATTAGTGTTTTCTTGGAATAGTTTGACATCAATTTTAATTTTAATTTTCCTTTAGTTTTACATTTCGACAGATAATCTATCTAAAGAGCTACAGTTAAAATTTGAAGTCAATCGGATAAAAATTGCTCAAGTTACGCTGTACACCAGTTAGTAGAACGTGGTTTTGAGAAAAAAGTGTGTAAAATTTCAGTGTTTGTTACTATATATAGATATATAAAATACTGAAAATATCAGGCACGTTAAGTTTTTTGCCTTGACTCTACTATCCTAGGACTGTATTCTATTCCTAAGTCTAAATTATTTCCTTAACCTCCTTTCTGAGCGACACAAAAGGCGGAGACAGCCTTTTCCGATATTTCGGAGCGGTTGGAAGAGCCTCGAAAAAAAAAGTTTTAAGTATTTTTCCGCTTTTGAAATATTATTTTTACACAGTTGATAGAAAAATATTTTATTTTTTCAAATTATTTGCAATTGCGAAAAATAGTATATTATACGCTATGGGACTAAGGTGTTTTTTTTTTTTATCTCTTGTGTGAATTGTGTTGCTATGGAGCCTTTATAAGCGCTCTGACAACAAAATTCACACTCGGAATCAAAACTTATACACTAGAGCAGTATTTTTCAACCTGTGGGTCGCGACCCATTGGGGGATCGCGAAGCCTTTTTAAAGGGGTCGCAGTTACTTTAACAATAAAACCACTCTAGTTCAATACATAGTATTTAATAAAGAAAAGGTTAATTAAAGGTTACATTACTGTGATGGTTTCATACTTTCGCTTGATAAAATTTCAAAACAAATAACTGCGGCTTATTTTCAATAACAGTAAATCCGAGTTTTAAATAATTGTCTGAAGTGAATTGGAACTTGAAGTTGACGGTTGTGCATGTCTTTCCAGAAACTCATCCATTTTCAATAATTACAAAGAGCACAGAATTTTGGTTATTAAACAATAAAAGACAGTGAGCAGCTACTCTAAACAAACAACAAGTTAAATAAATTTAAACACGATTCAAAGCGAATTCAAAGAACTTAAAAGTGCTATCCTTTACTCGTCTGATGCTCCACGCAACGCTCATTACGTTACGCTATGTCTCTCTCACACAAGTCACGCGCGCATTTAGAAACTACTATAAGTCGTCAACTTCGATGTCGATATAAAAATATGCCTGTTTAAAATCCTTTATTACGTATATATTTAATTGACACCAAACTGAAAATAATCAGTAATGATAAACGGATTCGATACTTATAACATAAAATAAAATAAAAGAAATAGCAGAGGGTAGGGGGTCGCGAAATATTTTTTCCATACTAGGGGGGTCGCGCCATGAAAAAGGTTGAAAAACGCCATGAAAAACAATGCAAAACCTATATATAAGATACATAAACAATTTTTTGTAAGTAAGTAGTAATACCGGAGACCTGCTGAAGGGAGCATCCTTTAAAATTGTCAAATTTTGCCCACATAATGAAAATCTAATGTCACTTCCGGTTATGGCTTTGTTATGTCATCAAATACATTGATGATATTTATACTAAAATGAAGGTTTCGAGGTGCAAAATAAAAATATCGAAGGCTGTTAGGCCCTAGTAAGTGTGTGGACAGACCGTGACGGGCGCCCGTCTCATTGTCCGTGCGGCCTACCGTACGAACAATTCAATACATGTATTTAAATGTACGTATTCAGACCAATACGAACTGGTTTTTGCGGGCAAATTGACGGGCAGTCTGTCTGCGGGCATCTTACGAACTGTTGAAGTTGGTAGGTAATAAAATATTTAACAAAAAAAAAGATATTTCAAGTGGCCAAACCCTTGAAAATTTTTTTTTAACTTTCTATCTAACAAACTGTTAGGTAAAAAATCTAAACATAAATGCTTTTACTATAGAGTACAATTAAAATAATAAGTACACAATTTTAAATCCACTGAATAGGTTACGTATTCGTAAGTTATTTTTTGTAATTTTGTTTCATCTTTTGGGTATGACATTAGGTAAATACATATTTAAGTACAGTAAAATCTCGCTATTTGAACCTAATGCGGATCACGGCCGGTGCGAATTAGTGAAAATTCCGAATTATAGATAACTTTTAAAATCACGTGTAATCCTCACTTTTATAGACATCGTGTACTTAATTTAGATAAATTTCAAAGCATAAGTGTACGTAATAATTTAAGTCGCTGAATTCAGTGATAAATAAGAAGCTTAAAAATGAAAAATGTTTAATTTTAATAAAAATTTACTACAAAAAATATACTACACTCTAATTTACTATATAAATTATTTTTTTGTCAGTCTGATTTATAGAAGTTCCAAATTAGTGAAGTCCGAAATAGCGACGTTTTATTGTAATATTTAAAATTTAGTTTATTAAAAGGAAGGTTACGGTACTGATTTTTGTAGGTATTTAAAATATTTATAATTTTTTTTATAAAAAATATACCTCTGTACTATTTCTATACTTATATAGATTTTATTAAAATCAAAAAACTTGCCTTTTATGTTTGACACGTTTGTCCACTTGTTGGTTCTAATGTATTTTTATGGTTTGAAGAACCATTATATTATGGTTCGAAGAACCATTATAACATCGTGGCGATTAATGTTATTTTTGAAACATCAGTAGCGTGTATATATGTTGTTGGGGCTCGGTATTTGCAGTCAAAATGTGTTTGTTTTTAATGGTTTTTAATTCAATTCAATTGTATGTACGCCGAGTGCCATCGCCCATCACCTACCCCGTTCAATCAGGTAGCCAACAGAGCTATGCAAACGGACCTGTCGTGCACACATACATACATAATATGAATCGACACCGAACCTATCAAAATAGTATGTACCTACTAACAAGTTAGATGACGTGTTCCTATATCATTGTTTGTAGTACATATTGACACACTGCAGTACTGCACACCTCATCCTATATGGATGTGTTTCTGAATATGTATTATAAAACTGATTGAGTGTTTTCAACGAAAATCATACATATATACGAAAGTAATATATGTACATATATGAGCCGTTTATTTTGCAAGTGGGGCAAGTCCACTTTTGAAAAAAATGAAGATAATGGTAGTTATAGATAAGACTTAGTATGATCTTTTTATCTGTCAACAATTCATAGTCAAAAAAATTCAGAAGCCTAATATTTGGAAGATTGAAGTTTTAGCTCTTAACAGTATTGTAAATCTGTTTATTTTGATAGTGGTACAAGTCCATCTTACAAGTAAAATTCCCAAGACTGGACCTATTGATTTTGATGAAACTTAGAAAACTTAGATATGTTGTAGAACACTAATAAATAAATAACAGGTATTTTTTTTTTATTTGCGGAAAGGCGGTTTGAAGGGGTGAAATCGTTCTTCAAAAATTGGGGTGAAAATGTAATTTTTCAAATATCTCGAAAACGGTAAGAAATAGAGCAAAAGCTTAAATTAGCCATATTGCTCTTTTTTAAAAAGCTATATATTGATATGTAATTTGTTTAAATTACACCAACAGGGGTAGTTTAGGGCTAAAATTTGGGGGTTAATTTTGCGAAAAGGGGTAAAAAACAAAATATAATAGAGTTTTGTTTACAGATTTCAAATGTACGTAAAAAAATCTAATCGACCTGTTTTTATTCAATTTACAAATATCAAATCCAGGGGTAGTTTACTACGGGGGTGACTGTGTCGACATAATCGTACTATTTGAGTAATTGAAAACTTCTTCAAGGAAAATAGTTTAAAACAATTAGAATAAATTTCCAAATTTATTTTAAGCAACACTGCAAAGGGGGAGTCGCCTTTTTAAAGTACATACTTATTTTCATACACTCATTTCTACTACTAAGGCACTGGCAGGGGGTAATAATGTTACAGTATGTGCTTCTGAAGTTGAACTGTCGTATGAAAAGTTTTTATTATGTTTATTTTTAAATGATAAAACTCAAATATTATCCATGAAAATTAACGATTACAATAATTCATTAATTTTGAAAGTGAGGCAAGTCCATTTAGTTTATAATAAAACCACTATTTTTTTTATTCAGTGCTATGAACACTATTGGATTATAAACTTACATTATCTAATACCACAATACCAGGGTTAATTTCCCCAGTGTGAAAAATATCAACAATATGCTATCAACCCAATTTATCAATATTTTCAATAGTTAAATATCAAATAGGCGACGAGTCGCGCGAATGACGTTGTGGGTACAACTAGTCTGTATTATTCTAGTCTATCGCTTGTACTGTAAAATCCTATATTTTCTAAGCTTTAAAACTTACCAAAAGAACGAATGTTAGCTAATTAGTGAATTTTATGAAAAAATAAATACACGAAAATTGCGAAACAATCACTGAGAACCATACGTAATGCGTGTCAAACACGCACTTGACGACTTTTTATAAAAATAGTTGTTATGAGAAGCCCGCATCGGTGTGAATGCCGAATTTGACCGCAATGTGCCATTTGCGGGCAAGTTGCGGGCGTGTTACGATCGCCCGGACCGGTCTTTAATTCCCAACACTTAGGTTGCCTTCATTGAAAGTTTTTTTTTCAGTGTTGCGAATTACTAAGGCCTAACAGCCTTCGATATTTTTATTTTGCACCTCGAAACCTTCATTTTGGTAAATATCATCAATGTACCTATTTGATGACGTAACAAAACCATAACTGGAAGTGACGTCAGATTTTTATCTTGCGGGCAAAATTTGGCAATTCTAAAGGAGGCTTCCTTTAGTGCTGGGGTAGTACTATTTACAAAAAATTGTTCATGTATCTTATACATGGGTTTGGCATATGGCGGGCTCTCGGGCTAAGATCCTTGGTTTAAAAATATAATATTTTTATAAACTAAAAATATTTAGTTATTTGATACAGTGCATTCAAATATATAGTATATTTAATTGATTAGGAAATATGTAGGTACCGACCGTGTAAACCAGTACGACGAATACAATTAATATAATTATCAATTATAAAATTGACCATTCTAATATTCGAATCGTTTGTTTTAGTTTCAATACATTAGTTGATTTACTTTTAATATTTAATGAACAGTTTAATATTTAAACATATTCATTAAATATGTATCCATTTTATCCAGTAATCCCATTTAATTAATATCGTAACTCAACTAATAGGGTAAAAGCCCCCTTTGTGGAACGGTATCTAATACTGGAACAGTTTTGACATTTACATATTTATTTCTTTAATTAAGTAAGGAAACTTTAAATGCGAGGTGAATTTAAATTGAAAAACAATCATTCTATTAATAATAATTTTTGTTATCAGACGTTTCCTTCAGAAATAACTTCATTAATATGTAAATGTTCATAATTAGATACCGTTCTACAAAGGGGGCTTTTACCCTACCACTTTATTTAAAGTTTTAAATGTCTGTGACATGTTTCGGCCCCGTATGGCCATTAACGGACTGTTCGTTAATGGCCATACGGGCCGAAACATGTCACAGACATTTAAAACTTTAAATAAAGTGGGTATTAGGAAAGTAAACATTGTTTTTTTATTTTTAAAATGAAATACCATAAAGTAACGCTCAAATCTATCAAATATCGTAAAACTCTCTAACTTGACCTACTGAACCTAACTTTATCATACCACACTTTGTGTTAAAAAAATTAAGATACCATCACAGTGTGACCGGTCGAAAATTAGTAAATTTTCGCAATTTTTTCGGATGGATAGGGTCGGGGAATGTGGGTAAACTTTTTTTACCCACCCATTTTTTACAATTAACAAATACCACTATTTAACAATACAAAAATATTTTTTTTATTTATTTTTTATAATTATTATAATTTTTTGAAAAAAGTGTCCTTAAAAAAGGGGTGGCTATTGGTGCCCACGATTGCGGCCGCAGTTTTCATCCGAAAAAAAAATCAAATAGATTATCAATCTGTAGGTAAGCCGCTATGTACCTATAAAGGTTTTTTTCTTTTTTGCATAGGTTCTTAAGCTTGCACAGGTACATGGAGAATGGAATAAAGAATATTTTGTCAAAATTTCAAATTTATAGCATGGAAACTTTGCCTCTGAGAGTGGGTACCGTTTTTAAAAAGGGCATTTCGAGACATACGCGTTTAAAGTTTGTCTCAAAATTGTTTCAAATCATTGTTTCAACAACAATGTGATACTGTGGTGATAACAATTGATCTTATACGTTCACTGGTTGTGGAAAGATTGAATGCAAAGTTGTATAACATCCCGCCAAAAAGCGCTAATCGAGTTTTGTATTTAGACTGAATCCATTAATTCGTGGTCGTAGCGACCGTAATAATTCGAATTTGATTTTGAAATTTTTAGAGAACATACATAACTGTATGTACTTTAAGATAAGACCAAAAAAAAAATTAATTTTTTCAAAATTCTATACTGTGATGGTACCTTAAAATTGGGTATTGTTATTTTTTTAATATCATTAGCTTTTTTCAGTTTATATGGTACATTCATGTTTTCAAAAATTGCGCAAACTTTAAGTTGATATGTATTTTAGAAGCTATAAAACTTAATTTTATCATAAAAAATTACATAATCTCATAAGTATTTCGAAATAATTTTCACATTTATTTATTCGCGCATTATCGAATAATTCGTTTAAGTAATGGTTACCACAGTTAGGATCCTTTAGTGAAGTTAGAATCCTTTAACAATTCCAACCATTACCAGCGGACGCCTAGTACAAACGGTAAAAACATTTGCATTTTAACTTTAATATAATTATAAGGTATGTTCCAACAAACATTCGAATTTATTATCGTTTTAATGAGCATGCGCATAATTAATTTTACTGTTCCAAATAGGAAGAATTGTAATTCTAGTTTACAAAAAGCTTCAAATTCTATGTTCCATCAAGTATTTAAATTTAATTCTGAACTCACCCGAATTGGTTTTCGAAATTTTTGCTACAGAGGAAGTATTTCAAATCCTAGACATGCGCATTAAGGAATATTTCATTTTTAACCTTATAATTTAAAAATTTAAATAGTAACTAGACTATCTGAACTGTTTTGGCAAAAGGGGAATTTCAAATTTTTGATTTTATTTTTAATTAGTAAACAGATACTTATATTAATTACTTATTTTATAGAACCAATCACAAAAAGCCCGCGTAAATCTTTACACAGTAGTCACGTGTACTTCCCCAGTGAATAATCTTACATGTCAAAATATCAAGTAATATACGATAAACAAAAAAGTGAAACATGAAAAAAGTGTAATAAACTTGTAGTAAAATCATTTTTTTAGGAATTGCAAATGAAATAAAATCATATATTATAGGATTATAGGATAAAGCCACTAGTGGTTGATCGGTTAATCTGACAGTTATTTTTCTGTATTAAAGTATTGGGTGAGAAGTGGGGAGGGGGACCAAAAACTTGAAAATACAAGAGTGAAATCAGTTGAAAATAGATGGTGTTGAAAATACATGAGTCCGACTGTATAGTAATTGGAGCACCTGTCAAAAATTTAATCTATTACGTTTCATTGTTAGATATCACTTGGAATTAACAACAAAATGTCAACAATAGTGAAATATTTGGCTAAATACATATTTAACAATTTCACGGTATCTTTCATGTTTCACTAAAAAGCATTGGCTGGTCAAGTTAAGGATTCGTTGACATCTTAACTTATTTAAGTGTTGTCTGAAAAATGTATTTATGAGCCAAATCCAAGATTTTTATCAGTTGATTTCATTAAACCAGTTAAATATAACTAACTAAATTAATTTCGTTTTCATTTTATTCAAATTTGAATCGAAAATTATGGTAAACTTACGTGGATCTATGGTAATGTGAAACTTTTTTTGAGATCTTAGGATCTTACAACACAAAAGTTGGTAGATTAAGCGGTTTTCTGGAGAATTGTAAAAGTCTCATATTTATGAACGTAAAAAAAAAAAATGTAAATATCCGGAAAAGGTGAAACGGTTAAAAATTTTCAACTGAACTAAAAATACACAATTAGTATAAATTAGTCATTTTGACTTTAAATAGCGTAATTTGTAGCAATGCCTATTCTACTTTAACTCCTTAACCTGTCCCATCCCATATACCACACGAATGTATTATTATAGAAATTATTATTAATGGCAAATAATAACAAAATATGTTGTTTTTTTAGTTGTCGTAATTAATTATTGACGTTGTGATGCTTCATACAATGTTGTACATGTAACCTTGACGCTATATAAATCAATCATATAGAAATTTAGGTCATTAATATACACTTACCACTAGGAAATTGGGTCTCACAATGAATTATAACAGTTTTAAAATGTTTTATCATATTGAAAAGGGGGGAGTTGGTGGTGGTGGTGGTGACGAAATGAAGTAAATGTTGGTGGTGGTGGTTGCCATGAGTCATGACAATTGTTTTTTCATATTAACAAGAACAGGGAGTGGGAGTAAGGGTGGGAGTAAATTTTATGAATGAGTTTTTTTTTATTTCACTTTATTTACAACTCGCATAAAATATGATGTTAGTACAGATTACTTAAAAGTCTTTCCAATTTCGATAACGTAAAAAAAATACTATGAATCAGAGATGATCTTCTAATTCCTAGTTCAAATAAAAATGTATATTATGTATGTATTTATGCATCAGCACGATAACTTTCGAACGAAAACTTCTACTTTTATGAAATTTGGGGAAAACATTGGAAATCCAAAAATCTTGGATGAGTTCTTCAGCTAAACACGTCCGACGCCAGGAACATGGTTTTTCAATACAGAGATATTTGATAGGGATTATGCAATTTCTCAAAAATTTGAAATAAAATAATGAAAATTTTAGCATAATTGGTAGTTTGAAGTAATAAACTAATTTTTAAAAAACATCTCAACATAGTTCCCATTTGAAAAAAAAATTTTTTTCTATTCCAAAAAAACCGTGAGTCCTAGAAGTCTGGAACAATTTTTCGTGAATGGCCCCCTCTATTTTGAATATTTTTTGTATAAACTTTTTTTCGATTAGATGCATATTTTAGGAATAAATCGAATGGCAACTCCTGAAAAACTCATATGGTATTTCGTTACTGAAGTCAAATGATGATTTATAGAATTAATGTACATATATTATGTAAACTACGATACTACCTACATATTCGTCAAAGACCTATGCATGTACATAATTATGAAATAAAAAAGTTGCCAAGTGCAAGTTGTTCTTGCGCCAATAGTGTTCCGTACAATCAATGATTATATGTCGTAGCATCCTGCATAACATAATGAATTTCCGTTTTAGAAGAGAAAATTAGTTTTTCTCGGAAATTAGTTGACAGAATAATTATTATTCAAAAACCTTTTATGTGATTTTTCCACCTCTTTTCAATGGTGTAAAAAAATGTCGCAAAAATTTTTTAATTTGGGAAAATTTTTGCAAAAAACTAATTTTTTTCACGAAAAATACCCAAAAAACCATGTTCCGAACATCGCATGTAGGGGCAAGGTTTTTTTTTCCACTTGACATATTAATAGTAATCCTATTTTGGAGCGCAATATTTCACAAACGGAACTAAAATACCCCTGTCGCAGCATCCTGCATGACATAGCGAATTTTGTTTCGTTCAAACAGTTTCGTTCGGGTCAAAATCTCTTCAAATAAACCTAGAGGGCTGAAATTTTGTGTATAGGTTAAATTAATAGCCAGCCACTGCTTTTTGGAGGTTTCAACTTTTAACCCTTACCCCCACGATTTTTACGCCAATATTTCCTTGATTTTTTTGCTTTTTTTCTAACACGTCTAGAGACTCTCTAAGGAAACTTCGAGGGTTGAAATTTTGTACGTGTATTAAGTTAGTATCCAGCTAGTTCCTTTTAGGGATTCCACATTACTTTTCCCCCCACTTCTCCCATTTTTACATCGGAATTCAATGGTATTGTTAAATGTGTTTTAAATGCATTATTTTTATCCTAATACAAGTAGGCGGATAGTAATTTAAAAATGTTATTAAAGTTACTGTTTATTTATAAAGCAGGAATTTTGGATTTTTATTATTTATAAAATAAAAATTTTGGATTTTTTTGGAAAGAAAAAATATCTTCATAAAGGCCTTCCAGTTTACTATTTAAGGTGCTTTTTTAATATTTAAAAATAAAACACAAGGGCAATTGGCGAATAAGCATGGGTAGGAATGCCCTTGTATGAATTGTGTTGGCTTTTTTCCTGCTAACTGCTATCAACACAAAATTGAAATTTACTGAGGTTCAGCCCTTAAAAACTTAAAACCTTTTTTTAAAGCCTCGATCAGCCGGACACTCATCATCAGTTTTGAAACCACCAAAATGACAAATCGCTTGTAGACTTTCAATCACATTTCGCTTGTCGACATTCAATACCGAAGATGTAGCGAAAAATTCGACTTCCGTGATGCGGCCCCGCTGCTCACGGCGTTTTTTTTAATTAAAATCACAGCGGTAAAGAATTTAGCATTTTTGTTGAGTTTTTGGTTTTTCAAAACTGACAGTTAACGTTTTTTAACGAAATTTAATTTGAAAAAAATATCATTAAAATAAACTTATTTCAAATAATTAATATTGGAAAAGTTTACTTTGTGAAAATCCATATTAAAAAACATGGGATCGTTGCTTTGTCACTTTTCACAACAAAAATCGTATAAACACGAGTCAACACAAATTGTGACAAATTGCAACACAAATGTTTTTTAAACTTATTTCGTTTCAAAATATTATACATTGTATATAGGCTTCCTTATTCTTTATTTTCAGTGGTGTAGTGGAGGCGGAACGGTGTTCTCGCACTGGTTTTCAGCAGAATAATAAAAAAATATATACTAAAGAGTAAAAAATGGAAAAATTGGTGAATCGGCTTCACAGAAAAAATGGTTTAGCGCCTGCAAAAACATAATACTGCACCGCAACACACCTGTGTATTGAGTCAGGGGTATCTTCCTATCGTTAATATTAGCGTTCTCTCACTGGAAAACTTACGACTACGCCACTGTTTATTTTATAACGTTACTATAATACCTATTTATAATATTAAATACAAACACATGTATAATACATATTCGCAGATACTGTATGAATACATTTTTAGAAAATTGCGTAAAAAGGGAACAAATAATGAGAACATTTTTGTCAAAGATTTTTTTTTTAAATCTTGTAGATCAAGACCTACACTTAGGTACATCAAATTTCAAGTTTTTAGCACTAGTAGAAGTACCCTAACAAACTGATTACATATGAAATTTAAAATAGTTCCCGATAAACGTTTTCACCGTTAATTTGTGTTGAATTATCCGTTAGCTGATAAACTTTAGATTTACAACCCTAATAAATAAAAAAACTCAATTGTTACAATTGCGAAATATGTACTCTACTTAAACTAACAATACTTAAGGTAATTGTAAGTGGACTTAGACACGTGCTTAAACTGAGATAACAGAATTTTTAACATAATACACGCACAGATTCGGCGAATAAAGTTATTAAGCGAGTAATTACTATTTAATAATATAATAATTACAAAAAAAAAATTCCAATTATAGTTATTACATATAATTACGAGTCTAAATTATTTTATATAAATAATTTTTTAACCCAACGTTTACATTGTACTTTTCCTGTTGAGATGAAATAATATAGTAATACCGGTAATACCTCTATCGCAGCATCCTGCATAACATAGTGAATTTTATAAAAATTGGTTTATAAAAATTAGTTTTTCTCGGAAACCAGCTTACATAGAATACTGGTTCAAAAACCTTTTATATCGTAAAAACTTGAATTTGGGAAATTTTTGGCAAAAAAATAATTTTTTTCACGAAAAATGTCCAAAAAACCATGTTTCGGGCATCGGACGTATCTGGCTGAAAAATTCATCCAAGAATTTTGGACTTCCAATGTTTCCATCTTTCATAAAAATAGAATGTTTCACTCTAGAGTTACAGTGCTGATACATTTATATGTATATATACATATAAATTTTAGTGAATGTTGTTTTCGACTTCTAGGGACCTCAAAACAAATTTCTGTCGTAGTCTCGGGCTCAAGTCGCGTCATAACAGTGGCAGTAATTGCTGAATTTTCAATTCGAAAATTCTCTAAAAATTTCTGATGTTTTAATAATATTAAATAAATAATATTTATACATAATATTATACGTATTATAAAACCTATAAAAATTTATTAAAATTTGAAACTGAGTTTATTTAAAAATAAGGTAAATGTACCAATACCGGAACGAGACCCAATACCGGAACGATTTCCTATTTATTGTATTACATTTTATTTCATACGCAATGAAATTCAGTCATTCTTTTCTCATTTTAAACCTCAATCTTTCATTCATAAGATAAATCATTAATAAAATTTCAGAATATTCTGGAAATACATATAAAAAAAAATATAAATTATAGCAATGCGCTTAGACCCTTGGCTTATCCAAATCTCTTAATGGTTTTGCTAAGAAATCAGTCAATGGTCTTAAGCTTGTATAAACCGAATAAAGGGACTTTTCGATAAAATTTTTTTTTTTAAATGTTTATAGAAACATTTAGAATTCGATAAATTTTATTGATAATACCAGAAAAATTATATTTTTATCCTAATTATCCTGTTCTTCTATTGGTACACCTAAAATAAGCCAGTGCCCAGTATCGGAACTGATCGTAACAGTCAGCCATATTGATTTTCTTTATTGATATTTAAGGTGTACTATCTTGAGTGAGCAAATCAAGTGCAATAATAAAACCGTTTTGTAAATTAATATTGCATGCAGTAAGTACTTTTGTTTTAAAAAATGCATAAAACGTGTATAAACTTTAACTTGGATAATGTAAATAAATTACAGAGATTGAATTTTTTTTCTTAAACAATTTGGTCAATTGTAACCTCTAATCATTTGTTGTTTTTTTTTCTTTGTTAACTTAAAATTAGTACTTTTTATTGAATATACAATAATTTGAAAATAAAAATATCAAGTGCATTTCATTTTTTTATTAATACAAATTATTTCAGTGTGTAATCAAATTGCCGAATTGTTCGACTATTTTTTTTTCTTTTATTATTTTAGTGTAATCAAATTGCCGAATTGTTTTATTTTAGTATCTTACAAAATTGTGAAATTTTATTTTTCACTTTAGTGTGTAACCAAATGAATTTGGACCATTTTGTTATTATTTCCTACTTGTGGTGTTGTAGAATCGCTAAATTATTTTATTATTTATGTTGCCTTCAGTACTGTCTGACTATAAATATAAAATTTAGCTTTATTTAAATTGTTTACTATGTAATTGTTGTTTATGTATTGTTGTTTACCAGTTATTTATTATCATTATTCTATTTTGATGTACTATTTTAATTAGTTAGTTATTTATTTAATTCATTAATAAGTTTACGGTAAGTATACTCATTTTATCTCTACAGCAAAATTCATTTTATTTACTGTTCTGATATTGGGTCAACCATATTCCGGTACCGGGACAAGGCTTTTCAAGTGTTCCGATGCTGGGACATTTACACTTTTTGGAAAACATTTTTAATTTATATTAAATTTAAAAAAAAAAAAAACAAAAACAAAAAAAAAACAGTTGATTTGCATATGATTGCATTGTTGAATGTCTATTCCATATGATAAAGTTAAATATGTTAATTTATATACTACTTAAGTATTTTTAAAATGTCAAAAGCCAGTCACATGCCCTTCGTCGTTCCGGTATTGGTACATTTACCTTACCTCTAACACAAAATTAATATCTACGTATTTTATGACATCTCATCAGGGCATTAAGAAACTAATATAAAAAGAAATGAAAAAGTAAAACGAAAACGTGGATTAACACTTATATATACCCAGTGCTGGATTTACACTAGGGGCAAGCGGAGCTAGTGCCCAGGCCGCCAAATTTGAAACTCAATGTGGCAAATTGGCGTTTTTTTTTTTTGCTCGTCACTTATTTTTTTTAGGGAAAAGTTGATGTGACTTTTTTCCAGGGGCGGCATTTTTCACGGTGCCCAGGACGGCATTTAGGATAATTCCAGCCCTGCTTATGCCGCTATGTCGTAACAAAAATTATACGCTGGAAAATTACCAGACAATTTTGTTTTTTTTTTGGAAGCACATATTAATTATTTAGGTATGTGTCTTGGATAATCATGTTTTTCCAAGTTAAAATTTTTGCTTCGAAGAACAATCAATTGCAGGTATTTTTATAGAACACTACAGAATTTTTTCCAGATGCGTCATATGTAAAACTGCACACAACTGACCTGTAGATCAACTGTTAAGGTACCATCACAGTGTGATCGGCCGAAAAATAGTCAATTTTCGCGATTTTTTTCGGATGGATAGGATGGGGGAATGGGGATGAATTTTTTTGCGATTAATACCACTGTTTAACAATACAAAAATATTTTTTATTCATTTTTATTTATTTTTTAGGTATAATTAGTATAATTTTTTGAAAAAAGTGTCTTTAAAAAGGGCGGATATTGATGCCTACGATTCCGGTCGCAGTTTTCAGCCGAAAAAAAAAAACAAATAGATTATCAATCTGTAGGTAAGCCAATATGTTCCTATGGGAGCTTTCTTTTGAAATTTGAAAAAATGGCGGCGATTTGAATAAACAGTACAAAATTTTTTATAGTTTTTCGTGTGGAAAAATAGGAAGATTTCAAAAAAAAGAAAAAAGCTCCCATAGAAACATAGTGGTTTACCTACAGATTGATAATGTATTTGATTTTTTTTTCCAAATGAAAACTGCCGCCGCAATCGTGGGCACCAATATCCGCCCTTTTTTAAAGACACTTTTTTCAAAAAAATTATAATAATTATAAAAAATAAATAAAAATGAATAAAAAAATTATTTTTGTATTGTTAAATAGTGATATTAATCTTAAAAAAAATTCATCCCCACTCTCCTATCCTATCCATTCGAAAAAAAATCGCGAAAATTGACTATTTTTCGGCCGATCACACTGTGATGGCACCTTAAGGGATTACATCACTTTTGAAAAAAAATGACCTTTTTTTATTGGCTTAAATGATGTAGGGTAGAGCGGGGCTAGTTGAGCATAGGTGTAAGTTGAGCAATCGAAATATCTCAGAAACTATACATCGCACGCTAATACATTAAATGGCGGATAGAAGCGGGCAGGAGAGGGGAACTCATTACGCGACTGCCAGATGCAACTGTCGATTGAGTGACGTATGCGCACGCTTTATTTATTTTGCGTATAAAAAGTAAAAAACTTTTGTTTGTGAATATTTCTTCTATACGAGGCAATTATTATCTACTTATACTAAATCAAATAAGTGTTAAACTTTTATAAATTTAGTATATTTTTGATATCTAGAAAGGATCTGGTTCTAATTCAAACAGTTTGTTCATAACCTCACTTTTGTTTCAAATTATCTGAGTGGGGTAAGTTGAGCAATAGAACTTTCGTTTGCATTAATTGTAACAGTGACAATGATGAGGAAATTCTTAATATCTACTTAATGTTTCTCTTTTAATTTAAATTTGATTAATTACTTAAATGTTAAAGTCTGATATTAAGTAGAAAGGTTGAGTATATTCCAAACATTAAGTTTAAGATTGTAGTTTAAATACTAAGTTGAAGTTGATTTTTTGTTAATTTTATTATCTGTATTTAATATCCAAAGAAAATTACTTTTTGTTTCACTATTATGTCACTAAAGCATTGTAAATAAAAGATTGGCTGTCAAATAATAATTTTATTTTATGTCTGATAAACATCTAAGGCATGGTTTGGCTACATTTTCTAACTGCTCAATTTACTCCGTACCTTTGCTCAACTTACCTCACCTATGGGGAACGTTGAGCATGTCTGAGTTCCTTCACTTAAACAGCTGTATCTCTTAAATGTGAATTGTTAGAAAAATGTTACTCCGGGGACTTACGAAAAGAAAGAAATTATCTACACATCAGTATGCATAACAATAAATTTGGACTTACCGTTGAGGCGCTATGACCGATTAAGTGAAAAGTTGCACAACTAGCCCCGCCCTACCCTATTAACATCTCTAGAATGATATTCAAAAAAAATTATGACTACTAAAATATTTTAAAAATCGTTTTGAACCCGAATTCTGAAACGACTTTGAGCAGTTAAAAACGTCGTTCCGCTGCGTGTTAACGTTTTGGAATCTCTCAGCTTGGTCAGTAACTTTTTTTTCATTACTTTTGCTATATTTCCATAAATATCTCAAAAATGATAACTATAAACACACATAACGATAAACATTTTTTAAAACCTTACATGGGATGAATTAGGCTGGTCGTCCTTTGGATGAGGGAACGTGCGATATTTAATACGGACGAATACGCACGTTTGTCGTTTGTCCGAAATGATATGTCTACTGTCCGTCCACTAGCCCAATGTTCGTCAGTATTTTTCTTTTTAGTTTTCTTTTTCTCAAGCTATAGATGCTATAAAAATACGTAAAAAACAATTTATGGCACGTAATATGCAAAGGTACACAGTTATAATTGTAATTTACCTTCAGTTTCATTTCAATAAAAATAAAAATATCATGGAACGGACTTCTTCGCGCGACAAAATCCAAACAAAATTGGATCTGTTCGCACGTCGCAATTATACGCACGGAAACGGACGAACGAGACGCTTTCAATGGACAAGGATGTATAGCTTCACAGCTGTTTGGATCGTTCGTCCGTTTTCATGCGTATTCGTCCGAATTAAATATCGCACGTTTCCGCATCCAAAGGACGACCAGCCTCAGGGGCAAAAAAATCTTACTTTAAAGTCGAATATTTCGGAGTGAGGCAAACGGGGCTCAAAAATTAAAAATGATAAAATGATAAAAATCCTCAATTTCGTTTTACGAACCCTTTTTTACAAACAAAATTTCATCTTCATAAGTCCAAATATACATATAGAAATCCTGAAAGTGTGACAGAGAGACATAGGGTTCTATAAGAGTTCCGAGATTTTTCCTTTGAAACCCTTATAATAAAATTTACTGAAAATTTAATTTTAAAAATTCATTAAGTGCGTGTTTTTGACACGCACTAAGTAATGTCACCTCAGTGAAAGTGTTAATTTATGATTTTTTGTTAACTCTATAGTTGTTAACTCTACAGCCCTCTTGCGTTTATTCAGTATGGATGTACAACTCTATAATTATTCAATATGGATATACAACTCTATAATAATGTTTCCCCCACTATGATCACACAACGATATTAATATGTCATCCTTCGATGACACAATAAAAATGAATAATAGGCGTCTTGTAAGTAACTATTTCCATAGAAAAATCTTTTTTCTAATTGACAGCAAGCAATTAGAAAAAAGATTTTAGAAAATTAAAAAACAGGTCGAAAAGCTTACTTACCTTTCTAGAAAGGTAAGTAAGACCTTTTGACCTGTTATTATTTGTGACTATAGTAACCAGAAAATAGAATGGTAAATGGTCTCTGTAGTTCTGGTTACTGTAGTTATAAATTAATGATAACAGGCAGGCCCGGATCTAAGGGGGGAGGGCGGGGCAAACCGGGGCCCCTGCCTCGGGCGTCAATTTCAGGGGACGCCAAAATCATAGTAGTTCGATCTATATCAAATGGTCTAAAAAAAAGTTGGTTACTCCACCATTTTAGAAAAAATTAATATTCGTCCAGTTGTTTCTATTATATTTGAAGTATTGACAACAATTCTTAAAAATAATTATCTTGAACCGTTTAAGCGTGGTAGCCACTTTTGTTTTTCAATTTGCGCTGATTTTTGTGTTTGCAGCCAAAATTTAGCAAAATTCACTTTTTGAAAATTTTTTTTTCTTATAGAAGGAATATTTTAAACCTCAGTCGCTTAGTATTTTTTATGAGAATAGCTATACGGGTACAACTACCCATTATCAAACAAATACGCATTATTTCAATTGTGAAACTTGTATACTTTAATTTTTACAAACTTCCAAAAACTGACTTTTTTCCAAATTTTGGAATTTTGCGCCCCTGTATCTCTGATAGGGCTGGTAATAAAAATTTGAAATTTGCACAACTTATAGTGCTTTCGGAGTAGATTTATTAAAATAAAAAATCAACTTGTACCTATATTGATCCTTTACAAAACCCTCAATTTTTATCATTGCCGCAACGGGAAAAATTGGAGTTTTATAAAGGACTTATATACTTATGAGTTTTTTTGATAATTTATGTCAAACGTTGGAGAAGAGGAGCGCAATTTTCAAGTTTCTGCCCCGGTTCTAAAAAATCGTAGATTCGGGGCTGATAACAGGTCAAAAAAGTTTATTTACCTTTCTATCCTCAGCTTTCAGCCTTGGATTCTCAAACTGCATTTGAGGTCACAAAAATAACACTTACATTCTCGGTAAGTTACCAAATATTTCATTACAATATACGTAATGACCTTATAATTATATTATACAAAAATCAATTAATAACATGGTTAAAGACCTTCTAAATTACCTACTGATAATTGATACCCAGACAGACAGTCTGCAATTAACATCATAAATGGCAATTTTATTGGAATTAAAAATAACGGAATGTTTATGCAATTTCTGTACCAACTTAAGGACATTTAGGACACGAAATAACAATTATTAAATATTAATTATTAGTTTTTAAGAAGTATTATAATTCGAAACTTTATTAAAACTATTTTACTACCAAAACTTTGCTCCACTTTCACAATCCATCAAAAAAAGCTTCATTTTAATAAAAAACAATTAATAAATAATTAATTCATTGATACAAATTCAAATGAGGGCACCAGGTTAATACGTGATTTAAAAATTGATAACTTTCATTGTTTAAAAAAAAAAAAAAAAAGAATTGTACTCAACATTTCAAATCAAATACAAAAAGTTTATTATTCTGCAAAATTTTTTTTAACTAAACTAACAAAATCGTATATTTCATAAACTGTTTATACTGGCAATATTTTATTTACAAAATGCTGACCATAGCAGGAATTTTTCAAACAAAAGATATTTCGAAATGAAAACATTTTTATGTTGAAATTTTTTCGGTATCTGTAACGTACACTAAATTATTGTTGTCTTATCAATTTTAATTCAAAATTTAAAGTAAATTACATTACTATTGTAAAGATGTCACCACCAGTATTTTATATAAATTATCAAAATAATTAAAAGGTAAGATACTTTTTTGAAAATTTTAATTAAATTGTCTACCTATATTTGTAATTCAAATACTCAATTATTAGTATTATTATAATTAAATCGTATCGATAAAACTTATAAATAAATAATTAACGGTAAATAAAAACAAATGATTAAAAAACAATAAAAAAAAAAAACATTTGAAATTTAATTCAATTTATTTACCTTTTTATTCTCAAAAAATTGTTCAATTATTTTATTCAACCCATTCGCTGTCTCTATGCCATAAGCGTGATTAATTGATTCCAAATTCTGTTGTAAACAAAATAGGATCTATTAAAAATTGATAAGAATAAAACAAAAACAACAAAATAACTTGTTTTTTAACACACAGCCACATAATTTACGAACACACGAATTTATTTTACACCAAACATATTTTTATAAAACTTATTGACAATTTATTATTTGAAAATAAATTTATTTTACAGTAACACAGTCAATTTTACTAATTCTCACCTTGAATAGTAGTGCTTCGTGTCACAGAGCCAAGTAGCCATGTCTGTTGACAAAGCAGTATCATTATTGTAGTAAAGCGGCATACGAGTGTGTAGCAAAGCAACCATACTCGTACAAATCATAGATATCGTCCGATAACAAATATATGAACACAAGAGTAGGTGGTTTCAAATATATGAAATGCTTTTTTCCTGTAGTTATTTCGAAATTGTTTCAAACATCCTAGGGTTAATAGTAAAATTTCAGGAATATAAAACATTTCCAAACAATTTTATTTTTTTCAATGTATTTATTAACAATTTATAAATAAAACAAAATCAGCATTTTAAAATCACTTAATTACATAAAATAATTTAAATTACAGATAAGATTATAAAATTTTGTATACAATACAAAAATCTCAAAAAATTTTACTTACTGTGACAATTTTATGCATCTAATAAAATAAATATAAACATTTTAAGATTTAAAATTTAATTTTATTGAGTTTCCATTCTAAAATCTTACTAAATTCTTATAATTAGAGTATTTTTAAATTTATGATAAAAATTAGAAATACAATATGCCCCATTGTTGAAAATGATGTTATTTTACCTAACATGTGTACAATAGTGTCCATAAACATGTTAATGCTACAAAAATCTATATTGCTATGTGACAACTGTATTGTGTAGTAAGTGCCCTTCGTTGATCTAATTTAATATTTTAATGATAATTTCGAATATTAAATAAATTTTAATGCTAAAAACTTAATTTAACCAACTTGATAATTTAAGATTATTAATTTAAGCGACTGCAGTGTATAATATATGGCCAGGGTCGAGATCGAGGACAAAATTCCGACTGTTGATTAGTTATAAATACTTGCAGATGTATAACCTCGTTTATAATATATTATCTGATAATAAATACTGGTTTTCGCATTATTATTACAAATATGTAGCGAAATATTTTAATTACAATAATTACATCTACGTAATGCACTTTTTTTCAAAAATGGAAACTTAAACGAAATATGTAGGTATGTAAATTCATTACATTTAAATCGGTATTATAATACCGACTGTCGCTTATGATTGGTTCAAAACTAAATGTTGATGTCATTAAAACAATTTATGATTGGTTTATATTTGCTTACGTAACACAATAGGAGTTATCTTATCTATTTAAATTAAGCAAAGAATATTCTTCAAATTTTAAGCTTATGAAAACATTTTTTTAATTTTTTTTTTCTGTTTAAACTTATTGTCCTGTTTACATGTAAGTATATTTTAATTCGTTTAATACTAAAGTTTTACTTTAGTTACATTAAATAATTTTATAATAAAGAAAGAAAATCGTTACATTCTTAAAAAAAGCTTTTAACGTGTTTTTCAAAATAATAAAATTTTTTTATCAAGGTATACAACATATACATACAATGTTTATTTCCAATTAAAAAATATTATTACGTTTTTAAATGTACATAAATACTTTTTAATCGGTTTGTGATTATTAAACTAATTAAAGTTAATGTTTAATTTACTTTAATTAAACAATATTCGTAAATTTTCTTTTTTATAAAAGAAAATTTCACTTTTTTACTATTTCATACTGCTATGTTGGTATAATTGAAAATACATTAAAATGAAACAACATAGACGTCGTTTACCTGTATTATTTTCGAAAAAACCGAATTTGATAACAGTAACTATAATTATATAAAATCAAAAAGTTTTAACTTCATCATAGTTTCAAAGTTTCCAAATGCTTAAATTTTAACCCGTAATTGACCCAACGCAACATAATTATTATTTTTAATAGTATCGTGAGAACGTCATGTCTTAACAAAATTTAAAAATATAAACTAACAATACATTAACTTCCTTTGTACAGGCTATTCTTTTGTTTTGTTTTACTTTTACGGTGACCAAACTTTCGATAGGAATATCTGACCTTAAAAATAACAGGTTAAATTTTGTATTTGTGTTTCGCAAATTACTATAGAAAAGTTGTAAAAGGTAAAAATATAAAATTTATTTGTCCGGTTAATTAGCCTCACAATCCATAATTTGACGTCAGTGGATTATTTTGGGGATATGTAAAATTTCGAGTTTATACTGATAAACCAGCAACAATTGATGCTTTGGAAGCTAACATAATTTGTGTTTTTGTCAAAATAAGACCCCAATTACGTGATAATATGAACTGAAATTGGACTAACAGCACGCGATTTACCACGATTTAACAGCAAGAGATTACCGTGGCGGATATATGTAGGAAATTATTTTCAAACAAAAAAAAAAAAAATGGATCTACATCTTAATTAGTATCTATTTTATTTTAATTAAAAATCGGTCTAAGAAATACACCGTTTACTTGTGTAAAAAATACAGAAGAGCTTGTCACCGAATGTCACAGGTTAGTCGCTCAGTGCAATTTAATGCAAAAAATGGAAAACTTCGCCTCAGTTATACCGAATGGATTCTGTAAAATTTTTTTTTCGTTATTATTGTGTTGTCTTATTTTAAATCTTCATGTAAAATCTTATCGGAATCCGACGATAGAAATATATAGGCGGATTATAATAAGTTAAAAAATTCTCAAATAATTATCAACAAAATGTAGATCAGAATTAAAATAGAAAAGATTAGCAAAGTTTTTGCAATAATTGTATCTTATTTTTTCAAAAACAATATAATATAATATTAGCAAGCTAACAGGTTTTTGTTAACTTTCAATATTTCAGTTAATGAGTTCAAGTAAATATGTGTATAGGTTTTACGTAAATTGTTATTATGATAGTAAAATAATAATAATAATAATAATAATAATAAATATTTTCCAATTACCTATAAATAAATAAATGACAGACAGAGAGCATAAAAATTGATAACAACCGTAAAAATATAATAATTATTTTAATAAAAATTAAAAACTTATTTGCTTTCAATATCGTTGATCTAAAATAAAATACGTTTTTAAAATTAAAAATATTTCAAATTTTTACAAAAGAAAAAAAATTATATAATGTGAAAGTAATCATGAAACCGTAAGTATTTAAAAATTAATAATAATTTTGGTGTTGTTTTCTTTATTTTAAGCGCAAACGTGTTGAAATTGTGGATTTAACTAATTCTGCGTAAAATATCTTCCATATTATATTTTTTCACATTTTTTTTTAATATGAACCAATTTTGTCGGTAACTTTATCTCAACTTCATAAAAATTTCCACATTTCAAAAGAAATAGTAATAAATTTTTATTAACATTTTTGGTTTATGATTTTATAAACCTATAATTTTTTTTATAACTTTCGTTATCACTGGTTTTGAAATTTATCTAGTCATAAACAAAAAAAAAGAATAATAATTATATAACTGAAAGCAATGATAACCTTTATATTTGCTCAAAATAAAACTATAATTATTATACCAATATTTTAGAATCGTAATAGCAAGCATTAATTAATGTACTAAAATTTAAAGTTTCATTGAAACGTTTCCTTCAAACAGTTTTAAAATTTGTATCGAAATGTTTTGGTTTTTTTTTTTAAATTTTATTTATTAACTTACTTACATTGTCTATTTTATTCAATTTTATAATAAATTTCAAATTAATTTGCACCTGTTAAAATATTTTTGTTAGATGCTGTACAAGACAATAATGTGTTCTTCCAGACAGGGATTTCCTGTAAGTTAAAAATATCCAATAAATGTTATTTCGATACTTACTTTGCTATTGGATTCCTTTTATTTTTTAAAATAAAATAATATATAAATAATTTATAAGGTTTATTGTAAAACAATCAACAATACTAGAGTTTTTTTCTTTTTATTTCATTTAAATAAATGTAAATTATGTGTATTCTTTTTTCAAATATACGAATTTAAAAATTCCTATTTTTTCAAAAATAAATCGAAACCTTTGACACAGCAAGAAAAATATCGTAAAAATACATGTTAACTATACAAAATATTAACTGTTGAATGATTTAAATTGACCATAGATTTAGAACGAATGTTTTAAATTCATTCGAATTGTTTAACTGTCGAACTTGAATATTATAAAATCGATAATCATTTATATTATTATCTTCTAAATTATCTTATTAATTTCTAATAAAAAATTCAATAAAAAAAATGATTTTTTATTTATAGGGTCTTTTAAATACTTTATTTTTTTATAGATTTGTAGAAATAGTAACCAACTTTTGAAAACAACAGTTTTTCTTAGAATTCCGAAAAAAAATTCGGAATCTTTATACACACCAAACTCGATTGAGTCACACTTGATTCTGTCACATAGGCCCCTCCTCTTCTGTGTACGTGGAAGCTGATAATTGAGACTGTGTGTGTAATGAACCATAGTCATTAGCGGCTTTCAAAAATTAAAAGTAAATTCTTTTTGCAATGGTAGAGTAATATCCTAAAAAATGCTCATGCTCATGCTCATGCTCATACTCATGCTCATGCTCATGCTCATGCTCATACTCATACTCATACTCCACTTGCTCATACTTACTTTGCTTCACTTGCTTACAATAATTTTACAGATAAGTAGGTAACATGCTCCCAACAATACTGCTGATTATTGCCGTACTTAAAAAGTCATCTCATTTAAATATTGAAAAACTATACTTACGTACATAAATTATATACCTACATTTTTTCAAAGTCTCCGTTGAAATGTATTCACAATAAATTATTGTCAATAGTTTTATTAAGGGTCATCTTTTGTTATATTTTTTACAACTTGGACTAGTGAAGGTACATATTTGTACAGATTAATTTCTTTTATTTAATAAAACCAGGTAAATTTTTAAGAAATTGTTCTAAATAGATATTTATGATAATTGTTATTTTCTTATTTTTAATATGAATTTATATAAATATAAAATACAACATAAAGTGGAATACTAAGCTTGCACATAATTTTAGTCCCATCAGTAACATAAAATTTTAACAATCAATTAACCTATCGGTTCCTTGTTTTATTTAAAATTAACAAGCTTTTCCATAAATAACATTGGAAAATTTTTCGATAGTTAACAATCGACGATTATGCATTAGAAAAATTTCATACAAATATGCAATACAGTCATACATACAAATTTCGATGTCCAAATTAATGCAATATTTTACAAAAATAAAACTTTAAAAATTAGGGTAATATTTCTTAAACTCAAAATAATTAATACAGATAAAATAAAAATCTGTCCATTCTTTGATATATTTTAATTTATAGGAAAAGTTACTAGTTATCCAAATATTTCCACACACATAATGATAGACCTTTCAACAAATGATTGAATGAATAATTATAGTTAGTATAGTATAGTTTTATAAGTTTTTCAATAATATAGTAAGTATAGTTTTTCAATATTTAAATATAGTTTTTCAATAGTAAGTATAGTTTTTCAATATTTAAATGAGATGACTTTTCAAGTACGGCAATAATCAGCAGTATTGTTCGCAGCATGTTACCTACTTATCTGTATGAATGCAAAAAGAAACCGTTGCTTGTGAAACAGGTAACAAATTTAAATACAATTGGAGTGAACATAGGGTGGTATTTGTTGTAAGCAATAAAATAATTTAACATCTTGAAAGTTTATGGTCACTAATAACACCCTCTCGAAAAGTCATCCCAAAAATTGTTGGAAAAGGTATACGAAAATTATTGTAAGCAAATGAAGCAAAGTAAGTATGAGCAAGTAGAGTATGAGTATGAGCATGAGCATGAGCATGAGTATGAGCATGAGCATGAGTATGAGCATGAGCATGAGCATGAGTATGAGCATGAGCATGAGCATCCTTTAGAATATCGCTCATGTAAGATTTATATATTAATATTTTAAAGGCATGTTAAACATAATCTAGAAGTAGCAAAATTTGTAAAATTTTGTTCACATTAATTTGGATAATTATGATTTTGCTGTATATACTTCGTAGAAATTAAATATGAGAATTAGCAAAGATATCGGAAAACCAAATTCACCATCGAATTAATCTTCGAATAAAAACATAAATAACAAAACTTTAGTAATGTTCTAGAATGTTCTATACGAGAACTAGCAAAGGTATCGGGAAACTAACTTCAATAACAAAAATGTCTGTCTGTCTGATCAGGTGTCACACTCTCATAATTTCTACCTACATGTAGCCTATGAATGTAAAATTTTGCATGTACATACTACCAAGGCTGGGAAAAATGGTTCATAGAATTTAAAATAGAAAATGGAAAATAGTTTCCAAAAATGCATTTAAAATACAAAATGGAAAATAGTTTTGCTGAACATATTTAAAATAGAAAATGGGGAATAGCTATTTAAAATGGATTATAAAATGCAAAAGGCTTTTTTTTAATTTTTTCTATAATTTTATAAATTTTTTACCATTATTTATATTAATAAAAAAAAGTCAAAACTGCGAGAGGTACTAAAATTAAATAAGGTTAACCTTTTGAGAAAAATTTCTAAAGTTTACATGATATGAAGACGAAATTTAACTCTTGAATTATTGTTACTCGAAAATATTCTAAAATTTAATTTAACCTTGACATACCTACACCTTTGACATACCAAACCTTGACTACGCTACGACTGTGACTTCTAAATTATGAAAATCATCTATTTGAAATACCAAAGTATTTCTTATCAACGTGTCTTAAAGATAACAGCACACAACTTGAATCACAAAAGTTTGACTTGAGAGCTTTGCAGCTCTAGTAACAAATTTAATTCAAGTGAGATTGCAACTCGAATTGTGAAAAATTTGAGTCAATTGAAACTTCCAATTTGTTAGGCTGCGTTTAATTCGAATTCTGTGATTAATATGAGTCATACATATACACATAAATTTGAGTATACATGCATTTTCATTTTAAATGTAAATAAAAAGGATTCAAATTTTCATTTTAAATACAAAATGGAAAATGGTTTGACCGAACTTATTTAAAATAGAAAATGCAGAATATCATTTTGTATTTTAAATTCCTATTTAAAATTAAATCATTTTAAATAGTTCCCACTTTTCCAGTCCTGCATACTACAAGTGTAGATCTTAACCTGTATACAGCAACAATTTTCCTTTAATTTTTTGAGGTACTTTCTCATATTAGAAACAGAGGTGCAACAGGTGAAAATGTAGACATAAGAAGAAAAAGTAATTTTTTTGTTGGGAAGTGGTTTGTAATTTGTATGTTGTGGTCCCTACTGTCCCTAGGATCTGTGAAAGAAATTGGCAAACATTTGTTTTCTACAGTTTAGAATACGTATAGCACGTATTTTTTACTTCATTTACAAAGTGGGTACATACATTTTTATCTAAAGAAAGCTAATTCAAGGTAAACCATATATTTACAAAGTACTTTTTACTATTTTTTTCTGTTTTTTTAAAAGATTTTTATTATTACCTCAACTACAAATGATCAAAAATTCACGTTCTATTTATTTTAACAAAATTTTGTTTCCTAAAAAAAAAAATAGAAAAAGGAACATTTTAAAATGACAAAAATTGTTTCGACGAAAAAAGTATCTACATATCTGATATTTTACTTCCAGGAGTACTAAAGTAGCAAAGGCAGGGTCGGATCTGGGGGGAGGGGGGGCACGTGCTTCGGGCGGCAAGTCTTGAGGGCGCCAAAAGTGACTTAAGGGGGCGCCAAAATTAGGTATGTGAGGTTTTTCTTTTTTTGGGAGGAAAAAAGAAATATTTCTTTTGTACAGGGGCGCCATTTTTTGACCCTGCCTCGGGCGTCACTTAGGCTAGCTCCGGCCCTAAGCAAAGGCATCCTGATCATTGTGTCTATTGAATAAAAAAAAACCCCTGTCGCAGCATCTGCATAACATAGCGAATTTCCAAATTTTGGGGACTGGCGGATCTCATCTAAGAACTGTACCTATTTAAAATAGTTTAGCTTTCTAAGAGTAAAAGATTTTTTAAAATCGGCTGGGTAATTAGTTTTGATATTTTTGGGACCCAAGAACCCGCACGGACTTTGTGCAGCATAGTTGTATCCATCTAAAATAATTTAGTTCTCTAACAGTGAAAAATTTTCAAAATCGGTCGGTTAGTTTATTTTTTACAATAATGGGAACAGTAAACCCTGGCGGAAATCATACAATATAACCTTTATTCATCTAAAATAATTTTAGTAAAAAGTTTATCCTAACAGTAAAAAACGGGTCCTAGGGATCTCATATAACTTATGGTAGTCCGTAAGGTTCTTGTGGACATCATTTAATTACTTAATAAATTCAAATACTTTAACTTACAAACGGTGAAAAAATTTTCAAAATTTTCGAAATTCGCGAAAAAAATCATTGAAAAATATCTGATATGTTTCGATCAGTTAATGGTCAACATCAGCAAATAAAAGTTACTCAAATCGAAGAAAAAAATGAGTTATTTGTCCGTAGAAATTAAAATACAAATTCTGAAAACGAGCCAAGAAATAATGAAAAAACTAGATCGGCAAAACATTCTGACAAATAACACTACCCAACTAATACTCGCCAATTTGAATGAAACTTAACATACTTATTAAACAGCGAAAAATATTAAATACGTGTTTTTTTTATTTCGGCTAAATACGCTTTTTAGGGGTAGAAAACACCATTCAACCTCTGTAGATGAAAACAGTTATAGCTAAATATTTTTGAAACGACATATTTTCTGAAAAAAGGGCTGAGTACCAAATTTGTAGAATTTAAAGCGATGCACTTGATAGTGACCCTGAAATCGATTTTCAAGGTCAGTTGAAAATGATTAGCCATTGCCGAACTTTGACCATATCCTGTACCTATAAGCAGTAATTTCATGTATTGACTCAATCTATCTTCAAAATTGATTTGTTGCGTTATTTTTCTAAAATAAAAAAAATAAAAACCTGACGAAATGGAAAAATAGGCGCAAATTTATAGAAAAAATTAGAAGAAAACATTTTTGTAAGTAATTTTAGAAGTAAAGTTAAGAAAAGATTTAATATCACTCCAATTGTAAGTTAAACATTAACTTTATGTTATATTAGAAATTTTCAAAATTTTTTAAAATTTTTATTGCTAGGTACTCTATAGTTATCATATTAGGAATTCAATTGAACATATGATTAACTATTATTTTTCCGATTGCGATTGAGCAAGTATTTTTCAAAATTACTTCTTGATCACTTATTTTCTATCTTGCATGTGAAATTCGTTCGAATATACTTTGAACCATTTAGGGATGAAAAGTAAACTACTCCTTTTGGAAAATATTAAATGATTTTCAAATGACTTTGGAAATTGACCTCAAGGTCAACTTCAAAGTCATCATCAAGTGCATCACTTTGAACTCTATAACTTTGGTCCTAAGCACTTTTTTCAGAAAATATATCGTACCATAATCCACTTCTATGTTGATTCCTGGTCTCTTTTCCTGCGTTTCTAATATTTATGTCAATAAAAAATGTGCTACCGTAGACAAGGATGAATAGATACGCATTCAGACTTCACACCGTGTTTTTTTTGTATTTATTTTATGAGTACCTAATCTTTAATATATTAAAAATTTACGCGAAGATGGTCACTTTATCAGCAGTATCCAAAAAAATTTAAAAATATCGGTGGTTTTTGAAAAATTAACAAAAATCGTATAATTTCTTCTCTATGAAAAATTGGGGTCAAAAGAGACGAGAAAAGAGTAAATGGGGACAACCCGTAGGGTCGACCAAAATTGAAATTCTAATATAAAATAATTTCGAACTTTTTGTATTTATACATTCAAAAAAGAAATAATAGGTACTTGATGATTTTCTGTAAAAATAAACGTAGAATCTAAAATAAAGTTTATATACCCCTAAGTTTATATTCCTCCTATTCTTATTTTAGTTCAAAAAATAATTTTTCAAAAGACTAAGACATAATAATTAATAACAGTGAGATTCTACGTCCATTTTCAGACTTTTGTCTAATACAGACGTTACCTAGAATTTTTTTTATCTACAAAAACATCAGTCTACAGAATTTAATTTATTAGTTAGGAAAATAATTCAAATATGTCTCACTAACAATAAATGTCTTAAATGAGTTTAAAAAATCAAAACGATACTGTTTATTAAATTGCGTAAAAGCTAGTAAATGCAATAACAGATATGATGAATTTATAAGGATTTTCTTGTACTACAAAATCTTAAAAATATGGGAACGCGTACTTTTTTTTCGTTAATTGTGTTTTATTTTTTTGCACAAAGTTTTAAAAATACTTTATTTTCTTAAGAAAGGGAGGCAACTTTAGTCACAGATATGCCTATGAAAAGTTTTTGGTAATCCGGGAAAAACGAAAACACTTTTTAAAATTTTTTTGTTAAAATCGAAATGTTCTTTTAAAGAGGGTTAAAATTACCATATTTTACATTAAAATTTTGACACAATCACTCCCTAACTAACGAGCCTTACTTAATATTAGAAAATTGAGAAAAAACACGTCAATTAGATTTTTTTACACAGATTTTATTTGTTATATAATTCAAAAGGATATTTTAAAAATGTGTATGAATGGCTTTCATTAAATAAATTTCAATATATTTTCCATTTATTTTAACAGTGGAATGTCCTTATTAGTGGCTATACTTTCGGCTTGGAGCGAATTAGACGAAGATTTTCTTCTAAAACCAAATTTAATAATTAATTAAAGAAATAAAAAAAAAATTTGTGGATTTCCTACCGTTCAAATATAATCTTTATTGTATGTAAAAATGTTATTACATTTTTTCAAAAAACTGTAAGTAAACTGTAAAATTTTCTTTACAAATATGTTAAAATAGAGAAATGTTTCCTTTTTAATTTATTTTTAACTCTTTTTAAATGATTCACTTTAAAATTTTTTAATATTTCTTAATCGAAATTTCATAAAAGAATGTGTCAAAATTTAAAAAAATTTTTCTTTGTTAAAAAAAAAAAATTGAATGTGCAAAATTATTTAATACTAGAATACTCTGATTATACAATTCTAATCATAACTGTATTGTCAATTGGATAGAAAATTACGTAAAAATATTATTGTTTGAATATGATTTAACGTAATTTTTATACGATTGAAGCAAACTCTTATTAATTTTAGGAAGGTGTAAATATAATCTAAATTCTGATCATATCACATAACAGATATCGTCGGGAGTTTTTTTGTCAAAAAAAATGGAACAGAGATACATTATAAAAACATTTAACTGACAGAGAAATAGAATATAGCCGAATCGTTAAATTGGATTAAAAAAATCATGACACGCTACTTATAAAGCGGTTTTTTTCGAATTTAGCTCGCAAAAAATGAGACAGAAAAAAAAAGAATGCGAGTGCGAGTGAAATGGAGAACGACATATTTCCTAGTTTTTCTCGAAAAGTAAATAATTTAGAGCAACGGTATAAAAACATTTTTTATGCATTTTACCTTTTACTATGGCTTGGTGTAAAAAAAAATTTGAAAAATTGCTTAATTCTGGCAAAAAACTCATTTTGTTGACAAAATACCCCTGTCGCAGCATCCTGCATAACATAGCGAATTTCCATTTACAAAAGTACGTTTTTCTCAGAAACTAGTTGATATAGAGTAATTGTAAATAAAAAAAACCTTCTTTATGTTAATTTTCCGCCTCATTACGCCAAATCTTTTTCACGAAAAATGTCCAAAACACCGTAAATGTTTTCAAGAAATTTCTTAAAAATAAGATGTTTCGTTCTTGAGTTATCGTGCGGACACATTTATATATATATTTACTAAGTGTCCGCACGATAACTCAAGAAAGAAACATCTTATTTTTAAGAAATTTCGTGAAAACGTTTACGATGTTTTGGACATTTTTCGTGAAAAAGATTTGGCGGAATGAGGCAGAAAATTCACATAAAGAAGGTTTTTTTTATTTACAATTACTCTATATCAACTAGTTTCCGAGAAAAACGTACTTTTGTAAATGGAAATTCGCTATGTTATGCAGGATGCTGCGACAGGGGTATTTATTGTATTTACACTCTACAATTAATATTTAAACTAAAATATTGGATAAAATTTTATTATAATGTTATTCGTACAAATTAAGGGCTCTGTACAAATTACGGTAGCTCTAGTTAATATTGGAAACTGCTGAAATATTTTAAAAACGCAATTGGTAGAGGTAAAATTTAAATTGACGTAGCATATAATTGTTTTAGAGCTCGAAAAAATATACAGGGATATTAACATATATAAATCCAGGGTCGTAGAAAAAATTAAATGTTTAAACGGGTCTTCAGAAAAAATTAAAGGTTATACAGGAGAAAAACGTACTTTTGTAAATGGAAATTCGCTATGTTATGCAGGATGCTCCGACAGGGGTATCATAACTATGTGATCGTATGGGTATACGCACACGATATTGGCGTTATACATATTATATACACTATATCTTCTTTGACTATACAATATAGTGTGTCGAATATATGCTTAGAATGTGAGTAACGTAAGACTTTAAGATTACATCACTTAAGATTACATCCCTAAGATCACATTCTAAGACACATAGCTTTTCTCGAAAACTAATTGACATAGAAAAAAAGTTTGAAGACCTTTTTTATGTAATTTTTTTCTTCTCTTTTATATGGTGTAAAAAAATTTCGCAAAAATTTTTGAATAAGTGGGAATTTTGGCAAAAAACTAATTTTTTGCAAGAACAAAAACCATGTTCCTGGCATCCGACGTGTCTGGTTAACGAACTCATCCAACGGTTTGGGACTTCCAATACTTTCACCAAATTTCGTAATCCTAGGACATTCCGTTCGAGAGTTATCGTGCGGACATATATATATATATATATATATATATATATATATATATATATATATATATATATATATATATATATATATATATATATATATATATACATATATATATATATATATATATATATATATATATATATATATATAAATTTTAGCGAATATTATTTTCGGTTTCTAGGGACCTCAAAACAAATTTCTGCCAGGGTCCCGGACCCAGGTCGCGTTGTGACAGTGGCTGTAATAGCTCAATTCCATTCTGGAAATTCGCTAAAACGCCCGGAAAACCTACTTCTGGGCATCCGACGTGTCTGGCTAACGAACTCATCCAACGATTTGGAAAATCGAATTCGCACACAAAATTTCATAAGCATTAAACGTTTCGTTCGAGAGTTATCGCGCGGATACATATATATATATATATATATATATATATATATATATATATATATATATATATATATATATATATATATATATATATATATATATATAAATTTTAGTGAATATCATTTTCGTATTCTAGGGACCTCAAAACATATTTCTGATATGGTCCCGGGCTTAGGTCGCACTATGACACCTGGCGTAAAAGCTGAATTTCCAGTTTTGGAAATTCGCTAAAACAAACTAAAACCTTATTAAGTAATTACTTATGCAGAGAAGTGTGAATACTTTTAAGTATAAGGTATTACTTCATTTTAGTTGAATCAAAAATACCTTTTACCTGAAAATAATTGTTGGAAAAAATTTGAACATTTAACTATTTGTAAGTTTTAAGTTTTATTTAAGTATTTAAGTATTTACAAGTACACCAAACGTTCACTATATGGTACACAAACATGCATAGTAGGGATGTCGTTTTTTTTAAAAAAAAATCGATTTTTGAATCGATTCGTAATTGCTAACAAAAGAATCGATACTTAATATAATATAGATTTGATTATATAGATTTGATGCGTTTGATGCTTAAAATTTAATAATCGTAGTACCGATAATAGATTTAAATTTAAATTAATAAATAAACAGCAACGTATAAATAAAAAAGCAAATTATGATTTTTAAAAAAAAATCGTCTTGCGATTTTCATAAAATAAAAATCGATGTGTGAATCGATCTCAAAATCAATAATCGATTAAAAATTGGTTTCCATACTTCCGATTAATCGATTTCTCGATTTATCGATTAAAAAACGACATCCCTAATGCATAGTGCGCTCTCTGTCTAGGTATCATGATACCACAGGTTCTAACAAGAAAATGCACCCAGAGCGAAATTCGGGATTTTGATGAAACTTCGCTGATGTGTAAAAGAAGCAAAAATAAGAGACCCGTATTTTTTTTTTATCGGCCATCTTCCACGCTAAGGGGGTGAAACCAGCCCTTAAATATCTCGAAAACTATAAGAGATAGAGGAAAACTTTAAATTGACGAAATGTTACTCTTTGAAAGACCTATTCACTTGTATAGGTTAAACTAGGGCCTAGTTAATAAGAGGGGCTGGAAGGGTGAAAATGGGGGTAAATTTTCTTGTACACCCTGAATGGTTCAATATATCAAATTTTTGTCATCATAAATAGAAATCCCACCAAAAATTAGGTAATACGTGTTTTTGCGTTTTTCGAAATATGTGTCGTACCCAAGCCATATAAGGAAGAAAAAAGTAGGGTAGATTATATTGGATTATTATTGATTGTAAATACGTTTTATATTTTTTAATTTTTATGTTGATTTTCATGATGAAAATGTAAATTTTTACTTTTCGATAGTGATTCATATATTTTTCAGTACTAACTTAATTGGTAATTTAGCCATGTGTACATTTGGTTACTCATATTCGATATTTTTTATACCTACTTCTGCGAAAATTAAAGGTCTCTGGTGTGCTTGTGTTAATGAATGCTCGACAAGAAGCAATAATCTCTTTCGCCCACTGTTCAGGTACTTTGTAATAAATTTTGCGATTTGGGAAATGGGGTTAACACCTATAAAACATACAAAAAGAATAAGAAAAATAGTTTGAATGTTGGGAAAGAAAAAAACCCGACTTTATTTGGTTAAAAACGAATTTGTAAGAAGATGAAGGCAGTTGTTGAACGGAAGATTATTACTTCTTGAACATTCATTAACACTTGGAGACCAGAGAACTTTGGTAGAAATAAGTATAAGAAATGTCGAATATTAGTAACCAAATTTACAAATGGCTAAATTACCAACTAAGTAAGTAAGTACTAAAAAATACATGAATCATTATCGGAAAGTAAAGATTTATATTTTCATGATGAAAATAAACATAAAAATAAAAAAATTTAAAAAGTATTTGCAGTCAATAATAATGCAATATAATCTACCCTATTTTTTTCTTCCTTATATGGCTTGGATACCAGATATATTTCGAAAAAACGCAAAAACACGTATCACCTAATTTTTGGTGCTCTTTCTATTTATGATGCCAAAAATTTGATACATTGAAACATTCAGGCTGTACACGAAAATTTACCCTTATTTTTACCCCTCCAGCCCCTCTTATCGTTTGTGAATTCCAAATATACCAAAAAATTTGTTTATGGAAGGAAAATGGAAATATACAAATTGAAATATACGTTCCCTACCTCTTCCTGTTAAACTGAACCTCCGCCCGACAACTTAAAAACGTCTGAACCTCGATCGTTCTGCCATCTAACAGAAACAAAATCGACTAAAATTTTCGTCCACATTGGCCCATAAGAATTAAACTTCTATTATACGTCTCTCTTCACTGGTAATAGGTATACTACAATTTTAAAAAATATTTAATAGTCAAATTACAGTAACATGACCAAAACATAAAACTATCAACAGTGTTAATGGTACCAACCGAAGATACACAAATAACAAGAGACCACTGTAATTATGTAATAATGCAGTAGAAAAAAATAAAAATTGATAAAAATGTAGTGGACTGAGAAAATAGAAAATTACAATGTGAATACCTACGTTATAAACGAATATGAAAAATTTTTTGAAATGATTCATTATGTTCAATATTTATGTTTTTTCTTTTTTTTTTACTTTTTTTTGTTATTAATATTTAAATAGCCGATACAACATATTAAATTCAATAAAAATATGTATTATTATTAAACCAATACATACATGTACGTTGTGATAATAATAATAATAATAATGTATCCACCTATCCCACCTATTTTACTTGTACATACAAACGGACAATATAAATTAACACTTTAATGGCCGCACGTCTACGCTGTTAAACTTCACCAGAGGGCGGCAATATTTAAAAAAAAATAAATAATACAAAACCATTTGCAAGAGATAAAGAGGAAGAAGAAATTTATGGCTCAAAAATTATATTATGTGTATTATATTATCCGTCTATAACGTTTAGAGAAATCATCACACAGAGACTCTGTTACCGACCAATACCCGTCCGTTGTAACATCACGTACATATTATGTGACGGGCGGTAACAGTTGCTCCTGTTGTGTGAACGGTCATTAAAGTGTTAAAATTGTAATTTATTACTAAACAATAATTTTTACATAAAACTATCAGGAAATAATTATATTATCTATAAATCAGTGGCGACATCCAAAAAACGTACGCAATGCACTACAGACATAAATTATGACTTAAGCAATATCTACTTTGAATTATATAACGTAAAAATTTGGGGGACAGGTCTACCCACACTGTCAACTTCCCATTGGATGCCCTTAAAGACTATTGCACATGAATAACTTTTTTTTTAATTCAGGGGACTCCTCCTCTGGACCCCCGATAGAGGCTTTGCCCCTTGCACCACACCAGGGGCTTCGCCTTCTGTACCTAAGGGTGGGGGCTCCACCCTTATCAAACATATGATAACATCATTTGTTCTCAAGATACGCGAGACAAAGAATATTTCACAAAAAGTTTCTTATTTCGTTTTACCGTTTAGTTTTTTTTTTTTTTTTTTTTTTTTTAAATTTGGCAGTAATTTACTGGCGTTTTTAACATCACGGAAGGTTCTTAAGCCATTATATAATAATGCTATGGTAAAAAATCCATATAATCTATGTTATCTTAATAAAGTTAATTCCGTTTTTTTACCACAAAAACCAAACCGCTAATCCGAATTTGCTGAAAACTTTATCCGGTCTTCATTTTTTGATTACGCATCTAATTAAATTAGTCCGGAGTTGATATCATCATTTTTTCTCGAGATATGCGAGACGAAAAAAAATTCACGAACGAACGAACTAACGAACGCACACACATCCATCACGCTAAAAACGATGGATTCTGATTCTAGTGACCTTGAAACGTGGAGATATGTCAAAATTAGCGATTCGTAAAATCGGACCCATTACAATAACTTCCTATGGGAAGTTAAAAATAACTGAACATACAGATGCAAATTTATGGACCAACTGCTACAGTATTTTAGCAACTACAATATCTAATAGCGTTCGCCATGTTGGATTTCAAATGATATCTTTTAATTTTTCGTCGTAGATATACTTGTTTCATGGCATTTACCATATTAAACTTTTTCATTTGATACTCATGTCGAGAAGATTGTGAAGAAAAACACAATCCACCATCTTGACAATACTAATTATACAGTATATTATGGAGGGTAGATATAAGGAGAATCATTTCTGTATCAAAAAATGTCCGTAAAAAGACGAAAATAATGGCGACGCTATTGTAGCTAGAGGGTAAATTTTAAAGAAAGTTTTTGTAGGTTATATTTACTAAATTATTTTAGACAACGTAAATAGTTAAGGTTTTAAATACTGCAGTTTTATCAGCTACTCTAGTCATCACAAATATTAACCCCTTTAGTACCGCCATATATTCCAATTTTTTAGATAAAAAAAAAATATCTCTATAATTGCAAGTTTGGTACATTTTGTTTAATTTATTTACAGTATGACCGCTCTTTACTATACAGCCTCCAGTTATCGATATAAGACATTGCACACTCGTCAGTTGAATTTTTTCTAAAAATTAGTATGACGAGCTGAGATCGTCATTAGTCCTAAAGGAGTTAAACAGCACACTCAAGGACGGATCTAGCCAGTTAAAAAGGAGGGGGTGGGCTGCCTCTAATCCCAGGAGGAATTCTGAGGAATTGTGTGTTCTGAATTATATGTTTAACTAAAAAAAGTGACCTATTGTAGGTCAAGGGAAGGGGGGGCTGAAGCCCCCCTGGATCCGCCTATGAGCACACTTCATTCCGTCGGCAACTGCAAAGTTCATTTCAACTCTTTAGCAACTCTAGCGCTATTTTGGCCAGTTTTTGAACTGTTACTTACTGCTTACAACGGGACACTTTTTGAACCATTTTTCCATTGTATTCCGTACTAGATGGTTCCCCTTATAGTCCAATAGCACTAATTTTAAGCCCTATCTCACTAAACATTAATTTTAGAATACATATCAAAAATTTTTAAAAAGAGATTCTTCTAGGGATTGTCGAGGAGAACATTTGTGCAAAATGTGAACTCCCGGAAATGTTTTTTTATATTGTTTAAACAATATTGAAAAATCATAAATAGCGTTTTTTGACCTTTCACCGCTTACGTAGCGAAAACGGTGATAGATACATTAAAAAGTGTTAAGACCTTTCTTGTAGAGAATCGAATTCACTACAAAAAAGTCCGGGAGAGCACCTGTCTATCTTATACAGGTGAAAAGATACAGCGCTCCAAACGCGCACTCAAAAATTCACTTTTTCTAGCGTTTCCGGTGTTAAGACCTTTCTTGTAGAGAATCGAATTCACTACAAAAAAGTCCGGGAGAGCACCTGTCTATCTTATACAGGTGAAAAGATACAGCGCTCCAAACGCGCACTCAAAAATTCACTTTTTCTAGCGTTCCGGTAAGGTTCCGGACGGCACACCCCGCCGGAACGCTAGAAAAAGTGGATTTTTGAGTGCTCGTTTGGAGCGCTGTATCTTTTCACCTGTACAAGATAGACAGGTGCTCTCGCTGACTTTTTTGTAGAGAATTCGATTCTCTACAAAAAAGGTCTTACCACTTTTTAATGTATCTATCACCGTTTTCGCTACGTAAGCGGTGAAAGGTAAAAAAACGCTATTCATGATATAAAAAAACATTTCCGGGAGTTAACATTTTTCATAAATGTTCTCCTCGGCAATCCCTACAAGAATCTCTTTTTAAAAAAATTTTTATGTCTATTCTAAAATTAATGTATAGATAAAATTTAGTGCTATTAGACTATTATATCTATCTACCCTCCATAATACAGTACATTGTCATAGACTCATTGTCATCCGTATGTCGGACCACACACAATTAGGGTTCCGTAGTTTTTTGTTGTTGAAAATAGAACAATATAATCACTACTTAACTGGTTTTTGAGATTTTTATTGGTATAATTTTAATAATTTGGGAGTAAATTTTTCATTATTACCATCAAAATAGTTTGCTTTAAAAATGTGAGTTATACTCCAAAAGTCCGATTTTGGTCAATCTTACGATTTGTGCTTCACATTTAGAGATAACTGTGAGCCACCATTGGCTACGTTCGAGCAGAAAAAATTCTTTAAAGCGCTTTAAAGCAAAATGGCGATTTACTAAGAATAACAAAGCACCAAAAAGCAAAATGTCGTCGTAGATATTTAAACAAAATAACCTCAATAGGAGTTATTTATAGGAAAATTTGCTATTTCTTTTATATTTTACACAGTATGAATAACATTATAGGTCATATTATTGAAGAATCATCAGAGTAAACAACAATATGGCAGAATTTTCTAATTTATCGCAGTAAAATTTAAATTTGATGTAAGACAGAACTACATGTTACTTGATTTCTGTCCAAGCAGAAAATTGGTCAGCAATATGAAGCGGCTTGAAGCGCTTAAAGAATTTTTTTCTGCTCGAACACAGCCATTATTATAATTAAATACGTATGCATATGAATTACACTCAAACTTCTTTTTGTGCGATATCTACTTGTACGATTTTTTTGTGTGATTTTTCTTTACGCAGTATTTAAAAAAGTGCCCACAAAAGTGCATAATGTGAATAAAAAACTTTCCTGTCTCGTTTATATTTTTTGAAACCTGCTGATGAGAAGGTGTTCGGGTCAGTAATTGATAAAGGACTGATATACAAACATTTATGAATAACAGCCAAAAAACCCAGTGAAAGAGATCATTCCGTTCAAAGACTGTATTTTTAAGGAACGTTATTGAAAATTGAAATTTCTACAAATTATATTTTATAGAATTTTTCAAAATTTTGCTCCCGGTTCCACCCAAGGCGGAAAGTTCATATTTTAGGAAACTCTCACCCACTGTGACGCCATTTTGAAAGAAAATCGATTGCCGATTGGAGGTATGTATACTATGACTTCTAACTGTTTGCAAAATTTCAAAATTTTTTTAGTTTTAATAAGAAAGATCACGTGAGTCACCTGAAAAATCACAATACTAAGTCACGTGACTTATGGAAAAAAATTTTGACCTTAAAATAATTAGGATCTTTTTATAACTTTCGTCTCAGTTTCGTCGATTTTCATAAACAATGTCCGGAGAAAATCGAAAAAACGCAAAATTTTTCGATTTTACCAAAAAGTTAAAAATCACTAACCAAAAAAAATTTTTCTGCTTTTGATGTCCCATATTAAGAACAATTTTGAGCCGAAAAATTTCTAGCGTCAAGCACCAATGAAAACCGCATATCGCGCGTTCTCTGTCACAACCTCGTATCTGAAAACTCCCAATTTTTGGACACACAAAAAAAACGTATTTAAATCTGTGTTTTCATCGCTATGAACAATGAACTTAAGATTTGTGCTAATTACATCCTTTGATGTTGGCTACCTATATATATAAATATATTAAGATAAGTATATTGTCGCCGTTACCTCAATATGTCGTATATCAAAAATATGTCATTTTCTGTTAACAATGCTATAGTAACCAAAATCATCTTTTCTATATAATAGCCAAAGCCCAAAATTCTAATGTCTAGGACTACAGTGAAATAGAGAATGCGCACTTAGAAATATTTCGTATATCGCCATTTTTGTTTGGCAATGCGTCATAAATGTCGTACGGTGCTTTAAAATACAGGTACTTTAATAACGAATAAATGACACTAATAACACATCACCAAAAATCCCTGATAATTCAATAAACAAAGCAACCAAAAAGAATTGCAGCGTAAAGAATAAAACAACTTTTTCTAATTTCTGACAAATGCCTTTTTTTGACATACGACGTTTTGAAGTAACGGCGACGATATACGTAAATAGAGTATTTAACTCTTTAAATGATTAAGACGAGTTAACTCGTCCTGCAATATGGCGGCTCAAAATTCTGTGATATGCATAAATTCACTGGTAAAGGTGCTGCCATCTGTGACAGATTTTCCGAAATACGGTATAATTCTAAATAATGTTTAATTTTATCAACATAGTTTTGTATAATTTATATTTCGTAAAATCCTAGGGTCCACTTTTTTGATGCCGGGATCTTTGATTTTTTTTCTTTTTTTGTAACCTTATCTATTGTACTTATCGCTGGCAGTAAAAAGTCCGGCATTTTGAGACAAACAAATTTTTCCAAATGGTTTGTTTAAAAGAGTTAATGTTTTTTTTTGCCCTAAAATATGTAGTTTTCGATATACGAGGTTGGGACAGAGAACGCGCAATATGCTAAAATTGGTCTGATTACCAAATTTTCATATTATCCTTTATAAATAGCTAGATCTTTGCTATATAACCTATATGAATGTGAAAATAAAAGTCGCAAAAAAATCGTACAAAAAAAGTCAGACACAAAAGGACCGCATCAAAAAAAGTTTTAGTGTATAACAACCTTATATATGTACACACACTTTATTTATACATAATTGTAAAAAATAATGTATGTATCATTTATGGAAAAGTATGTACACATAATTCAGTCATTATTGAAATGACAGTAATTTAACACGTTGATGGTCATAGGCCCCGTGCGATGTCAACGGAATCTGACTAACTGAGACACAACAATGTACCGCGTCAACAATTCCATATAAAGTGTATTAGTTTTCAAAATAGTGTACCAATGGAGCGTTTCGTCATTATAAGACCGTTAACACATAAATTGTTGTGAAACACGAAATAACGCAAAATGTTGACGTAAGCACAGACTTAACTGTACTTGTTAAACAATTCATTGATTTTCAATAGAAAAATTATAGTTATTATAATATTTCTAACAATGACAAATAATTTTATAAAAATATTATGTGTATTTTTTGTGTATAAATTTAATATAATAATATTTTTTTACTAAAATATTTTTAATGAAAGTAGAATTTTACTAACTCAATTTCAGTCACACTATAAGCTTAAAAAATTGTATGTTATACACCAAGGGATTAAAAAGTGAGTTTTAATCCCGAGTGTGAAGTTTGTTGTCAGAGGGCCTGTAAAGGCCCGAGGGCAACAAATCACACAAGGGATGAAAGAAAACACTTTAGTCCTGTGGTGTATATACTATTTTTTGCAATTCCAGACAATTTAAAATTATAAAAAATTTAAAAAAAATTACTTAAATGTCATTCAAATTGTATGTAATAATATTCCATTAAGTACTATATACTTTGGATAAATCAATCGAATCGTACAATACAATATTATAACTCTTTGTCTTTATTTACAAGAATTTATTTATTACTAGCATTTACCCGCGGCTTCGCCCGCGTCGAATTTGAAATTATGGCATCTAGTTAAAACATATAAAGTGTACTTCCATCACGTCGCTATTGCGCGTCGAGTAGGTACTGTTACTTTTTTCTTTGGAATTTTCCCACAGAAATACAATATTTTCTCCGGGTAAAAGACAGACTATAACATTCCTTTAACAACATGCCAAGTTCAAATGAAATCAATGATTCTTTTTTATACTGTTTTAAATATGTATTTTCCCACGGGAAGAAGACTTTCCACGGGAGTTAGATATTTTCCCGGGATAGAAAATAGTCTGTGTCCTTTCTCATCGTCTCTGTAAACAATATGCAAAGTTTGAAATAAATCATGCTTTTTTTTACTAGTCAGTTATTATTTCATTGTTTCGTTTTAAATACATTTTCCCTCGGGAATGAGATATTTTATCGGGATAAAAAATAACCTATGTTAATCGCTGTATATCGTCATATTTGTCTATCATCATTTTTTGTTACATTTAAAATATATTTTTCCAAAGGAATGAAATTTCCCGGGGTATAAAGTAGTTTGTGTTCTTTCTCATCCGTTCTATTAGTAATATACAAAGTTTGAAATCATTTATCCGTTTTTTAATAGTCAGCTGTTGTAATTTAATGCATTTTCCCTCGGGAATGAAATATTTTCCCGAGATAAAAAGTAGCCTAAGCAACGTCTGTGCAAAGTTTCAAGTTGATTGGTTAAGCTGTTGAGGCGTGAAAGCCAGTATCAAACAAACAAACAAACAAACTCACTTTCGCATTTATAATATTAAGTAAGGATTTTCAATTACCTAGCAACGTTATTTAAGTTAAATTTCTGTAAACTGTGCTTGCTGATTGGTTTAAAAGCGGGGGTAAAATAATTTTTTAGTCCCTTGGGACTAAAAGTAAATTTTTTAGTCCCTTGGGACTAAAAGTGGCACTTTACTCCATATTATGAGGGATTAAATCATGTCTTTTAGTCCTAGAATTGCAAAAAAAATATTTTTTCAGTTTGTCTGGCTTAGAGTGAGGGTTCACAAAATATAGTACGTGATTTCTCATAAATTAATAAAAAATTGAATTGTAAAAAATTTCCAAAATATTAAATAGCTAGCATTTACCCACGGCTTCACCCGCGTAGCTTTTAAAATTATAATATATAATTAAAACGTATAAAGGGTACTTCATCGCGTCGCTATTGAAAACTGTTACTTTTTTCTTTGGAATTTTTCCACAGAAATAAAATGTTTTCCAGGGTAAAAAATAGACTATAACATTCTTTTAACTTTATTTCTTTATTTTATATCGTTTTAAATATATTTTCCCACGGGAATAAGACTTCCCACAGGATTTAGATACTGTGCCTTTTTTCGTCCCAAATCAATCATCCTTTTTAAGTCAGTTGTCGTTATTTCATTATTTCGTTTTAAATATATTTTCCCTCGAGAATGAGATATTTTCTCGGGGTAAAAAGTAATCTGTGTTTATCGCTGTATATCCTTCTTTCTACTAACAATATGCTAAGTTCGAACAATCTCAAAGTACCTTTTTGCAGCGCCCGCTCTAGCGTTTACGCCGCCCCGGCCAAAAGGGAATAATTCCGGCCCTGTGAAAAATGGGTAACCTTTTTTTTTTTTTTGGTCGCTGGGTATGAAAATCGCGCCCTCTTTTCTTTTTTTACACCGGCGACCTTCTTTTGTCGTCAGCTGTAAAATGGCGCCGCTTTTTTACAAAATTACCGCCCTTTAAATTTTCCGCCCCGGGCAAATTTTTTTTTTACTCGTCACTTCTAAAATTGCCACCTCTTGCCTTCTAAATTTACAAAATTCCCGCCCTTAAAATTTGCCGTTGCCCCCCCCCCCCTCTTGGAGTGGGCCCTGCTTTTTGTTTCATTTAAAATATATTTTTCTACAGAAATGAGATTTCTCACGGGATTGAGGTATTTTCCTGAGGTAAAAACTAGTCTATGCCCTTTTTTATCCATTCTGTTAACAGTATACAAAGTTTGAAATCAATTATCCGTTTTTTAATTGTCAGCTGTTGTAACTTAATACATTTTCCCTCGGGAATGAAATATTTTTTTGATATAAAAAGTAGCCTATAACCGTCTCTGTTCCGCAAACTACGTATATGTGCAAAGTTTCAAGTCAATTGGTTAAGCTATTGAGGCGTGAAAGCCAATCAAACAAACAAACAAACTCACTTTCACATTTATAATATTAATTAGGAGAAAGATAAATAATTTAATTTTCTATAAAAAAAAAAAATTTAAATTTTTATTGTGAACTTAACCCTTTACAAGATATTCGCAAAAATTATTTTTCAGAGTGATGACTAATTAATTACATCTGTACATACATGATTTGAAAAACTCTCTGGAGACTGGGCTATGTTAAAAAAACGCCGTGAGCAGCGGAGCCCCATCACGGAAGTCGAATTTTTCCTTTCATCTTCGGTATTGAGTGTCTACAAGCGAAATGTAATTGAAAGTCCACAAGCGATTTGTCATTTTGGTGGTTTCAAAACTGATGATGAGTGTCCGGTTGATCGGGGCTTTAAAAAAAGGTTTTAAGTTTTTAACGGCTGAATCTCAGTAAATTTTAATTTTGTGCCGATAGCAGTTAACAGGAAAAAACCCAACACAATTCGTACGAGGGCATTCCTACCCATGCTTATCCGCCAACTGCCTTTATGTTTTATTTTTAAATATTAAAAAAGGTACTTAAATAGTAAACTGGAAGGCCTTTATGAAGATATTTTTTCTTTCCAAAAAAATCCAAATTTCTATTTTATAAATAATAAAAATCCAAAATTCCTAATTTACAAATAAACAGTGACTTTAATAACATTTTTAAATTACTTAATATGTATGTATTTCATTTGTTATAAAAGTAAATTCACTTTTTTTAAATTTTTTAAAATTACTATTCGCCTAAGGTAACGGGCCTAGTTTCTGACCTTTTAAGAGTGACGGCTGAGGTTAAACGACAGTAATAAATATAAGTTTAAACTTAAGAGACAATTAATAATTTTATCAACTAGTTTATGGCTTTCAAAATAAAGTCATACAAGTAAAATAATTATTTGAATTGAATTAATAATTTAAATTAATGTTTTAAAAATTGACAAAAAGGACCCAGTTTCTGACCTTCAAAATTTCTCATGTGACAGTTTTTGACCCTGACAGTGGCCTAGTTTGCTGATCCTTAAATTTTAAATACAGTTTTTTAAAATTTAATTTATAAATAATTTTTTATTGATAAAAATGAATGTTTAATGTTATGTACGTTATGAAAAATAACAAAAACTAATCGAAGATAACTATAAATACAAAATATTGCACAGATCAAAATGAGTACTTTGTAACATAAACTGTTAGGAAACTACCAAAAAAATAGTTTTTACACACATTTTAAACTTAAAATTTTTTTTTTTATTTAGTTAATATATTCTAAACTTTTTAAATTGCTGTTCATTAGACACAGAATAGATTACTTTAAATTAAGAATTTATTTTTTTTCTTATTTAAAATATAGTTTTTTTTATTAATTTATAACAAAGTTGAAAAGTTCAGAAACTGGGCCAGGGTCAATTACCGGTCTTTTACCTTACTTGTATTTAGAATAAAAATAATGCATTTAAAATACATTTAACAATAGCATTCAATTCCGATGTAAAAAATGGGAGAAGTGGGGGGAAAAGTAATGTGGACTACCTAAAAGGTACTAGCTGGATACTAACTGAATACACGTACAAAATTTCAGCCCTCTAGGTTCCTTAGAGAGTCTCTAGACGTGTTAGAAAACAAGCAAAAAAATTAAGGAAATATTGGCGTAAAAATCGTAGGGTAAGGGTTAAAAGTTGAAACCTCCAAAAAGAAGTGTCTGGCCATTAGCTTAACCTGTACACAAAATTTCAGCCCTCTAGGTTTATTTGGGGAAATTTTGACCCGAACGAAACTGTTAAAAAACAAAAAAAATCATGTTCTTTTGGGTATAAAAATGGTGGGGGTAAGGGTTAAAAATTGAGACCCCCAGAAGGCACCCCCTTGATACTAACTCAATCCGAATACAAAATTTCAGCCCTCTAGGTTTATTTGGGTGACCTGTGCGAGTGGTACAAACTTCGAAAACGTCGAAAAAGTATGAAATTGTAGTTTAAAAATGAGGGGGGTGGGGGTAAAATATTAGAACCTTCAAAAAGCACAACCTAGGTATGCACAACCTATCAACATACCAAATTTCAACCCTCTACGTTAATTCTGGAGAGCTGGGGGCCTGTTAGATCCAGCGAAAATCGTTTTTTCCCCCTCTCCTCCCACCAAATCATCCTAGGAAGCTGAATTTTGGATATGTTGTAGATAATTGACCGAAACATTATCTCCAACTGGTTTGGAAAAGTTTTATTGCTTTTCCGCCCCCACCACCCCCTTAAAGGTTGGGTCGGATCCAAAATTTTCCCAAAATTAGACCCCACTTTGATAGTATTGTTGTGCATCGGAATGAGCCCCATTTACCAAATTTGAGCTCTTAACTTTCATAGGGGGCCCTACACATATTAAAAGGTAGCGGGAAAATATATATATATATATATATATATATATATATATATATATATATATATATATATATATATATATATATATATATCAGACATTTTTTTTCTACATATTCATGTTCTTCGGGTCCGAAAACGGATAGCGCCCCTACTCTCGCCGTTCTTGTCGTATAGACTGTATAAGTCTAATTTTTTCAAGGAAAAATTCAACTAAAAATTACGCACTTTAATCGCATTATTTTTTATTAATTAATTAAATAACAACCACAATAAATATTAATATAAATTTGTCTACGTGCAAACAATAATACAAGGTTATAATTCCATTGTCCAAAATTATCTAAAAATATGAAATTATTTTTTTTTTATAATTACTAACAATGAATAATAAAAAAAATTAATGATAAAGAATATACAAAAATTATTATTTATTACCATTTTATTACATACATTTCACTAAATAAGTAAATACATAGTTTTTTAAAAATAATTTAGTCTTCTTGACCACCTCGTTACTGTTTGTTAAATTTATCATTTTAATTTACAAGTTAAGCATTAATTTGAATCGATATGTATAAAAACAATATCGATAACGTTCAAAAATCAAGTTCAGTGAACTCAATAAGTGTAACGTTATTTTCTTCAATAATAAATAATATAAATACATTTTTAGAAAATATTACGGTTATTTGATTAATTCTTTACTTTTCCTATTAATATCATTTAGCAAAATTATGCATTCTTCGTAAATGTTAATCATATTATGTAACACTTTACATATTGTCAATATTTCGTTAATGGGTAATACGGTACTAGATTAACAATAAAATTAGAAAAATATTTTAAATCTCTCGTTCTTTCATATTAACTAAGTCGTTGCTTTTTGTTCAATAAATTTTGTAAAAATCATCAAAAAATAATTGTTTATAGGTAGTTTTAAATGAATAAACTGGCACGAAAAATGGCTCATTGTATCGACGTCACAACTAGAAAATAAACAAACGTCATTAAAAATTTTTCTAATATTAAAATTTAAAGTTGTATTCATAACACGTCAAAGTAAAAGCACGTATTTGTTTAAATTCTAGCCGATTATTATTACTGTGTATCAAAGTTAATAACAGAAATAATTTAAATGAAACATTATTTCGCTTGACAGTTGAAAATTGTCAAAATCGACATAATTTTGTTAATTTTTGTTTACAGTTTTAAATCAGTAATTACCAAATGTTTTGCATTTCGCTACCAAAATCAAACATATTTAACAATAACTCCTAGAATTATTTAACACAGATTTCAAACATAGTCAAGTACCCTACTATGGCAATACGTAATTAAATTCTAAAAATAAAGACAAATTAGTACAAAATCAACAATCAAAATGGAAAACATGATCTTTATCTGAAACCCCTACTACTAAATACATATAAACCAACAAATAAACCAAAATTTTACAGTCTTTTATTAGAGTAAAATCGCTTTATAGCCCTCAATCCTCAATCCTGGCTCTGATTCAAAAAATTAATACGCAAAACTACAGTTTTAACTTATTGTTAGTGACTGTTTGTTTTTTATTCTATAATTTTTGAATATGAATGTACTTTAGAAGTTAAGAATTCTTACCGAGAAAAAACAGAGAAAAGCCATTAATAAATATTTAACGCGCGTTAATTTTTTTGAATCAGTGCCCTCTACTATGTAACGTACAAAATTCCGTACAAAACCTCTGCCGTGTCACACGAATGTCATGTATCTTTAGATACAGCAATTTCGCCTAACAACGTTTAAAGGATTTTACTCAATCGCTAGTATATATATTGACAATAAAATTAATTAATTTGTTAATAATAATATAATAATAATTAATCTATTGTATTTTTAAATTTTTATTTTGATTGTATCACATTCCTTATTTCTTATATTTTCAAATAGTATATTTATACGTTATTAAATCAATACTGCAACATTGAATCAATAACGCATAATAAAAATCAATTATCTTAGATATTTAATAATATTTGAGCGAATTAAGATAATTCGATATCTTATTCAAATCAAGTTTTCTCAAAACTATCATTTCTGAGATACGTGAGTTTAGTGTGACACGGCAGACCTTTAATTGTAAAAAAATTAAGGCGCGTTAAATATTTATTAATGGCTTTTCTCTGTTTTTTCTCGGTAAGAATTCTTAACTTCTAAAGTACATTCATATTCAAAAATTATAGAATAAAAAATAAACAGTCACTAACAATAAGTTAAAACTGTAGTTTTGCGTATTAATTTTTTGAATCAGAGCCAGGGGGGGAGCCAGAGCTGTTGGTATTCATTACCAACAGCTGCATATGCATTTATTTTTCGGATTAATGTCCATTCGGTCAAATGTCGTTTCTGTAATTTGACCATTCGGAATTATAACTTTTTCGGTATTTTGTCGCATCGGTTAAATGACAGTTCGACTAAATGACTATTCGGACTTTTGTCGTTTCGGTCAAATGACTCATTCGGCTATACGCCGCGTAGGACAAACTCCTGTATCCCAGAGCCAGGATTGAGGGCTATAAAGCGATTTTACTCTAATAAAAAATTTTGGTTTATTTGTTGGTTTATATCACAGAGAACAGAGGTACAATACGTATCTTAAATTATTGAAACCAGTGTAACATGTAGAAGATAGAAAATGCTGGCCCCCACCAAGCAATTACTGTACATATGAGGTTGGGGGTACACACAACACAGTTACTAAATAAAACTATCAGGGTCGAATTAAGGAAATTTTAAAAATATAAAAAAAATGTTATAAATTTCATTTTTTTAATTTTCTATTGAAAAAATTAAGGGGAATAATTTGTTAAATTATAATATTAGTGAGAATAATGAAATTGATGAAGCATTTAATATTAGTTGCAAAATTCGCGTAAAATGAAAGAAAAATTATGTACATTTTGAAATGTAAATAAAATATGAAGGCAAATTATGGTAATAATTAATAATGTACAAACTAGTGAAAATTCTAATATTTAAATTAATTAATTTTATTTAACTGTTCAAATTGTACTTTTAATTTCATTATAAATAAATAATTATAATCATTTTTAGTCTAATTTTACTTACCGCACTCCTATTTTCACACCTATTTTACTTACCATATTGTTATTTTTTTATTGTTATGGATATAAACAAAACGTTTGGGAAATGTAGCTTACTAGCATTGTCAACAGCATCGGTAAGTGCATAAAAATAAACGATCGTGCAAAAAATAATGTACCATATGAAACTAAAAAGAACTTATTAAAAATAAAGTAAATGCAAAAAAACACGTTTTTAAAAGTAACTTTAAAAAAAATAATACATTTCTATTGTCCTTGAATTAAAATTAATTTATTGTATGTGCTGGTGATGTAATTGGATCCGACGTAAAAGACAATGACGATGTTTCCCGAGAAGAATCAAAAGTTTTCGAATCAATGGATGTTGACATCAAATCTATATTCATTTGCGATAAAGATGACGAACAACGTTCTGTTTCAAATTCTGACAACACAAGTAGATTTTCTTTAAAATCAGTTTGCGTAGCTTTATCATTTGTAGACTGAAACTAAAATTAATATGTAAATATTAACTAAATTTTTATGCTGCTATAAATATGGTAACACTTACTGGTAAATATAATGTAGGAACTGCTCCAGGTACCAATTTATGCATTCCCGCCTTTGTTGTATAAACGCAATCTTCTTTAAAATGTCTCGAACAAATTCTGTAACTTTTGGATGGAATTCAATCAGCAGGTCTCTTAATTGCATCTTAATTGCAACTTATTATAATTATCTTAATTTCATCAACCCATGCTAACTTACTTTGGACATCTTTAGGAAAACTGGAAAAATTTAAATTAATGTAAATAACGACCGTATTCTATTAGCAAAAATTTTACACAACGCATGACACTGTGTTACACTGTGTCTACTTTTTTCACTAATTGAACATCAACTTTTACTGTGTTTCTGCAGAGGGCAGCATAAACAAAGTTACTAGATTTAAAAAAAAAAATAGATTCAATCTGCTTAGCATACTTTTTGTGATTCCCAATTACATAAATAATAATTTAATTAAAAGCAGATAAAAGGTTAGTTTCGCAATAAAATTAAAAAAATTAATTTTTTTTCTGAAAAAAGAAAGTACAAAAATCACGAAAATTTGGTTGGCATTACTTTTCCCCTAAATGCACTGTGTTACACAGTGTCGTTTGTGTTTGCTAATGGAACACGATCAATAAATATCAAACCAATATTATAAATATAATAATTTCAAGAAAAAATTAATATACCTAATTACAGCAATATCAAATAAAAATAACTGTGCTTAAGCTAGTTTTTAATTTTTAGAAAATCTAAAAAATGATATTTTTACATCAAGATTTAATAACATAATAATTATTAGTAAAAAATATCTTAAATATAATTATTTTAAGAAAAACATAATATGAATGTAACGAAGTAACTTAAAAATGTAGTAATTTTAATAAAAAATGAAATACTTAAATAAGAAAATTAAGAAAAATTTCACTTATAATAACAATGCCAACCCTGGTTTATTGGTATGACGCGTTCTGTGTGACGCAAGCAACTTGTAGGTGTATTGGTTGTGTTGAATGGTACCACGGTACATACATACTATATAAAGATGGTTGACAATCATTTGACAAACAAAAAATAAATTTAATATAAATTTACTTAGGTACATGAACAAAAATATCCCTTTATTTTGCTTGCTGTAGCTTTTACAAGTAGGTACAACACACTTCATATTTTTTTGTACCAAAATTTTAAATTTAAAAAAAAAAATGACACACAATGAGCACACAATATAATCTTTACGCAACAACGATTACTCAGCGAATGAGTACAAAGTTGTTTAAGGTACACAGAAGTACACACTACCGATTTCATGAAAGAGATAGTTGCATGGTCTCTGTCCTCTGTGGTTTATATGTATTTAGTAGTAGGGGTTTCAGATAAAGATCAGATAAAGACGATTCTACACGATGCTACGAACACCTTCCAACATTGGACGTTCGATGGTTCATAGCATCGTGTGGCCGTTGTTCGAACCTACGAGTGTCCAATGTCGAGCGTCAAACATTCGCATTTGGCCATGTCCCGCTCGATGTCGGTATTCTTGCACCGAGTCAAAGGGATGCTTCGAACATTTGAAGGTCAATGTTGGTTGCGTTGGTTGGTTCGACTCAGCAGATGCACGACTCGTTCATGTGAAGAGAGACAACATCAGTGTGTAACATTAGAGATAACATCAGACAGATAACAGCCTCGCCACTTCTTCGCACCAACTATCGAACTTAATTGCCTCAAACGTTCGATCGAACGTTGGAAGGAACGTTCGTAGCATCGTGTAGAACCCGCTTAACACAAGACCCGGCCCAAGACTGGTATATGAACAGGTTCTCTCATCTTCATAAGGCCAATACAATATGTGGAGGCCTGCGGCCTGCCTGACCTGCAGGCAGCTGATATTGTTTTGGTCTATACTGAAACGTCATTTTAAAGGTTTTTGAATTATTTTTCATTTTTTATGAGTGTTTATGGACAATTATTTTAATGATAATGTATTTAAAGACGATTATACAGTAGCCGTCCAAGATAGTCACACAAATGTTCCTCTAGTGACTATCTTGGAAGTCATAGACGTCCGTCAGGTGGGGTAAACGCTTACACCAGGAATCCAATGGTACGTAGTGGTCGGTGCAAATTTAAGGGGAAGTACGTAAAGATCAGGGGAGGTACGTAAAGAAGTTGGAAGATCAGGGGCGTCGGCTAACTTTTATGCGGGGGGGTTGGTAATTATTATTTATCTGAATTTATTTAAAACAAAACTATTCTAAGAAACAATTTACACCTAAAATTCAATTCTATAGATAAACGGAATTGAATGTTATATTAAAGAATATAAGTGCGGCTTTTAGAAAACTAGCAGAGATGTCGAAAAACCAACTTCACTATCGGATTCATCAGCGTAAAAGACGCCAAATAGCCGAAGCTGACAAAAATTCTAGAATATTCTACTCGTCAGCTAGCAGAGATATCAAAAAACAGACTTCACTTTTGATTTGGTTACTAAAAATTAGATTAAGCAGCGCAATTTGACAAAAATTCTAGAATGTTCTATTCGTCAACTAACAAAGATATCGAAAAACCGGTTGTACCATTTAATTGGTCATAAAAAAGACGAAATATCACATTTTGATAAATGTTTTAGAATATTCTATTTTGGCTGACGAACAGATCATTCTAGAATGTTGGCCAAAATGGAACATTTAGTTTATATTAGTTTAATTTTGGTTGGACAGTCAAATGGTGCAATCAATTTTTCAATATCTTTGCTACTTGACAATTAGAATATTCTAGAACATTTACCAAAATGTGCTATTTGGTCTCTTTTTAGATGACCAATTCAATGGCGACGTCTGTGTTTGGATATCTTTGCTAGTTTACGAATAGAATATTCCAGAACATTTATCAAGATAGGCTGTTTGGTCTCTTTTTCAATGACCAATTAAATGCTGTAATTGATTTTTCGATATCTTTGCTAGTTAACAAATAGAACATTCTAGAATTTTGATCAAACTGTGCTGCTTAATCTCATTTTTAGTGACAAAGTCAATAGTGAAGTTTGTTTTTTGATATCTCTGCTAGTTGACGATTAGAATATTCTAGAATTTTACGTTATTTATTTTGCACTTGCATTTTGCATATTATGTATGCAGAATATGTGCATATATGTATGCAATAAAATTTAAAAAATTTTAGTCTACGAGACCCTTGTAGTGTGTGCTAGAGCCCACTATAAAAAAATTGGTCATCATGTTTGTACGGACCAATGTCTTCACTCTAGAAGTCTAGACTAATATATGTACATACGTATCACACACGACACACATTACACGGTAGCTATCTCACGACTTCACAAGGTACCACACGGCAGGTACACGGGGTATGTAATGTGCTGAGTAAGCAAATATTACATGTGACACATATGTGCGTATAGACAAGAGCAAACATAGTATGTGGATGACGTATGTGTATGTCTATTTCACTCGAAATGTGACTATCTCGGAAGTGACTATCTTGGACGGCTACTGTACATACACAAATTTTACTTTTTAAGTGTATTTTAACTGAAATAGATAAGAAATTAATAATTATTTTATTCTTAACTAACTCTGTATACATGTACTTATAATGATCAGGGACGGACTACTTGTAACAGAAATGAAACATTCATTGATTTTTATTTACATTGTACTTGTTAAATTTGCAAATTTGATAATTAATTAATAATTAAATTATTTAATTTAATAAAAAATTAATAATTAAAGCAAAGTTGTATTTATTTTCAGAGGTTATTGACCTTTCAATATTAAGCGCACATCCGGTATTTTAAGTTTATTTATATTTTTTAACTATATAATTTATTTAAAACATATTCCTTTATATTTATTTTTTGTTAATAAAACGTTACTTTTACCCTAATATTTTTTTGTATCAGAAGGCATACGTAAGTATAATAATAAAACGGAATATGTTCATTTGTATTTTTTACAATTAAAAAAGTTGATATTTGAATTTATTTTACGTAGCAATTTTTAGCACGTAATTAATGTTTGTATTTATTAAATATACATAAATAAACGAATTTTTATAAAAAAAAAAATTAAAATTCACGGAAGAAAACTATGCTAAATACGGTCCTGAATCCTGCAGGTCTCTTTTATTCCCAATGTTAAGCGAGTGAGCTAACCTGTACATATACCAATCTTGGACTCGGCCAAGAGCGAGAAAAGCTATCAGTGTTATAGATTAAACACCCAGCAGGTAAGTCTTTATGGTTATGTCGAAATTTTGAATTTTGACACTTTGACAGTTCTTTGATTTACATACAACACAAACATGTGCGAATAACATTTCACAAAATTTTTGAATAATGTCGATTAACCGCCCAATACCAGTCGTGCCAAGAAATTGTACGGAAAAATGGAGATTAATTTGTTGTGTTTGTGGAGTTCCACGTCATAAACTTTTCTATTTTAACAGAACACGGTAATAAATATAACGTACTTTTTTATACTTTTGTCTGGAATGTTACGTAGGTATAAAAATACAATAATGCGGGGTTAATATTAAAAATACAAGATCTATCTGACTATACGTAAATTAATAAGAAACTTTTTATAATTATCTTCATTAAAAATCATCGAGAAATTGGGTAACAGCTTAGCGGGTCTAGAATCAGAGAAGTTTTTCTATAAAATATAAACCAAAGCAACTGTAAATGAAAAATCATTATTTAGAATAATTGCAGCCACGTATTCTTTATGTAAAGTGTGTTGAAAGTAACAGAAAATTCACACCACATAGTTAGGTCTAGGGCTCTAGGCAGCTATCTTAAATTATGATTTTTTAAATTAAAACGTTAATTAAAAACTAGTAATAAATGTTTACAAATTAAAAAAAATTCTAATTAATTCATATTATGTTTAATTCTGCTAATTATTACATTCGAAATGGACGTCAGTCCCACAAATTGAGTGTCAACCCATTTGTAAAAATTCGATTCGATGTCGATAAATGCCGGGAGTGTATTTGTGACTGGTCGATACCTGTTTTCGTTAGCATCGTACACTCAGTACTCAATAATTATTATTGAGTGAATAACATAATATAGCAATAACAGTAACAATAACAAAACAAAATAACGATAACAGTGAATTATTTATAACAATAATTAAACTGTTACTTTAACCAAAATCGAACCGAACTATTAACCCGTTAATGGTCATAATACGTAACCTATAATATGTAAAAAAAAAACTCCCAGCTGATATGTACACTATTTTGACAATTGATACGTTTTATATGGAATTGTTGATGTCGCACGACGTCAATGATGGTCAATCGGTTAATAATAAACGGTGAAAATGATTATTCTTTCTGTATTCATAACATTGACCGTTGGATGCGGTTCTGACTGACAAAAATTTCTAAAATTGCCTCTAAGTTTGCCTGTCCAAAGGTATTTCTACCCTTAATAGAGATAAATACTAGAGATGAAACGGATATCCGGTAACCGAACTATCCGGCGACTAATTTACTATCCGGCCGGATACCGGATAACAAGCCCCTGTCCTTTTAAAAAATACGAAATATCAAATTTAGGTAATTATTTTATTTAAATCACTTAACAATTAACACTATCAGTGATCATAAAATTTTCAATTTACAAGTTAGACAGTTAATTGGGTAGTACCCATGCTGCACTAAGGGCTAATTTCTCTGCATTGAGGTAACAAGCGATTTCGCTTGTCTTCATAAACAAGACCAAAAAAGCCTTTCCCTGTACACACTAGTGTAAGGTGCTGAAAGATAGATTTTGGCAAACTTTATTAAATTATTGTAACGTCAGTTTTCATTATAATGTCATTTTTCGCGGTTAAATCTTTTTAGAATTATTTAACAAGTTAATGAATGAAACAATTGCTAACTTCACTCAAGAACGAAAATAAATACCCAAATTCGATGGAGTCTGCCCGATCGTTCTACTTCGTCGTCACTTACGCTAGCTCGCTTCTTGCGATGCACCAAATGGCAATGTGCGGCTATCCGACTACAAGATTGGTCGAATATCCGGTATCCGATATCCGACCAAACAGCTATCCGTTTCATCTCTAATAAATACCATAAGTACTATTATTTACATTTTTAATTCCAGAGTAGATTGTTGGATAAAGGCAGTTGGTGCTGAAAATATAGATCAAAAATTCATTTTAAATAATTTTCGACTATGCTCGATACATTTTGAAGATCAGTATTTTTGTAATGCCCTAAAAGACAGATTAGTGAGACATGCGATTCCCACTCTATTTTTATCAAAAGTAAGTAATATCACTGAGTGTATTTACCCGACGAAACTATTCCACGGCAATGAGCTATTTTCTCAAAATACATAGCAATCTGTTACCAGGTCGGCGACACAAGTAGTTAGGACTAAACCTCTACGATCGAAATATTGATTTAACCAACCAAAAATCATCTTCTGTTAATTCCACTTTAACGACAAAATTTTTCCAATTCGGCTACCTAGGAATATTGTTTATTTGGTGCCGCGACTAAATAACTGTGGACAAAATAACCGCGAAAAAATAACCGAACGATAAAATAATCGCACGCCAAAATAACCTTAGACAAAATAACTGTACGACAAAATAACCGAACAACAAAATAAACATCGTTAATTATTCTTTTGAGTTAGGGTACATGCGGCTGTGATATGATTAAGATTTTTTTGTTGCTCCCAATATATAAAAGATGGTTAAATTGCAATAGGCGTTAGATGTTGGCATTTAAACTATTGCATTTAAAAACTAACGTTAATGGGTAAAAACTATTGTATTTAAAAAGTTAAGCTTGGGAAACATTATTTTGAAAGTTCAAATAGTAGATGATATAAAGACTAGGTACTAAGATTATAAGTTAGTTAGGTTAGGGTTATGTTTTTTTTTTTTTTTTAAATTTTAAGTAGATGATATAAAAACTAGGTGGTGAGGTTAGTTAAGGTTAGGTTAGTTTAGTTAGTTTAGATAATATACTTCGACTTTGGTATAAAAACTAATTAGGTTAAGGTTATAGGTGGTGAGGTTAGTTAAGGTTAGGTTAGTTTAGTTAGTTTTGACAATATACTTCGACTTTGATATAAAAATAATTCGTTAAGGTTATAGGTCGTGAGGTTAGTTAAGGTTAGGCTAGTTTAGTTAGTTTTGACAATATACTTCGACTTTGACATAAAAACTAGGTGGTGAGGTTAGTTAAGGTTACCCGTTGCCCGAAGGTTGGGGAGTTTTGACAATATACTTTGTGATTAAATATAACGCAGAACAAAAACATAAGTATTTACAAGATATTGATACAGTTGTATCTTTGTAATTTAGATTTAATATTTTAACAAAATAATAATTAAATACTCGTAAACTGTACGGTTATTTTGTCGTTTGGTGATTTTGTCGTTCGGTTATTTTGTCATGGTTATTTTGTCGCGGAACCGTTTATTTTTTAGCAATTAATATTCCAACCACAAAGATGTAGTTCTAAATAACCCATGTCGCCGCCCTGGTGTTAAATAATTTTTTTAAGCGGTTATATAGCAATTTTTAAATTAAAATTTCGATCATAGAGATGTAATCCCAACCTACCTGTGTTGTCGCCCTGGTGTCAGACTGTTACATATTTTGAGAAAATGGCTCATTGCTCGTACGATATTGGGAAATCAAATGGAGACGTGGTTTAATATTTAGCCTACTGGCAGTAGTTTTTTCATTCGTCACCAGACAGCAAAAAGTGAGAGCTAAAAAATGGTAGCAATTTGGAATTGACCGTTTTTATTTGGAAACAGTAAATTATTGTGAAAAGATAAGGATTATATTCAAAAAAATATGCCAGTTTATATTCTGCAAACTAAACACCACAAATTTTGTGAACTGTCAAAATCTAATAAACAAACCTTGCATACTGGTAGTAGTTAAATTTTTTACAACTACTACGCGTATCTAAGTTTTACGATTTCCAATATGAACCTGCTTCGTTGACTGAATACACCCATTGTATCCACATGTATATCAAAAGTACAATATTACGAAATTATTTTTCGTAATTATTCATAGATACAGTACTTCGAAGAACCACATTTGAGGGGTGTTCGACAAAGAATCGAAAAAGTTTTAATAAAGCAAAAGTCAGATGATGAAGTTAAATATATATCTGACGAGTCTGATCATGAAATTCAGACTTCCGGGGAGGAGTTTGAAAATGGTATATCGCAAACAGTCGATGAATCGGAAATCGAGAAGTCTTTAACAAAAGAATCTGATCATGGAATTCAGATATCTGAAAAGGAGTTTAAAAGTAGTATATCACAAACAATCGATGAAGCGAAAGTTGAGCAGTCATTAACAAAGAAGTCTGATCATGAAATTCGAATTTCCGAGAAGTGTAAAAACAGTGCATCGCAAACAATCGATAAATCGAAAGTCGAAGGATCAACACAAACACATGTGAATAAAATTCCGCAAAATTTTTCTACGCCGTTGGTTAAACATCCGATACCGATCGTACCAAGAAATTCTACGAAAAAATGGAGATTAATTTGTTGTGTCTGTGCAATTTCACGTGATAAACTTTTTTCCTTTAACAGAACACGGTAATGAATATATTTTTTTATACTTTCGTCTGAACCAGCAGAGTGGCCGAACGTACTTAAGCACTAACTGGCACTTGCGGACTGGTAGGTCGAGGGTTCGAATCCGACGACCGGCTATGCTCGTGAAGGTTTTCTGCAGTTTCTCTTCACAATTCCAGATGAACTATCGGCATAGTTCCTTAAGAAGACGGCTGCAGACGCAACCAAATCCTAGCTCTAACTCCACTTTCCTTCTCCTCCACCCACATCGTAATGTAATTGTAATGTATTAAAGTCTTTCAAGGTCTGATCTGTCTGACAGCACATAAATTAACAAAAAATTTGGATTAACTTCATTAATAAACAATTAAATTTAATAAATCAAATAGTCCGAGGCATCAGATAGTTTTCTTCAACTTATTAAAGTATGCCCCCGATTGCGTTGTATTTTTTATATATTTACGGAGAAAAAAAATTCTCGAATAAAGCATTCTTTTCTGACATTTCAAAGTGATGTAATGCCTTAACAAATCACGCATTCATTACTTGAGAACTACGCATGCGTTTACAAGTGCAATAAAAGAGATAAAATATAACCAATGAGAAGTTCATTATATATTAAGTACAAAACCAACCTATTAACACACCTAAATAGTATTAATTTTATTTTTAATTCCAGATTAGAATGTTGGATAAAGGCAGTTGGTGCTGAAAATATAGATCGAAAATTCATTTCATATAATTTTCGACTATGTTCGATACATTTTGAAGATCGGTATTTTTGTAATGCCTTAAAAGACAAATTAGTAAGGCATGCCATTCCCACACTATTTTTATCAAAAGTAAGAATCATTGGATGTATTCACCCGACGAAACTGTTTCACGGCAATTGGGTTTTTGAAGAAAAAATTTTTTTGTCATAAATGGAGAGATAATTATATAAGTTTTATAAGAAAACTCCTTTTATTGTACTTTTTTAAGTAATATTTAGAAAGTTATATCAAACTAAAAATTAATTTTTAAACTTAGAATCGTTTATGAAATCACTCGAACGCATACGTGACGTCATAATGTTTACTTACATGAAAATACATTGTGTCCTTTTATTTTGAATTATTGTTGCTATACAACTATTGCTTGCTATAAACATTTTTGTATTGAATAATTTATTCAAAATGTCTAATTAAAAGAGTTTTCGAGCTTACTTTGTAAAATTATTATAGGGTGGGATGTCGGCCGGTGCCCTAAGGGCGGCGACTAGTTGTTTTTTTTAAAAACAAGTCCTGAAAACAAAATGCTTGATAATCATATAGCAACAAAAGGCTCGTTCGTCTATTCTGGATTTACGATTTTTAAAATGAATAATTTTTATCAAGTAGTTAATGTTTTATTACACTTGATCGATTGATAAATAACAATTTGTGTTGAAAATGGATCGGCCATTCTATAATTTGTAAGTTTAGTCAGTGCGGGAAATAAGTATTTAAAGTCTTTAACAATAACGATTGAAATTTGATAACATTATACACCTCTCAGGAAGTTAGAAATTGTTTAAAACGTTTATCGTTTGAAATCTAAAAAAAAAAAACGTACGGCCGACATTAAGGATAAAATTTGTACAGAAATCCTAAGGTCGGCCAGGCCATTAACAAACTAGTTTTCTTGTACTCATTATGTTATTATTAACACACTGGCTGTAAGTAGTAGTTATAAAAAGTGCTTCTAAAGTTACGCTATTCTAAAATCTAAATGTTTTTTTTTATTGTTTGTATTTAAACGATACTTTTCGTAATCGAAAACTTTGATCGTAAATACCTCATAAGCGATGCATCATAGCGAAAAAAGAACGAAATTTTTGAAGGCTTAAGCGAAGCGAATTATGGTTATTCCAAACCTATTGCGACTGTTAAAACCTACTTTTCCCACTTTTCGTTATCAAAAATTATCGATATTGAATTAGTTATCATAAATTGGTTATAACTGGTTAATTTAGACTCCATTAACCCGATTGAGTTGGTCAGCCGAAACACATTTTTAAAAAAAATTACTTTTCGTAAACGTAAACTTTTGATCGTAAATATCTCGCAAACGGTGCGTCGCGTCGTAACAAAAAAATAACGAAATTTTTGAAGGCTTAAGCGAAGCAGGTTGTGGGTTTTCCAAACGCATTGCGACTGTTAAAACTTACTTTTCGTTATCGAAAATTATCGATATCGAATTACGTATCATAAATTGATTACAGTTGATTAATTTAGGCTCTGTTATGCCTCAAATTAACAAAATAAACCATTTATTTGCCAACCCTACCTTAATTAACTCTTTAACCTAACTCTTTCACTGTCGAAATTGCTTTAATTTAGATAGCAGTTTTATTCATATTTATAGGTGTCTTAAGCAAAATTAATCGTATATGTAATTAAATAATATATTTTGTGATTCAGAAACGATTACAGATTACGATTACAAAATGTAATTTTAATCGAAAATCTCAGATTACATTTTATAAATGTAATTTGTAATCATGATTACCAATTATTGATATTTGTTAAAAAATATTTAAAAATGTTCTTTTATAATTCTGTTTTGATTTAAATTTAAATTAATAATATATTGTAATGTTAGAATAGTTTTCCTTAAACGTTTTTCTTAGTGTCATAATAAACTACAATCGGGTAATTCATTTATATTATGAAAAATTCAGATGGCCGACATTAGGAACATTTTTGGCCGGCTTTAGGCACAGGTAGCCGACTTAAGGCAAATTTTTAAAGATAAAAATTAAAATATTTTAATTGTTTATTAATTTAGAAATTTAATCTACAATTAGTTAGAAAGGCGATACTTAAAAGTACTTAATGAGATAATCAAAATACGCGTAAATTCAAAATTCAGAATTCTGCATGTCATTAATTGTTTAAGTGGCCGCCTTTTAGCACTCCCACCCTATATGGTAATAATACAAAGACATTCTGTGACCAAAATCAGGCTTTATAAATCCTTTGTCGCACATTAATAGTTAAATTCAATGACCACCATTAATTTTGACCGAACTAAATTTTAATAATTTTGACAATATATACAAGCTATCATTGACGAGAGAATCGACTAGAGAAAATGCTGTGTATTACAAATACAATAAGAAATTGAAGCAAAAAAATTGATTGTTGTGTTTCCTTTAATGGCGGTCAAACCATTAATTTAATGGTTTATATAATATTTATAAACAAGTCTCCTTGGTTACAAGTTGGGTTTAATAAAATGAAGTCATACTTCACAATTTAATGCATGTGGTATGTTCGATTCAGTACTCAGTGCAAGCTATCAACAGGCCTTTTCATCATAATTTTTTTTTGTGCGCATGTGTCAATATCGGCCATTTTTTTCGTACTGTTTTTTGTAAACAAGCATGTTATAGTACACATCTACAAATAATTAAAATTAAAAAATATTAAATAAGGAATATTTATTGAAAAAAAAGTAAGAAAAAATAAAAAAATAAGTGTTTTTAATTGAAAATTAAATTTTTTCAATCCATTACTATGTTATCTGTACGAAAAGGAGCAAAGAATCTGTTATTATGGAGTTTGTAAGGGTGATATACGCTATAAATCATTTAAAGTTGTACTAAAAATTGGTTGACATGTGGTTGACATTATTAATTAGAATAAAATTATAGATATTATTTGTTTTTATTATTATTTTTGACATAGTAAACAAGTAGTATAGATGCCTAACCTCTCAATCAGCTCACTTTTTTTCCGTTTTTGCGGACGTCCATGACATTTTAGCCACCTTTTCAATTGTTCACAATTATGGGTGATTATGGGCTTCAACTGAATTATAAACAAGTGAAGCACCATCGACGATTTTTGCCTATAGTTCATTTGTTTATTGAGATAATATTGCTTTCCTAGCTATTCCTGACCAAAACAGTACGAAACTTTTGAATTACCACTATTTTAACATGGCGGCTGCGCTTGCGCTCGTCACATGATGAAAAGGCCTATAGTATTTGACACATGATCATTATGACGTCACAGACATCGCGATCTTGTGGTGCTATTTTTAACTAAATGAATTTTTTTTTTAATTTTACAATTGTTAATTAATTTATTTATTAACTATGTATCATTTTTAAAATTTTTTCGCATCGATTATCAATATTATTTATGATATAGTATTAAAATAAAACCAAAAAAAAAAAAAATTATTTTTTATTCAAAAACTCAATTCTTTCGTGCACGAGACAATTTTGTTGAATGAATACATCCGTTGTAGCACACATCAAAAGTACAATATTACGAAATTATTTTTCGTAATTATTCAAGGTACAATACTTCGAACAACCGAAATTAGAGGATTTTCGACAAAAAAAAACAAAAGTTTACATAGTACAAGTGTCAAATGATAAAGTTAAGGACACAGTTAAAGAGTCCGATCATGAAATTCACACTTCCAAAGAATTTGAAAACAATATATCACAAACACGCGATGAATTGGAAGTTGAAACGTTGGAAAAAATTGAAACAATACAAAATCGGTTTAGGAGTCAAATCCAGTGTACACAATGTCCAAAAATATTTAATTTATTATACGCGTATAAACATCATCGTAGAACAAAACACTCAAATCAGTTCATGGATCAAATAATTCAAGTATTAGCTCAAAAGCAAACTAAACTATCTGGTAAATTTTTTGTCGTGTTAAAAATGAAACAAACGAAACAACCCGTCACAAAATCTAAAGGGCGGAAGAGAAAACAAGCAGCAACCTATTTGTGCCCTTATTGTGGTAAACTGTTTCGAAGTAATTATTCCTCAAAAGACCATCCACACACACATACTTGTAAGCGTCATAAACAGAAACAAATCAATAATCAAGATGGCTATCTTTGTCATATTTGTGGTAAATTATGTAAAACGTCCCGAACGTATTTACGATGGCACATTCAACATATTCATGAAGAAAATAAATCATCAGTTCTTCCAAAAAAGAAACAAAAAAAACAATATTACAATCGCAATAATAAAGTACGGTGTGATATATGTCAAAAAATTTTGCATGAAAGTAGTTTAAAAAGACATCAATTGCGTCACACAAAACCGCATACGTGTGTAATTTGTGGCATGTCGTTTGTTCAAAAACAAAAATTAGTGACACATTTACAAAATAATCATAAAGTACTTGATGTGTTGTAGTTTCCTAAATAAATTTGAATTAAATAAAAAATTTTCGTAAAATACATCTTATTTTTTTTTTTATTAAATATTGATTATAAAATTTTGTTACATCAACGTTCAGTAAGCAAACAAGGTCAGTTGGATTATGGGTAACATCATCACTAATCACTGATTGAAGTTGTCCTAGTGCACTGCACTGGTACTTTCTTCTCACTCGCGCCTCAGTGGTAAAATTACAAGCTGTATCAAGTAAATAAAAATATACCTTAGATATGTTTAACTGACGATATAATACATATTTCTGTGCCAATGGGACGTATATGTACATCTTTTACTTGATACAGCTTCTAATATTGCCACCAGAAGCGCGTCGTTATTCTTTGCGTCGCCAATTTATCAAACTAAAAAGCTAAGTAAAATAAATTATATGTATATTTCCCTTTAACTTTACGCCAAAAAGTTTCGGATAAGAATATTATAATCAACCGCTGGTGTATAGAATAGACAGGACCGTACTTATATTTTCAAAACTTAAAACGTTAATAAATCGGGGTAAATACATTTAAAAAAAAAATTTTATCGGTATATTCTCTATTAATCATCAGCTGTTAATAAAAATTAGTTTCAAGTTACAAAAAAGCGTTATTTTAAAAAAGTATAAAAATTTTAACTTTTTTTAAATTAAAATTGTTGATAGTTTCACTGACTGACTGTAACTTAAAACTCTTAAAACTTGTTAACAAAAAAACAACCTGTCATTTAAAAAAATATTTTTACGAAAACACAACGTGTTGTCTTACATTTTACTGGAAGAAAAGAGACAAATATATATATATATATATATATATATATATATATATATATATATATATACTTTTTTTTCCAAAAATGGCGGCGTTACTAACATAACTTTTTTCCCACTTATATTTACTGTAGCTTTGATTTCCGGAAAACCTTTATCTGCTAAAAACATAACTTTTTTCCCACTTATATCTACTGTTGCTTTGATTTCCGGAAAACCTTTATCTGCTAAAACTACATCTCCTTCAATCCACTTTATCTATTAATTCAGATTCAATAGTTATTTGTGAATCAGTTTTTCGTCTAGCCACCAGCTACTTTTGATTTAAGACAGATGAAACCTCCCGGAGTAATTCCAATGAGAACTTTCGCAGTGAAAGTTTTTTTGTAGTGGGAATAACAAAAGATCCGATTATCAACCGAGGATGGGACTTCTATTCTGAATTCTGTTCAATCGATTATTACTCGAGTATTTGTGTATATTGGATAGAAACATTTTGGCATCGTTGCTTGAACAATATCTTTCCTTGGCGAAAAAACCAAATTAGCTGTCGCTGCAACTAATGTCTCTAAAGTTTTGTAAAAAATCCTGGAAATGGTTGTTCTATGAACGTTAAATAAAACACTTAAAGCTGAAAATGTTAATCCACTTTTTATTTTCATCAAGAAAATCAATAATCTATCCTCTTTCGGAACCACACATTTATGTCCGATATCTGTCCTTTTCAACAAAAATTAAAAATTGTTACAAGTAACACCAGCTAGATCGGTTAACTGTTCATTATTTGAAATTGATTGGAAACCCTGAAAAGTTTTTCCTGATGTTTCAGTTGATTGTTCAAGAAATTTTTTTTGTCAGAGTGTTACATTCTTTGTTTTTGTATTTTTTTTGGGTTAATAATGGTTTTAATTTTTACATCCGTAATTTCTGTTTGAATCTCGGCATCACACATGTCAGCATTTAAAAATATGTACCTATTACAAGTAAATGTTTTTCCTGCTTCAGTGGAGTTTGAAAGGAAATCGACTTGACAATCTTTATCGATTTTTTCGATTCGAACATTTGCAGAATCCGTTGTATAATCTATGATAATTTGATTATTTTCAGTTTTTGTAATCATTGTTGAGGGTGCTGTATTTTTTTTTGCAAATCTCCGATTTAAAAAACGTGTATGCCTGTAATAGATTTCAAAAATATAATTTAGTGTACGTCATTTTTATATATTTTCACAATTCTAAGAGCTATTTATTATTTTAAACATAATACCTGCTTAAACTAGTTTGTTCATTAAATTTAGGTTTTTTATAAATTGAAGGGAATATTGTTGGGATGTAGCTTGGACTTGCCTCCTCCTCAGACTTTTTACCTCCAACAAAATGGTCACTACAAATAGTATCTGTGGGTTTTGGAGTCCACGGTGATCCGTCAGCACTAAAAAAAAATTTTTTATTAAAAATTGATACTTACAAAATTATACTCACAAATTAATTATTATTATAGTAATAGTCTTCATAATCTTTGTTTAATTTGTTATATGTTATTCTTCAAAATAGATAAAAATCATGAACGACCTATTTGCAACTGTGGTAACTAGTAAAGATTTGACAGTTATGACAGCTATTTTATAGTTTTATACGTTTTATACCCATACCAGTTCTGGATTTCAACGTAACAAATAACATCCTCTTAGCCTTGTTATTTGTTATCATCGAATTTCATCAATTTTTTCTCGAATTGTTAATTTTTTTCTTCGAAATAACACATTTTTTAAGTTTTTTAACACCTTACTGCATGTTCAATGAGAGTAGGCAGGTTATTAAATTTGGTTTAACAATACTTACTTTTTTCTTTTAACTGCATTTATCCATTTTTTCCTTTTTTCTAATTTCCAACTAGCAGTTGGAAATGTATAAAATTTGCAGTTGCTATTTCTGCCAGTATTTTTACAATCAACTACACAGCAACTATTATGCCCCATTTTTAATATTATTCTTTAATTGTCTACATTAAAATTAAGCATGATTTTTAATGACAATTTGACCACAGCGATCGCTGCAATCGATTCAACCACATTTCAGGAGCTTATTTTCAAAAGTGGTCAACTCCAAATTTATAATTTTTCAACTAAAAGCGGTAGCTTAATATCATTCTTCATAGTCTGTGACTTTCAAATTTAATAAAATCTCATACATAAAAGCATGTAAAATATAAATTTATCTTTAGTTGATTTTCAATAGTAGCCAAATCCAGACGTCTTTATTTTCAAAACGTATCAAGTCCATTTCAACCAATCCTGTAATCGCAAATGTGAGTGCCATATTTAAAATTTTGTATGTTATAACATGCTTCAGACTTCTGTAGACTTGTTTTCTTTAACCGATTTATTTTTAAAATCATTAAGGTTTATGCAATAAAATGGAAAAGTTCGTAGAAGAAGTACTGCCTCATCAATCCAGGAAAAGAACAGCAACATTACAAAATAATAAACGCTTTCAAGCAACTTTGAGAACGGTCATATAAACCGAAACATGTCATAAGAGTTTTTATATTCAATAAAAGTGGTATTTTGCAAAGTAAACTGTTTTTATATATCAAATAATATATAAAAATATCAGTTTTTATAATATCAAATATGGAATACCATAAAGTAACGCTCAAATCTATTAAAAATATTGAATAAGTTCCTTAGCCAGACACGGCTGATGCCGGAAACATGGTTTTTTAGGAATTTTTCGTGAAAAAAAAACTAGTTTTTGCCAAGGTTTTCCCAAATTCAAAAGTCTGCAGTATTTTTTTACACCATTGGAAAGAGGAGAAAAATTACATAAAAATGGTTTTTAAACCATTATTCTACGTAACTTGCCTTCGTAGAAAAACTAATTATTGTAAACGGAAATTCGCTATGTTATGCAGGATGCTGCGACAGGGGTATTCCACTTTTTGAAGTGGTAACTCCTCCTTGAGGTCGCTCAAAAGAATCGGATGGTGGGTCCAGAACTGTCCAAATCCTTCTACTGACTTTTTTTTCTTATTTTCTCAAAAACTAGCTAACCTAGAATAATAGTTCAAAAACCTTTTTTATGTGATTTTTTTCCGTCTTTGCAATGGTGTAAAAAAATGTGGCAAAAACTTTTAAATTATAGCAAATTTTGGCAAAAAACTAATTTTTTGCCAGAACAAAAACCATGTTCCTGGCATCCGACGTGTCTGACTGAAGAACTCATCCAAGATTTTTGGACTTCCAACGTTCTCACCAAATTTCGTAAACCTAGGGTTATCGTGCTGATACATAAATACATACATATATATATATATATATATATATATATATATATATATATATATATATATATATATATATATATATATATATATATATATATATATATATATATATATAAATTTTAGTGAATGGTATTTTTGGGTTCTAGGGACCTCAAAACAAATTTCTGCCATAGTCCCGGGCTCAAGTCGCGTCATGACACCGGCTGTAATAGCTGAATTTCCAGAATGGAAATTCGCTAAAAGGGATCCCAAATTTTATTGAATTAAAGTTTTGCAATATTTATTTGTCTAACTAGCTCGCAAGTATATATAAAACAAAATTTATTGTCTTCTGTCACACCGGCCGCTGTCTTTCAGTATCAATTGATAAACAAACTCCTTATTTCTTTGTAACTTTTTAAAATTTAATATATGTACCTAGGTACCTTGTTTACAATTTTTTAAAATTTTTAGTTTTTCACACAGGTACATATTACATACACATGCAATATAACATCAAGCAATATTTAACTTATTATATCCCGCTCCTATTTCTACCGATCAGATTTTGATGAAATTTCACGTAATTATCTAGAATGGGATTATAAAGTAAATCCCTAAAGATGATCCTTGTATCCTTCCCGAGATAAGAGTAAAGGCCCGTATTATATACATGTCCCTGTCACTCTCCATTTAGTCTATTATAAAAAAATGGACCGTTTTCTGACGTCGCTGTAACTAATATACCAGATGGCGTTGATTTACTAGGGGATAAAATTAGAGTCGAGACATGAGGTTTAATAGTTCGCTATTTTTCATCTAAAATAAATTGGAAATAAATTAAATATTTAAAAAAAATACTTTAATTCAACCTAGAAAGATTAATTAAATTAAAAATTTTAATTCTTCGTTAACACATAACTTGGTGACGATACTTTTGTGCTCAATCGTATGGTAATTAATTTTGACATCTATTTGATGAAAAATGCTCACATGTCCCAACTCTATTTAGTATACCCCCTATACCATTAGCGCCACGTAGCAAACGTAGCAATCTGTGACATGAAAAGGTCCGTCCTTGACAACAAGTGGCAGGGACATGGTTACGACCATGTCCCTGCCACTTGTTTTCAAGGACGGACCAATGACTGTCACAGTTTGCTAGGTAGCGCTGATGGTAGGGGAGTATACTAAATACAGTTGGGACATGTGAGCATTTTTCATCAAATGGATGTCAAAATTAATTATCATATGATTGAGTACAAAAGTATCGTTACCAAGTTATGTGTTAACGAAAAATTAAATTTTTTTAATTTAATTAATCTTTCTAGGTTGAGTTGAAGTATTTTTTTAAATATTTAATTTATTTCCAATTTATTTTAGATGAATCTGATGAAAAATAGCGAACTATCGAAACTCATGTCCCGACTCTAATTTTAACTCCCTGTACATCAACGCCATCTGGTATTATAAAACACGTTTTACACCTTTTACACCACAGAATAATTTGTTCTGTGTTTTACACGTTACCAACGTTACATATCTTACGTGGTAGACATTTTTATTTCTATCGTGTTAATTTATTTAAAAATATTTTTATTTAAATTTAAATTAAATTTTTATTTATTTTTTGTGAATACACAGGTAAGTGATAGAATTTATTTATTTGATTATATACAAAATAAGGAAATTTATTGTTATAATAGTGCAATAAAAATTAATCAATATTAACCCTATTAACCTTAAGCCGGGTCTACATATAACGAACGAACGTGAACGAATGCGAACAAACGTAAACGAATGGCAGCGAACAAACATAAACGAACAAATGTGGACGTAGTCACGAAAGCGAACAAACACAAACGAACAGTTTCGAACACTCACGAATGTTTTCCATTTGTTTGTCGGTACATCAAAGAAATAGATTCGTTGGTGTTTGTTTGTGTCTGTCAGATGTGGACGATTAAAAATTATTCTAACAATAAATTAAGATAGACAGTTTAAAATAAATTCAGTTAACAATTTAAAATTGACAAGATTTGAAATTTTATTTCGATGTTTTGGGATGTTTAAGATAATTTTTACAAAATTACCAGAAAAATAAATGACGTGTGGGAATCTTTGGAGGGAAAATTTGATTAACAGAAGTCGCAATGAGTAATAACACTGAAATCTTTCTTTAACAGGAATTGCTTTCCGATAATAAGTGTATATTTTGTTTAGATATTTCTGGTCCAACTATTTCAGTTAACTCTTCGAAATCTGATAGTGACTATCTTGTGAAATTTCCAAAAAATTAGGAATTTTCACAAATTAAATTAGTTAGTAAATTAGAGGCATTATAGCGAGTTTTACTTTTATGAAACAAAATCATCTGCCAATATCTTTTTGATTTGTTGGTTTTTAAAGATCGAATGACAAAATTGGGGTCATAATGTGGGCGATATCAGTAGACCATAAAACTCTCACTGCAATAACTTCATTTCAAAATTTATTAAACTTATTTAAAAAACTATTGTGTAGCCGGAACATAAACGAACATCAAAGAATTGAGGTTAATTGTTCATTCGCGTTCGTTTGTGTTTGTTTTTGTTTGTTCATGTTCGTTCATGTTGGTTTACGTTCGTTCACGTTTGTTCGCATTCGTTCACGTTCGTTCGTTATATGTAGACCCGGCTTTAGATTCATATTTGTCTACGAGGCATGTCCCTGTCACTCTCCATTTAGTCCATTATAAAAAACTGGACCGTTTTCTGACGTCGCTGTAACTAATATACTAGATGGCGTTGATTTACTAGGGGATAAAATTAGAGACGAGACATGAGGTTTAATAGTTCGCTCTTTTTCATCTAAAATAAATTGAAAATAAATTAAATATTTAAAAAATACTTTAATTCAACCTAGAAAGATTAATTAAATTAAAAAATTTTAATTCTTCGTTAACACAGAACCTGGTGACGATACTTTTGTGCTCAATCATATGGTAATTAATTTTGACATCTATTTGATGAAAAATGCTCACGGGTCCCAGCTCTATTTAGTTTACCCCCTATACCATTAGCGCCACGTAGCAAACGTAGCAAACTGTGACATGAAAAGGTCCGTCCTTGAAAACAAGTGGCAGGGACATGCTACGAGGCAATCATAAAATCATCGTTAAAATTTACGAGCACTATCATATAAACAAAAAGATAAAAACTGTAAATAAACTGACACGTCTTCTAAGTTATCACAACAAGTAAATAACAGAAGTTTTAAAACAAATTTTGTCATCAATTTTAGGGTTAAACGAGTCTTGTCTGATTATTAAATACAAAAGAACATCTGAATTGCTGCTTATTTGAAATTATAATAAAATAAAAATAATAATTTGTTTACATGAAGTCTACGAGTACTTTGTCTACGAGAAACGTTAATCATACATCGACGTCGTTGTGACGGATGGACTTTTTACGGAGAGTTTTAGAGTTTATTTGCAAAAAACATTTTTTTACATAACAATACTACAAAAGCGAACAAAATATTTAAAAAAATTGGATTTGGAAAAAATTTCTTAATGTAAATATTTATTAATTTTTTGTTCGTTCGTTCGTCGTTTTGACGTGTACATATGATTCTAGGGCTAGTGTAACCTATAATTCAAAGATAATTAATTACAGAATGTAATGATTAATGAATATTAATATTTGTAGCATGGTGGCAGCTTACTGTGCTGTTTCCAATTGTTTTGGATCAAAGGAGAGCAAGCATAGGTTTCCTAATCCAGCTAAAGATTTGGACCGCTTTAAAAAATGGTTAGATTTGTGCCAGAATCGAAGGCTATTGGAAATGCCTCCAGAAAAGGTTTATGCGAACTGCAGAGTTTGTAAACTCCATTTTCGAAATGAAGATTTTGGTCCAAATAATATTCTGTTACGAAGTGCATATCCCAGCTTAAAATTACCAGGTGAAATCCAATATTTTTATTTTTTTAATAATTAATTTAAATCAATAGTGAATTAGTAGCGAATTTTTGTTTAAGAGGATAATTTTTACACCAAAAATGTAATTTTTCTCCAGTTATTTTTTAGAACAAAAAAATGTGTATATTCACTGGTCAAATTGTTCAGGAATTAGTTTTGAAATATACTTTCATTAATTAAATATCATTACGTCCCTATAAACGATTGCAATTTTAAAATCAGTAATATTTTATGTATTATTTTAGTTTCCGAGAAAAGTGTTTTAACTGATCTCAGCGGCGACCATGTTTGCTCTCCGGTTCAAAATTTGTTAATAGGGGAAACATTTTCAACTGGCTCTGAAATTCTGCCTACTTTGAAAGATATGTCTCCACCAACGAGAGAACCTTGTTTATTTGACAATCGATGTATAGATACACCCGTTATAGCACACATCGAAAGTACAATATTACGAAATCGTGATTATTCACAGGTACGGTACTTCGAACAACCGAAATTAAAGGATTTTCAACAAAGAAAAAAAAAAGTTCTCATAGCACAAGCGTCAAATGATAAAGTTAAGGACACGGTTAAAGAGTCCGATCATAAAATTCACATTTCCGAGAAATTTGAATACAATACATTGCAAACACGCGATGAATCGAAAGTTTCAAAAACAGTACAGAATCGTTGTAGAAGTCAAATCCAGTGTACACAATGTCCAGAAATATTTAATTCATTGTACGCGTATAAAAATCATCGTAGAACAAAACACTTGATAGATCAAATAATCCAGATATTAGCTCAAAAGCAAATTAAACTATCTGGTAAAATTTTAGTCATGTTAAAAAAGAAACAAAGAAAACAACCCGTCACAAAATCTAAAAGGCGAAAGAGAAAACAATCGGTAACCTATTTGTGCCCGTATTGTGGTAAACTGCTTCGAAGTAATTATTCCTCAAAAGACCATCCACCAACACACACTTGTAAGCGTCACAGACGGAAACAAATAAATCTTTGTCATATTTGTGGTCAGTTATTTAAAACGGATATAGGACGGCACATTCATTGCATTCATGAACAAAATAAATCATCAGTTCCAAAAAAGAAACAAAAACAAAATTACAATCCGAATGATAAAGTACGGTGTGATATATGTCAAAAAATTTTGCAAAGATATAGTTTAAAAAAACATCAATTGTGGCACACAAAACCGCATACGTGTGTAATTTGTGACAAGTCATTTGTTCTAAAACAACAATTAGTGACACATTTACAAAATAATCATAAAGCACTTGGTATGTTGTAGTTTTCTAAATAAATTTGGATTAAATAAAAAGTTTTCGTAAAATACATCTTATTTTTTTTTATTAAATATTAATTATAAAACTTTGTTACATCACCGTTCAGTAAGCAAACAAGGTCAGTTGGATTATGGGTAATATCATACCAAATCACTGATTTAAATTGTAATAATATACTGATATTTGCCTTCTCACTTCCGCCTCTAGTGTTAAAATTAGAAGCTGCATCAAGTAAATAAAAATATAATACCTTAAATATGTTTAATTGACGATATTTGTATTGGCTGGGTGCGTGATACCAATGACATCTATAATATACATTTTTTCATGCTATTAAATAATGGTAACCGTGGAAATAAATTTAAAATATTTTCAAAAAAACCGTAAAATCTGAATACAAATATTTGTTATTTACAATTTACAATTATTTTTTTTTTTATAAATAAATTTGAACAATTTGAGGTATAAAATACTGGATGAAGTATAATAATTGTATTAATAAAGTATTTAAACAATTTTCGACGTTAACATGGATATAATTATCAAGACAGTATTTCCTTCCAACCCCGGACTATGCAGAGGAAAAAGTTGCTGGTGATAGTGAAGCACGTCAGGGAAATTCGAAAATTAAGAAATGCTGGCATAAGTCATTTAGTTGAATGTACAGTCATACATAAAACAAACATCAATAACTTCTTATGAAACATCATTGCATGTGAGTTTAAAATACCTCAAATATTTTGAATTCTGTATTTATGGATTGACGTCTAGACGTTAATACGTTGACAGATAAATAAGGAACGACATATTAGTGGCAATTGCGTTTATAATCAAAGTGGATCAATGTATTATATTTTTATTTAATATTTTTTATTACACTATAAACACATATGAGCATGTATTATTGCCTATTTTCTCCACTACTCACGCTGCAATCGATTTAATTATCCCCACCATATACTACGCACCCTACCAATAATACATATTTCTATGCTAGCTGAACGTATACGTACTGTTGAAATATACTGTATTTCAGTTACAATTGATCATCAAGTGATCTTATATTCGAAACAAATCAATCTTCCATTCTTTTCTAAAAACAAACTGCAGATTTAAAATGTACGCAATTGCAATAATGAAAGAGATAAAGCTAAGAAGGAATGTTCCAATGTATTTGTATAGGAGACGTCAAAAACGTTTGCCGATTCTTATGTCTACGTTTTACACACAGAGTAAGGTTTTACACATTTAAAATTGTGTTGCCAATTTTCAGCTTTTTAAAAAAGATCGATTTTTTTTATTTATACCTCTTCTTATTAAAATTAAAAAGTAAATTACATTATTTTTAAAAATAAATGACTTTGTTAATTGTAACTTTAAAATTTATTTAACTGTATCGTTTTTTATTCGAACTTTTTTCTTCATTTCGTTAAATTTGGCAACAATCAAGTAATTCATAGATTATACATTTGTATGTAGTTTTAATTATTTGAAAATTGGAATATATTTACGAAATAATGGCCGGCCAAAATGTCTTTATTTTTAAAATTCGTGTTATGTTTTTATTTATATTTTTTTAAAAACTTACAATGTTACATTAAAATTGTCAAATAAGTAATCTATTCATTAATTAATATTCTGTTTATTTAAAAATTTTAGTAAATTGTGTATTCGTATTTTGATTTTGTACGTTTGTGGTAAAATTTTGTGTGTTTTTCGAACTGATTAATAAACATTTTGTGTTCCAGTAAATTTTTTTTTAGTTTTGTAACACAATGCTGTATAATTATTAGTGATTAATAAAAATTTATGTTTTGTATTATTTCATATTGGTTTGTTTTTATAACATAACCTCATATTAGTAAATTTTGTATTACTTTATTTAAAATAAAGTTAAAATAAAAAATATGTTTAATAAATTATTAACCATATTCTATGTCTAATAAATTATTAACCATATTCTTGGTTTGTGCAGTACTTATTTTAGAAAATCGTTAATGTTTTATCATATAACTTAATAACTATGTCTAAAACCTATACTTGTATTTTATAATGACAGTTTTTTTTGTTGAAAATTCACCTTATTTTACTAATTTTGAATTTTATCAGTGAATTAAAATTACTGTTATGACTGACTGTTAAAATCACTCTTACCAAATGCATATGTATTATTACATTATGTTTAAAGTTTTAAGTATTTTAAAACCGTAGATTTCCAAAAATAATTCAAAATTAAAATGAACTTAGTAGTGATAAGAAAAAGATGCTATAAAAATATTTTTTTTATTGTTCGTAGACGTAGAAGATAAAAAAAGTCACATCAAACGGCAACTACATCATCTACATAGCCAAAATGGCCAAAAACATAAAAATGCTAAGAAGATTATGACTTTAATTAAGCTTTTTATTTCAGAAAAAACTATGTCACTCTAATTTTAAATAACTATATTTAGTATATTTGAATGTAAAGAAATACATTTTGACTCAATAAATTTTATGATTAATTTTATTAATTTAAATATAGGTATGTATAATTTTTTTAAATTTTGAATTGTCCGCTTGTCAAATTCTATTTTCTAATTGGTTATTGTAAAACAATAACATTATCAGAAACATTTTTAGTATATTTTATCCATAGAAATTATGCTATTACCTAAGACAAACGTTTTCTTAAAGTTGTAGCACTGGAATTCCTTAAATTCCTAAGTAATAAGTCATGCTTAAATTTAACTGTAAGCGCCTATAGGTACTTCTTGTAATTTTTTTTCTATAAATATAAATATATCGAAAAATCGATCGATCTATCTATACGAAATAATTCAAAGTAAAAACGCAACTAATCATGTTTCGAACTTTATGACTAATGGAACCAATTCAAGTAAATACATAACTCCATGAATTTGTTTACACCAAAAATCAGAATAATTTATGATTAAATAATTCAAATTTTTTTAATGAACAAAAAAACAACATGCGAAATGTTACATACCACATACAATTTTTTTTAAACAAAAACAAAAAAATACCAATATAAAATGAAGTCAAAAATAAATGAATTGCTAATTGCAGAAAGGGAACATCTTCAATTATTTTCAAAACTGACTTATTATAATTTTTAAATTCTTATGAATATAGAGAGAGCATGATTTACTGCAGAAAGAAAATAAAATATCCAACTTTGCAGTATATATGTAATTGCGTGTATAAAATTTTCGGTTCCTTCAGAAAGGAGACAAACTTACGACAAACGGTCATAGATGTCAGCTTTCTGCAGAAAAGTAACGGTTATAATTAGTCATACTCAGTTTTTCTTTCTTAAATTTTTATGAAAATAAGTGAATTAGTTTTTAAATTTTTATAATGAGCTCACCGGAAGTTGATATTCCTAAGAAAAAAAGGAAAAAGGGTTTTCTAAACGAAGATAAATACAAAAAAATTCATTCCATGTTTCCAAATGGAATTTTGGAAAAAATCCTAAAATTGCTTAACTACTACAAATAAAAAAAAAAAATGGTTTAGAATGAAGTCTTATTGTTTATTCATTAAAAGAAAGAATTATTTTTCAAAAATAATAGAAAAAGAAACCTATAAAATGTTTGCATAATTTTCTACTTTACCTCAGAAAAGGGACATGTCGCTCTTTAATTGCAGAAAGGAGATATCTTCAAAAAAATAAAACTCGCTTTAAAAGACAGTCAAATGGTAATATATTATTTTATCTGTAGTAAATAATGAATAAAAATTCTTTATATATTTCGATTTTTGTTGAGAAAAATAAAAAGAAACAGAAAATATAGTATTTATACATTTTTTTTGATTCCTGTAAAATTAGAAAATAGTGACTTGTCTCCTTTCTATAGTTAACAATTCAAAAATATACTAAAATGAAATTAATTTCTGAGAGCCTCGATCTTAACAATTGTTCGATGTTGAAAATGTTTTAGAACATACATCACATTTGAATGGTTTTTCTCCTGTATGTGTTCTTTCATGGCTTTGTAAACTAACATACTGAGTAAATGTTTTAAAACACTTATTACACTTAAATGGTTTTCTCCCGTATGTGTCATTTCATGTTTCCGTAAAGCAGATGAATCAGAAAATGTTTTAAAACATATACTACACTTGAATGGTTTTTCTCCTTGTATGTATCCTTTCATGTTTTTTTAAATTACCTGAGTCGGAAAATGTTTTAAAACATACATTACATTTGAATGATTTTTTACCTGTATGTATTCTTTGATGTGTTTTTATGTTACCTGCCCTAGAAAATGTTTTAGAACATACATCACATTTGAATGGTTTTTCTCCCGTATGTGTTCTTTCATGGCTTTGTAAACTAGCACAATGGCCAAATGTTTTACTACATATATCACATTTGAATGGTTTGTCTCCTGTATGTGTTCTTTCATGTGTTTTTAAATTTCCCAACTGAGAAAATGTTTTAAAACATATAGTACACTTAAATGGTTTTTCTCCTGTATGTGTCATTTCATGTCTCGTTAAAGTAGATGAATCAGAAAATGTTTTAAAGCATATATTACATGTGAATGGTTTTTTTCCTGTATGTATCCTTTCATGTTTTTTTAAATTAGTTGAGTCAGAAAATGTTTTAAAACATGTGTTACATTTGAATGGTTTTTCTCCCGTATGTGTTCTTTGATGTGTTTGTAAATTAACATACTGACCAAATGTTTTACTACATACATCACATTTGAATGGTTTTTCTCCCATATGTATTCTTTTATGATTATTCAAATTGCCTGACGTAGAAAATGTTTTAAAACATGTGTTACACTTAAATGGTTTTTCTCCCGTGTGTATTCTTTCATGTGTTTTTAAACTGCTTGAATGAGAAAACGTTTTGAAACATACAATACATTCGAATGGTCTTTCACCAGTAAAAGATTTCTGATGTTTCTTCAAATGGCTGGACGTGTGTGGATCTTCACTGGTTTTAGTTTTTTCATAATTTTCTAAATAACCTTGCTCAGTTACACTATTGGTATCTGTTAAATTTTCACAACTATCGTCAAATAAATCACTATTTTCTGCTAATATATCCGTTTCATCATCTTCTAACTTAATTTCGGTATGTAAACTTTTTAAATTTAATAAATCATTAGTATTGCTTTCTTCCAGTTCCAATTTTATTTCATTTCCATAACACGAAGATTCCGATACTTCCGTTTTTGTAATATTTAAAAATGAGTTATCAACATTCTGCAATTTTTCTTCCTCTTTTATTTTAACAGTATATACATCAACCTTTGATGCACACCATTTATTTTCCATTTTCTTTTCTTTTTTTCTGCGGAAAAATAATTCTGTCGTTTTGAGATCTTAACTTTTCAAGTCCGAACGTAAGAACGGTAAGAACCAAAGAGAATAACCACAGAACAAATAGAACGAATATAACTATCTCTTTTCTGCAATCACTTATGTGCAAGTATGTGCATTTTACAGAACTATGTTGTCATTGACTTACAAGCTACCAATGGGTGTGTTTCAATTGTTGTCATATTGTTGGTGTTGTTACCGTGTATACGTACATCTACGTAGCGCATACATATTATATATTTTTTTAACATATGCGTATACAAGACACGCATACACATAACCATTTAGCGCACTCCACACACAACTCCGCGTGCACATATATAACGTAGCTGGCGTTCCAGACGAAAATTTTGTTAGCGTAACGTTAGCTAACGGAGCTTTCACCGTTACAAACCAGAGGGCTCTGATTCAAAAATTAATGCACGTTAAATATTTTTTCACGGTTTTTCACGGTGTAAATACTTAATTTCTGAAGTACAGCCACATTTAAAAATTATGGAATAAAAATAATCAGTCACCATGTTAGAAATTGTTGTTTAATATATAATGTATATTAATTTTTTGAATGCGTGCCCTCTGGTTTGTAACGGTGAAAGCTCCGTTAGCTAACGTTAGGCTAACAAAATTTTCGTCTGGAACGCCAGCGTAGTGGTGGTGGATCTTTTATCCTTTAGCGTTACACTGATTTCAGTAGTATAGAAATATTACCGCTCGTTCCGTGTTATTCTATGAGAATAACACTATATATATTATTGCATTTTGTAAATTTTAAATTTGCAGTTTATTTTTAGAAAAGAATAGAAGATCGATTTGTTTCGAATATAAGAATTATTTAATTTTTTAACGAAAACTCATGATCAATTTTATCTGAAAAGAGGTATATATAGGCGCTTTCAGTTAAATTTAAGCATGACTCATTACTTAGGAATTTAAGGAATTCCAGTGCTAGAACTTTAAGAAAACGTTTGTCTTAGGTAATAGCATAATTTCTATGGATAAAATATATGGTTAACCCTTTGCGCTTATAAGACATGTACAGCATGACAAGGTGGTTTGTCCATTAACTCTACCATATTTAAAGGTGTTTTGTCTGTTGGATCATAAAGACATGTACCACATGATACACTAAATGTTGAACTGTAATGACTGCTCATACTTCACATTAAGCGGGTTCTACACGATGCTACGAACGTTCCTTCCAACGTTCGATCGAACGTTTGAGGCAATTAAGTTCGATAGTTGGTGCGACGAATGTATCTGCTACACGGTGAATCGAATGTTTGATCCAATACGAATGATGATGTGTTGGTACTCAGTGGCGAGGCTGTTATCTGTCTGATGTTATCTCTATGTTATACACTGATGTTGTCTCTCTTGTATAATGTGTTGGGACAAACGTTTATTCAGTGGACGACGATGTCATCTGTCTGAAGTTATCTCTAATGTTATACACTGATGTTGTCTCTCTTCACATGAACGAGTCGTGCAGCTGCTGAGTCGATCCAACCAACGCAACCAACATTGACCTTCAAACGTTCGAAGCATCCCTTTGACTCGGTGCAAAAATACCGACATCGAACGGGACACGACCAAATGCGAACGTTTGACGCTCGACATTGGACACTCGTAGGTTCGAATAACGGCTACACGATGCTATGAACCATCCAACGTCGAATGTTGGAAGGTGTTCGTAGCATCGTGTAGCAGCGGCTTTACATGAATATTTTATTTAATAACTGCAAACACATTCATTTATTAGAAAAATTGTAAATAAAATAATACAAAATCACGTACAATTATCTTTTTAAAATTAAAAACTAATAAAAACAGCATTGAGGACGTATTTAGCGCATTTAGTATTCAACTATGGGAAAACAAGGTTAGAACGTCAAACGAATCTGTCAAAAAAAGAACGTCGATCGTTGTCATGTGCTACATGTTTTACCAGCCTATTTACAAGTTTTACAACTCACTTTTTTTTTGCTTGAATGCAAAGAGTTAAATATGGGTATCCGCCATATTATAATGTTATACGCATGGGTGTCTAAACAAAATTTTTTTATGTGTATATTTTTTATGTATTTTAATCTTTTTATACATATAACTAAAGCGAGGAATTGTAGTGTAGTATAAATATAGTCCGGAATGGATAGTGTAAATAATAAATCATCCTGTCAAAATTGCCGAAAAAACGTATCACCATTCGTTAGAAGCGGCACATAATTTATCTATTTTTCATAAATACATTTATAATTTTTTTGTAAATGCACTCTGTAGTTTTTGTAGCACGAACTAAAGAGGTAGGTACTCTACAAATATATTTTGTTTTGAAAACAATTAAATTTCATATAAATAACATAGTCGCTCAATTTAAGTTTGTAACATCGCTCGCGCGACGAACGAACACAGTTTAATTTGATCAACTGCATCTGTCTTATGTAAACAGCTACCTGACGAAAAAATTTTTTTCCATACACTGAAACTATAAATCAACCTGTCAAAAAATTGAATTGTTGAAAAAACATATATGAGAGGAGCGTGTCTTGTAAATTGTTATGAGGAGATATTTCTTGTATAAAGATACAGATAAATTAAAACTATTACATAATTCGATTTCACCACTAGGTTGGTCATCGAAAAGATGCTTGAACAGCGAAATCTGGCAAAAGTTCTAGAATATTCTTTCAATAATCAGAAAAGATATAAAAAATCCTTAATCAATGAATTGACCAACGAATAAGTAACCAAGTACCGATATTTAGAAAAAGTTCCAGAATATTCTTTTTGGAAATTAGAAAAATATTGAATATCTGATTTCACCACCAAATTTTTCATCGAAAAGCGATCAATTAACGGAATTCGGCAAAAGTTCGAGAATATTCTATTCGGAAAATAGAAAATATACCCAAAAACCAACTTCACCATTGGTTTGGGCATCAAAAAAGTATCCAAATAGCAGAATTCGTTAAAAGTTCTAGAATATTCTTTTTGGAAATCAGAAAAATTATTGAAAATTTGGCATCACCATTAGACTGTTCATCAAAAAAGTTACCAAAAAATGAAATTCGGCAAAAGTTCTAGAATATTCTATGTGAAAATCAGATAAGATATCCAAAACTTGATTTCACCATCGAATGAGTTATTTAAAAACGATCCATGTAGAGAAATTTAACGAAAGTTCGAGAATCTTCTATCTGAAAATCAGCAAAGATATCGAAAAATCTACTTCACCATTTGTTTAGTCATCGAAAAACAAGTTAAATACAGGTAAAAACATTTGACAAAAGTTTCTTTTCGAAAATTAATAAAAATGTCGAAAAACCAATATCACTATTAGAAGAATTATTGAAATAGAAGCTAAATAAAGATACTTAACAAAAGTTTTAGAATGTTCTGTTCGAGAACTAGTAAAGATAACGAATTATTTATCATAAACTGGTTATAATTGATGAATTTAGGCTCCATTAGTCCCATTGATTTGGTCAACGATAGCGTACTTTTAAAAAAAATGACAAATCGCTACTTTCCGCAATCGTAAATTTTAATCGTAAATATCACCTAAACGGTGCATCGTAGCTCAAAAATAACGAAATTTTTGAAGGCTTAAGCGAAGCAAGTTGTGGGTATTCCGAACGTATTGCGACTGTCAAAACCTACTTTTCGTTATCGAAAATTATCGATACCACGTAACTTGTCATAAATTGGTTAAAACTAACTAATTTAGGCTCTGTTAGTCCCATTGACCTGGTTAGTAACAGAACAATTTTTTAAAAAACTACCCTTCGTTAACTTTCGCTATCGAAAACTTTAATCGTAAATATCTCCTAAACGGTGCATCGTAGCTCAAAAATAACGAAATTTTTGAAGGCTTAAGCGAAGCAAGTTGTGGGTATTCCGAACGTATTGCGACTGTCAAAACCTACTTTTCGTTATCGAAAATTATCGATACCGCGTAACTTGTCATAAATTGGTTAAAACTAGTTAATTTAGGCTCTGTTAGTCCCATTGATCTGGTTAGTAACAGAACAATTTTTTAAAAAACTACCTTTCGTTAACTTTCGCTATCGAAAACTTTAATCGTAAATATCTCGTAAACGGTGCGTCGTAGCTCAAAAATAACGAAATTTTTGAAGGCTTAAGCGGAGCAAGTTGTGGGTATTCCGAACATATTGCGACTATTAAAACCTACTTTTCGTTATCGAAAGTTATCGATATCGAAAATAACGATATTTCCAAAATGGATGATATAAGGAAAGGAAGTATTCTTTCAAATATATAACATCTGCTATTCTACTTACTTTTCGTTATGAAAATCTTTCGATCGAAAACAGATTGCAAATAGTATCCAATTTTTTTAAACTTAAAAATACTAATTGTGAACTTCTTAATTAACAATTTCCGATTGTTATAATATTGTATAAAAATTTGTAGGATACAGCATCTGTTTGTATTATTATGTCAAAAAAGCCTGCTACACTTCACTGAAAGTGAACCGTTTATCTTGCGTAAACCTAATAATAATTTAAATAATGAAATTACTGTAAATTTTGAAGTTACAATTTACTATCATTTTTGGTCCCCCATACCTGTTTTTACGCTCCTGGAGATAATTTAATTTTGACAGGATGATTTATTATTTACACTATCCATTCCGGACTATATATATAACTCACATGCAGTTGATCAAATTAAACTGTGTTTGTTCGTCGCGCGAGCGATGTTACAAACTTAAATTGAGCGACTATGTTATTTATATGAAATTTAATTGTTTTCAAAACAAAATATATTTGTAGAGTACCTCTTTAGTTCGTGCCACAAAAACTACAGAGTGCATTTACAAAAAAATTATAAATGTACTTATGAAACATAGATAAATTATGTGCCGCTTCTAACGAATGGTGAAACGTTTTTCCGGCAATTTTTGACAGGATAATTTATTACCTGCACTATGAATCCTCGCATTACATATAACTCTTGTTTACATTAAAAAATATCAAAACACCAAAAAAAGTTTTTGTTATTGGTAGAGCCCGGACTCTATAGTATACTATAAATCATCCTGTCAAAAAATTGAATGTTCTTCAGTAGCGCAAAAACAAGTATGAGGGGTTAAAAAAAGAAAAGAAACTGTAATTTCAAAATCTATAGTCATTTACAAATTTTAATTGTTATCATGTAAATGCAAAGAAAAATGATACTTTCAGTGAAGTGTAGCACACCTTATTAACATATTAATTTTCAACAAAAGAGTAGTCCAATACTGGCTAGATGCCTTGATGTTAGTTGCAACTGATAATTAATAACCAATAACAAAAATATTTTTTTTTTTTTTTGCAACTAATGACTGAAAGAAAAATTAAACTATTAGTATTAACTACAGTGACTGTATAATATTCTTTATAACAGTATGGCCATTGGAACCATATCCGCCATATTCAGGCCAAATTTGAAGTGAGTAACCGTAGTAACAGAATAAACAAGGTATACAAATTCAATGCATTTGGCCTGTTAATGGCGTCAACCAATCAAAAACTAGACCTACTAATGGCCACACTGTTATCAAGTATATTATAAAGTCACTGTAGTATTAACTATTAAGTAATTTAGCTTTTAGTTGTAGTTGTTAGTTATATTAAGTAGGTATGAAGTTTATTGAAATTATCGTAGAAGCAAAAAAGTAGGAAAATATTTTATCTTCTGATTATTTATTGAACATAAAAACGTAATAAACCAACATGAGTAACAATATAAAAAATCACAACTATAAGTTTAAAATAATTGGATACTATTTGCAATCTATTTTCGATCGAAAGATTTTGATAACGAAAAATAAGTATAATTTATAGTACATATTATATATTTGAAAGAATACTTCCTTTCCTTATATCATCCTTTTTGGAAATATCGTTATTTTCCATATCGATAATTTTCGATAACGAAAAGTAGGTTCTGACAGTCGCAATACGTTCGGAATACCCACAACTTGCTTCGCTTAAGCCTTCAAAAATTTCGTTATTTTTGAGCTACGAACGCACGGTTTAGGAGATATTTACGATTAAAGTTTTCGATAGCGAAAGTTAACGAAAAGTAGTTTTTTTAAAAATTGTTCTGTTACTGACCAGATCAATGGGACTAACAGAGCCTAAATTAACTAGTTATAACCAATTTATGACAAGTTACGCGGTATCGATAATTTTCGATAACGAAAAGTAGGTTCTGACAGTCGCAATACGTTCGAAATACCCACAACTTGCTTCGCTTAAGCCTTCAAAAATTTCGTTATTTTTGAGCTACGACGCACCGTTTAGAAGATATTTACGATTAAAAAGTTTACGATTGCAAAAAGTAACGATTTGTCATTTTTTTTAAAATACACTATCTTTGACCAAATCAATGGGACTAATGGAGCTTAAATTCATCAATTATAACCAGTTTATGATAAATAATTCGTTATCTTTGCTAGTTCTCGAACAGAACATTCTAAAACTTTTGTTAAATATCTTTATTTAGCTTTTATTTCAATAATTCTTCTAATAGGGATATTGGTTTTTCGACATCTTTATTAATTTTCGAATAGAAACTTTTGTCAAATCTTTTCACCTGTATTCAATTTGTTTTTCGATGACTAAACAAATGGTGAAGTAAATTTTTCGTAATCTTTGCTGATTTCCAGATAGAACATTCTCGAACTTTCGTTAAATTTCGCTACATGGATCCTTTTTAACTAACTAATTCGATGGTGAAATCAAGTTTTGGTTATCTTATCTGATTTTCACGTAGAATATTCTAGAACTTTTACCGAATTTCATTTTTTGGTCACTTTTTTGATGAACAATCTGATGGTGATGCCAAATTTTCAATAATTTTTCTGATTTCCAAAAAGAATATTCTAGAACTTTTGACGAATTCTGCTATTTGGACACTTTTTTGATGCCCAAACCAATGGTGAAGTTGGTTTTTGGATATATTTTCTATTTTCAGAATAGAATATTCTCGAACTTTTGCCGAATTCCGTTAATTGATCGCTTTTCGATGAAAAATTTGGTGGTCTAATTTCCAAAAAGAATATTCTAGAACTTATTCTAAATATCGATACTTGGTTACTTTTTCGTTGGTCAATCCATTGATTAAGGATTTTTTATATCTTTTCTGATTATTGAAAAAATATTCTAGAACTTTTGCCAGATTTCGCTATTCAAGCATCATTTCGATGACCAACCCAGTGGTGAAATCGAATTATGTAATAGTTTTAATTTATCTGTATCTTTGTACAAGAAATATCTCCTCATAAAAATTTACAAGACACGCTCCTGTCATATATGTTTTTTCAACAATTCAATTTTTTGACAGCATGATTTATAGCTTCAGTGTATGAAAAAATTTTTTTTCTTGAGATGGTTGTTTATATAATTCACATGCAGTTGATCAAATTAAACTGTGTTCGTTCGTCGCGCGAGTGATGTTACAAACTTAAATTGTGCAACTATGTTGTTCATATGAAATTTTATTGTTTTCAAAACAAAATATATATGAAGAGTACTTGTTTAGTTCGTGGCACACAAGCTATAGAGCGCATTTAGAAAAAAATTATAAATGCATTTACGAAAAATAGATAAATTATGTGCCGCTTCTAACGAATGGTGATACGTTTTTCTGGCAATTTTTGACAGGATAATTTATGAGCTGCACTATAAGTCCGCGCATTATTTACTGTTTTCAAAACAAAATATATATGTAGAGTACCTGTTTAGTTCGTGGCACACAAACTATAGAGTGCATTTAGAAAAAAATTATAAATGCGTTTATGAAAAATAGATAAATTATGTGCCGCTTCTAACGAATGGTGATACGTTTTTCTGGCAATTTTTGACAGGATAATTTATGAGCTGCACTATAAGTCCGGGCATTAGTTATTGGTAAATACTTTGCTAAATATTCTCTATATTATTTTTATAAAAATATCCCCCATTTAGAATTGTTAGGAGATCACAATGATTTTTTTTAGGTACGGATGCGATTGTAAATGTGTGTGTAATGCTCTTCATTCTGTAATATTCACACCACGATCGTGATTCACACATACGAAATGTCATCTCCACATACCTCCGTGCGTAGTTGGAATATGTAATATGTGGAGATAGAAATATTGCTTCTGGTTATTCTGTGATTCTGTGGTTGTACAAATGTACACAACCTAGTAGACTTTGTTGACTTTAGTCGACATTTTTTCTCGTTGAAAAGCTCTTAAAAGATGCTAAAGATCTTTAGTTGTCTTTAGTTACGTCAGAAATCTAAAATGGAAAAATCGGTTCACGAAATTTCATCGGTTCATACATTTGATATTAAAGTGGAGAAAGATGAACTGAATGAACCGGGCCATGAAAGTTTTCATACATTTAAAATAAAACCGGAGAAAAGTGAAGTAAATAAACCGGGTCATGAAACTGATCATACACTTGAAATTAAAGTGGAAAAAGATGAAGTAAATGAACCGCACCACGAAGAAGCTGATCGTAAACTAGAAATTAAAGTGGAGAAAGATGAAGTAAATGGACCGGACCATGAACATACATTTGAAACGAAAGTGGAAAAAGATGAAGTAAAGGAACCGGGCCATGAAATTGATCGTACATTTGAAATTAAAGTGGAGAAAGATGAAGTGAATGAATCCCATAAAAGTTTTCACACATTTGAAATAAAGGTGGAGAAAGATGAAGTAAATGAACCGGATCATGAAAGTTTTCATACATTTGATATTAAAGTGGAGGAAGTTAAAGTGAATGAAAACAATTTAGTGCAGTCAGCAGAAACTAAAATTTTTGAACCAGCTAAATCGGGGGATGAAAAAAATAGTTTGATCGATGAAAAACACCATACAGACTTACAAAGGCAAAATATAAAATTGGTAATTACTAGATTTGGATTATAAATTTTTAGTGAAGTAGGGTGAATGGTCGGTTTTGCCCACAGGGCAATAAGTACAACTATAATTGTTATAGTTTTTGATGTGTAGAACTTAAGTAATGATTAAAAAGATGTAACTCTTAGTCATTGGCGTCGCAAAGCGAAATTGGGAGTGGGCAAGATAATTTTTGCCAGGCCCCTTAATTTTTGTCTTAAAAGTTAAGCAACGAGCAAAAAAAAAAAAAGCGAAAAACAACCACTCCCGAGGCCCCTTTGTATGCGAGGCTGTGGGCGTGGACTCACACCGCCCACGCCTAGCTACGCCACTGCTCTTAGTATATTCTGAAAATTGAAGTTAATTGTCTATACCAGGGCTTCTTAAACTTTTTTGATTAGGTAACTTTATTGATTCGGTAACAATATTTATACATATGAAAAAACATTTCGCAATGGCCCCAGTGTATTTCGCTAAGCGACCCCAAATGGGGTCGCGACCCATAGTTTAAGAAGTCGTGGTCTGTACTATAATTCTAGACTAGTGATTCTCAAAGTGCTATTTAGAGGGTCGCAGAAAAAAATTTATTACAGATCACATACCCATTTTCTACATATTTCGATGTTTTTCTCATTCACAAGCTCACTCTTCGGAGAGGGGATCCTTTGGGATTTTTAAGTACAAAAAGGGGTCGCGGGTCAAAATGTTTAAGAAACACTGCTCTAGACGAGTGTTCCAGAATCGCTGGTCGCAAAATCAATATTTTTGAAGCTAGTATAAAATTTAACTTATTCTGTGTAGGACCTCGCTATGGGAGCATTCGAAACGCACCTAGCCAAAGTGTCTTGATCTTACTTTTAAGAACGTTACACTTGTTTTGAAGTGCTTTTGTCTTACTTTTGAGATATTTGTATATTCCTGTCTCACTTTCCATGTTCTTGAAAGAAGGGTGAAGGTATGTATACGATGTGATACGATGTATACCGAACACTATTGCTTGATTACATATAAACTATGTATGCTAGAATCATCGTATCACATCGTATACATACCTTCACCCTTCTCTCAAGAACATGGAAAGTGAGACAGGAATATACAAATATCTCCAAAGTAAGACAGAAACACTTCAAAACAAGTATAATGTTCTTAAAAGTAAGATCAAGACACTTTGGCTAGATGCGTTTCGAATGCTCCCAATATCTCGTTCTGCGGGGTAAAGAAAAACGTACGAAATACATAAATATCTTCGCACCTGGCCTGCCAAACTTAAAATTTTTACAATTTGGTATTTTGCAAAAAGAGTTTTCCGACAGACAGAGTTTTCGAGTTTTACACTATTATCTTCAGTTTCCAAAATGTTGCCTTGCTCCTTTTTAATTGTAATTTTTGAATGGGAAATTTGACTAATTTTGGGAAACTATTTTAAAATACGCAAATTTATGTATTATGCATGTATATAATTTTATTTTTTTTAAAAATGCGGAAAATCGTTAGAAAAAATTAATTTTATCATGTAACAGAAAAAAAACTGTTTATTTTTCTTATAACTAGGAAAAAATATTGTTGATGTTTTAAAAAATTAATTAAATTCAAATTAATTTCCATAGTTATGTTTGCTAACCGAAATTTAAGTAGCGACCCTAGTGGCGACGCGTATTTGGAAAATATACCCGTATTCAGAGCTCAATGTATCTGAACTCGGGTATACATTCAATGTTTAATAAGCATAGTTCGATACTTGAAAATATACCCATTAAAAGCGCTGAGTTCGGGTATATTTTCAAACTCAATATTTAACAAGAATAGTATGAAAAACATACCCACTTTCAATTTATTGGTAAACAGATGGTTCAGTCAAGTAGTTAGAATTTTTTTTGCAAATGTGAGTGAATATACATATAAGTGTCGAATTAGAAAGACTTTAATGAGTATCCATTTGTTCATATAAAATTTTATAGAATAATATTAAGTATTTGCAAAATTAATAATACAAATGCACCTAAAAAAATTGCAAATTATACCAACAATATTGCAATAATGAATCATTTCAAATTAAAAGAAGAAAAAAAAATTATTAAAGTACATAATTGTAGCTATCGTTATGCATAGGTTTTTTTATATTTTTTTCATAAAATAGCAACGGATTCAAAAATTTTTCGTTTTGTTTTATTTTCGTTGAATTTCGGTCTAAAATTTTCACAGTGTATATTCTTAATATATTGTACTTTCGAATTAAAAAAAAAAAAAAAAATTCGATTTTTCAATCCGTTACCAGCCTTACTACCTTAATTGCACCAAATATTTTTCAGCGGATTCGGATTCAAATAATATTATCCATCCATATTCATACGCTTTTATAAAAAAAAATCTGTTTTACTGATCTGATAGTCTTTCTAGATCTGTTTTATTAATCATTATTCAATTTTAAACAAATTTTGCACGTTTAACTCACACGCTAACAATTAAGAATTAAGATAAGAAGAAGCTAAAAATTATTTCAAAAAATTGTAATGGTTTTTTTTTTATTTGCAACAAAGTAAATTTTGTTTTAAATCATATGTGCATATTTTTTTTTTATGAAGATCGAGTATACAGTTGAAATAAGTTTGAAAATATACCTTGTTAGTAACTGTATAAGATTACACTAATTTATTGTCGGGTATATATTCAAATTCTCATAGTAGTATTCTTGTACTTGAAAATATACCCGATTTTGGCTCTGAAATGAGGTATATTTTAAAGAGTCATTTTGTTAGTTTCTGTTTTGTAAATTATACCCGATCCCAGATCGGTCAGTGACGTCACAAGCTCTGACTTCGGGTATATTTTCAAAATACGCAGTGGCGACAGTGTTGAAATATAAGAGAATGCGACGTCACAGCCCATTTCTGCTAACGTAATTTATAGCTGAAAAAAATTAATTTTTTTTAAAATTAAGTGAGTATTCTAGTCTAGAGGCTCGATTTTCAGGTGATTTTACGGGCGTAATAAAAAAAGCAGTAAACATTTTTAGTATCCATTTTTTTTACTAGTTTTTTATTGATATTTGAAAAGTATAAAAATGTATAAAAATTTAAAAAAAAAATTCAAAAAAAAAATCGGTACAGGTCGGCAGAATGGGGACTCAAAAAAAAAAAAAAAATGTGTCTCCTGGTTGACGTGATTCCACCCCTCCTGGTGATTTGAAACATAAAATTTTAGTTCATTTTTAATAAACAAGGATGTAGAATTAGCCGGACGTAGCCGATATGAAAAAATAATTTTTTTCACAAAATGGCGTCCATTTAAAAAAAAATCATTTTTTCGCCTCCTTGTTTCAACTTTGGAAATTTTTTAAAAATAGTAAAAAAAATTCCAAAAAGCCCTACGTTGGGTCAATTTTGATAGTATTAAGAAGGTCTGTATCAAATTTCAAGTAAATCGGTTGAGATATCATGTTAACCATATCGAAAAAAGTAGTTTCGAGTAATTTATATTAAAAATTTGAACTTAACACTGAAAAGATACACAGTACACAGGGAAAAAATCACCATAGCTCCGAAAATAATTCGAATTTCCGTAAATCCTTTTAGAGGCTTATTCTTAAAGGTCTGAACTTTGAAAATATGAACAAAAAAATCGATTTTTATGAATTTCTAAACTAGAATACTGTCTTAAATAATAATAGCTAAGATGAATTAGAGTCCGTATAATAAATAGAGTCGTGACATGTGTGCTGAACGCTGATTGGTTCCGGCATTTTCTGTCCAAAGTTTGCGTAAAATACATTGGAAATAAATTAAATATTAACAAAAATCATTTAGATTAATCTAGAAAGAATAATTAAATTAAAAATTTTTAATTGTTCATTAATTCATAACTTATTAACAATAATTATGTACTCAGAAATATTTACTCAAACATGTGATAATTAATTTTGAAGCTTCCCGCTGTGTTTTGGACAGAAAATGGATGACATGTCACGACTCTATTTATTATAGGGACTGTAGGATGAATAAACATATAATAATAAATTGCTGTCTTTTATTATCAATTTTCATGATTGTTTTTCTTTGATACTGTCAAATACCCCATTCTACATGTCAGAAACTTTAAGAAACAACTTTTTTCACCCACCCCATAATTATGAAAATGTTCTAATCAACATAATATATTTTGTTACATTTCAGGAGTCTAGTGAATATTCGACAGATTTAAACAGTTTACGTACAGAAATTGAAATTGAACAAGACGAAATAGATGAAGATCATTCGACAGATTTAACAAAACAAAACGTTGCATGTGTTAGCAAAAAACTATTTCAGTGTGATACATGTACGAAAACATTTACCACTTCAAGTAGCTTAAAAAGACACAAAAGAATACACAGTGGTGAAAAACCATACGAATGTAACATATGTAGTAAAACATTCACTACTTCAGGTGATTTAAAAAAACATGAAAGAATTCACAATGGTGAAAAACCATACGAATGTAATGTATGTTCTAAAACATTTAACCAGTTAAGTAATTTAAAAACACACGAAATAATTCACAGTGGTGAAAAACCGTACAAATGTAACACATGTGCTAAATCATTCAATCAACCAGGTCATTTAAAAATACATGAAAGAAGTCATAGTGGTGAAAAACCGTACGAATGTAACACATGCTCTAAAACGTTTACTAATTCAAGTCATTTAAGAACACACGAAATAATTCACAGCGGGGAAAAACCATATGAATGCAATGTGTGTACGAAACGATTTAGCGATTTAAGTGCTTTAAAAAGACATGAAAAAATTCACACTGGTGAAAAACCACATAAATGTAAGGTGTGTACCAAAGAGTTTAGTGATTTAAGTACTTTAAGAAGACATGAAAGAATTCACAGTGGTGAAAAACCGTATGAATGTAAAGTATGCGTTAAAAAGTTTAGTGATATAAGTCATTTAAGAAGACATGAAAAAATTCACAATAGTGAAAAACAATAAAAAAAAAATTTGGGGGACAGGTCTACCCACACTGTCAACTTTCCATTGGATGCCCTTAAAGACTAGAGACTACTGGATATAAATAATTTTTTTTTAATTTCAGAAGCTCCTCCCCTCGAACCTCCGACAGGGGCTTTGACCCTTGCACCTCACTGGGGGGCTTAACTCCGTGTATCCCGTGGGGGACTCCATCCCTCCTCAAACAAATGATATCATCATTTATTTTTAAGATATGAAAAAGGAAAAATTTTTCACAAAAAGTTTTTAATTTAGTTTTTTTTACTATAAAAAACAAAACATTAATCCGAATTTGCTGAAAACCTTATCCGGTCTTCATTTTTTAATTACGCATCTAATGAAATTAATCCAGAGTCGATATCATCATTTGTTCTCGAGATATGCGAGGCGAAAGAAAATTCACTAACGAACGCACACACAGACATCACGCTAAAAACGATGAATTCGGATTCTAGTGACCTTGAAACGTGGAGATATGTCTAAATTAGCGATTTGTAAAATCGGACTCATTACAAACTTCCTGTGGGAAGTTAATAAGTTCTAAATTATAGTTACTTTTCTTAGAAACAAAAACAATAGTGAATAATGTAAAAAGTGGTGATTTTAACAGGTCTTGAAACGAGTGCATTGGCGAGAGAAATCGCTTATTGAAGACGTTTACGAATTGGCGCTGCAATCTATGTGGTAGTAGAGTATAATAAGAGTGAGGACATATCGTGGTCGATTTTTGATTGGTTTGATCCGCCATATGTAATAAGGAAAAAGAGAGAGAAAAATTGAACATAAATTATTAAGATATAATTATTTAAAATAATATATTTTTTTGATAAAAATAAAATATTTTGCAATAGTTATAAAATAATTATTTAAATATTTGTGTTTCGGATGAAAAATTGCACACACACTATTAAATAACTGACAGGAGAACATCATTGCTACCACTACTAGTTTGATTTGATATACGCCCTTATTTTCCCTTAAATGGCCGGTATCCTGACTCTTATTATAATAGGGAGTCTGTGTGGTAGCTTCCAGTAGAAGCAAACCTATTAAATTATTATTGTTAGATATTCAGATGTTAAATAATTATTATATTTTATCTACGACTACCATGAACTTACTTGTTTATTGTACAAAATACTATCTTAGTAAGCTACGTTTTACATACAGCCATATATCCAGCTGTACAAAAAAATGGCTCTTTACATGCATGTATACTTAAAATACCAAAGCCTACTACACTTTTATTAATTCTTATACATATTATATTATACAGTGATATACATATTATATTAGAATCTGTACAAAAATTTTACCTAGCAACTGAATGTTTACGTTTGTTTTTAATAAATTTCAAATACTACATAATTTTAATGTATTGTATTTGTAGATTTGCACCAAATTTTTATCGTTTATTGTGAATTTCATGTTAGTCGTAGATAAAGTATAGTACGTAACTCGGTTGTAAGTTGTAAGGCATATTACACACTCGCGCAATTACACTCTCGCCGCTCCGCGGCTTTTGCGTGACTTTTTCACTCATGTGTAATATACAACTTACAACCTCAATCACGTAATATACTATTTTATCACGAATTGATGTACATTATTATTCTTGTAGTAATTTAAAATAATAAAATAATATTTGAATAAATAAACATTATACTTGTATGGCGTTTTCAGTAAAATAAAAATCCTGAAATTTTCATTTTAATTATAACTGAAAAACTTTTCACCTTTTAAATCCATTTCGATTAATTTTGTACATTAGTATTTATAAATGTCAAACGTCAGTTTTGACAAAAAATGCTACTAGAGCCCACTTCGTGAGCTACGCAGTTTGTCTATTACTATTATTTATACTGTGACAGAGATGGAGTACACATTTATTACATTTATCTTTTTTGACGTAAATCGCCACATTGGTTAACATTTGTTCTCTGCAAGGGGACAAACTAGATTGGTTTTGTGTCTGTTCCACTTGTAATGAGTTTGTGACGTACTCTGTTTGTGTACATACACACTGTTTGCAGTGTATTGGTTTGGTTTTTTGTAGTAGTATGTGTATTCACGCATACTACCTCACCACACGTATTACCAGAGAAGCTGTTCAACGTGTTCAAGTAACAATGGGTATATTGTTAATACAATGCAGTGCGAACTCGATAACGGTCAATAAGTGACTACATGCCTTAAGCTGTGACTAGTGTCAAATGACTCCGAGCGAATTACACTTTTTTTTATGTTAGTTGGCTTCTAGTGTTCTATGGTTCTCTGGGTTAACACCTCTCATAAAGTATAAAATGTCAGTGGTAATAAATATTTTTTAACACTTTCAGTCCCATGTCTTCGGCATCCGAAACCAAACAAAACATCCTCAGAGGCCGACCGCGATCAATATTTAGAATAATAAACAAAACACTTAAAAATACATACGATACATACTTATAAAAAGGATTTTATGTTATTCTAATAAAAATCTATTACCATGGACCGGACACTTTTCATTTTTTGTACATATGTAAATATACATAATACTTATGTTTTATTATCAAAATATCTAGGCTGCATCTTTTATTTACAAATAATATTTGTATCCACATACGTATGAATGTGTGTATTGTATGTTTGTATGTATAGGGACCATGTCCCTGTCACTCTCCATTTAGTCTATTATAAAACAATGGACCGCTTTTTGACGTCACTGTAACTAATATACCAGATGGCATTGATTTACTAGGGGATAAAATTAGAGTCGAGACATGAGGTTTAATAGTTCGCTCTTTTTCATCTACAATAAATTGGAAATAAATTAAATATTTAAAAAATACTTTAATTCAACCTAGAAAGATTAATTAAATTAAAAAATTTTAATTCCTCGTTAACACAGAACTTGGTGACGATACTTTTGTACTCAATCATATGGTAATTAATTTTGACATCTATTTGATGAAAAATGCTCACATGTCCCAACTCTATTTAGTTTACCCCCTATACCATTAGCGCCACGTAGCAAACGTAGCAAACTGTGACATGAAAAGGTCCGTCCTTGAAAACAAATGGCAGGGACATGATAGGGACCGAGCTTAACGACATTATTGCCACCTGGTGTCAGATTTAGAGAAGCATTTCGGGCATGACATAGATATAAATAACTATTTTTAAATATTTTGGATATCATGTCTATAATGTTATTAAATGTCAAATTAAATTTTTTTAATATTTAAAATGCTTGAAATGCTCTTGCTCATTGTATTATCAATTAATGCTATTAGTAGGATTAATATCAGTATGAACTTCATAATAAGATATTGTTGTATTAAAAGTTGTTCCAATTTTCTTAGTAAAAGTAAGTACAAACGTTTTGCTGATGTGATTGTGTTGGTATTGCAAAACTGCAGATTTAGAATTTGCAAAACTGCGCACAAACAACTGTACCATAAGAGAATCAGAGAATTAACATAGCAAATATAATATCCCAGTAAAATAATAAAGTCATAATAGTAGTTCTAGTAGTTGTCATACAGAAGAATGTTTCGAAGAATCTACCAATCCAAATTATGTGTAATTTAAGCAACATAGATAGAATAAAAATGTACAGAAATGCAAGTTAATATTAACGTAAAGAAAACCTTAAATTCAATCTGTGAGGCTAACATTAAAATTACCTCAAAAAATAAAATGAAAGATGCAAGTTATGATCCATATGTTATTAATTGCGAAACGAAGCTTTTATTCAGGTTTTCATGAGCTAAAGTCTAAAAAAATGAAAAAAAAATATAATAATATAATGGGTGTTACCAATGGCGTGTTTAAATTAAATCCCACTCCCCACCATCCCCCTAACCTACCATTAAATCCCACTCCCCACAATCAAATTTTTAGTTGGATGCTCACCAGAAGGGTTCATAAATTTGATATCAGGTTGTTATCGAGGTTAAGCTAGTGACTGTTTTATAATAAAAAATAAAACTGAAGAAACTTATAAAATTGTTTCAGTAAGGACATCATGTTGAAAGAATCATACAGAAAAAAAATTACCAATTCTTTACAGAAATTAAATTTTTTTTTTTTATTTAACGATAACTGAATTTGTTTGAATTTTGTTTCCCTTTATTGTAGTTGTTTTAAAAGAAGTCATCCTGCCAGTTTTTTTATAGAAAAGGTATTCGACAGAGTTAAGATTTAAAATATCACTTTCAAATAATTTTTTCTTTACATATTAAAATAACAACAATAAAAAACCTTCAAGATTATTGCTTTTATTTGTTTTAACTATTAAAAAGAACCCTAAATAATTTTCAGTTAACATTTCGGTACTAGCTTGGGTTCATTAAAATTTTTCCATTTCATATTATTGTTTAATATAAGATTTCATTTTATTTTTGGATTTTTCACCACGCTTCAGTTAATACCACATTATCAGCTGTTACCAGATTTTCAGTTAATAATTCATTTACTCCAAGAATTAACTTTTTTTCAACAACGCCGGATAGTATAGTATTTTTTATAACACCTGCTTCTAAAGTTCAATATTCGAGCGTTGTGTAGTGGGCGTAAAGAGCAGTTTTTTATATCATTGTAAAACAAATGACAGTAACTGTGCGCGAAAGTACAAGTGTGCGTGAAAGTAGCTAAAACTATGCGAGAAAATAATGATATTCATTTATCAATGATAATCATATTCAAATTAACATGGAAACGATCAACAAATTAATAAAAAAAACAACAACGTTCTACAAATTAATAAAAATTGCTTAAAAATAATTAATTTTTTTCTCTCTATTAAACTTTAGAAGCCGTCGTTATAAAAAATTATGTTCGATACGTATGCGTAAAGAGAGGTATCCGGTAGGCTTAAATTGGGGCACTCGCTAAAGGGACTGACGTATACACAACGAGATCTCGTGCGCTTACGCACTCGATCTCGTTGTGTATACGTCAGTCCCTTAGACTCGTGCCCGAATTTAAGCCTACTAGAATACCTCTCTTTACGCATATGTATCGAAAATAACTATTCTAATTATTTATTTTTAAGTTTCGTATATTATTTCGTTTATTTTTAAGTTTAAACAGATTTGCCTATTTTCTATGAAAAATTTTAAATTTTTAGCATAATTTTTTATTGAAATATAACAAAAATTCCGTATTTTCCATTAGAGTATGTACCTACGTTTAATTTGGCGATATATTGCATTTTTCTAAACAAGGGGCTTCAACTTTTTTTAATTTTTATTAATTGACAAGCAAAAAAAAAATTCAAATCAAGTAACACCATAGTAACACTCATTTCTATTTCCCCCGTTTCTCATTCACCATTTATATTTTTCATTTTTAGACACATAAAGGCGCCACTATCGGTGCCAGTGCTGCCGTCTATAGTTCAGGCTCGGTCCCTATATGTGTATTTTATCAAAAATAATAACTATGTATGTACTCATTTTTTGACCTGCCTAACACGTACATGTTGAAGCATTTAGTGTTCTGTGGAATCATTTTATGTACTTGTTTACATAAATTTGTTTAAAAATATTGTCGGCTTCCGGGGAAGTTACTGTGAAAGTGCTCGGGCCTCATAGTGTTAATTTGTATACGATTTTTGTTGTAATTTGAGACTATTTGTGGAGTAGTCGAATAGAAAGTAACATTTCCATCGTTGCTTTTTGTTCAGAAATCACTAAAATGTGATTACAGAGTAAGCATTTATTTTTAAAAATATTCTGTTTATGCACAACTGTGCGTTGAAAAAAGTTACCTTACGTCACTGTTTTGTCAATTTAAAAACTTTCATACTACAAGAGATAACTGAGTTTGAATTTTGGAAATGTTACCTTCTGTCAGTAAAACTTGGAAATGTCATTTTTTGATCATCATTGAATGGAAATTGAAGTAATTTAATTAAAAGTAATAAAATAAAAGCCCCTTTAGATGTCGATGCATCAATAAAAATTTAAATAAAAAATAAAAGCCATTTTTTATTACTAAAAAACAACCTTTCTCTAGTGTTTTCAGCTACTAAATCTAAATCTACATAGATCTAATATTAGTATATTACATAAGAAAATGTCACTTTTTGATAGAACTAAAATAATACTTTTATAAAGATGTGGATATGTTCCTTTTTGTTCGAAAACCGAGATTGAGACTCGTTTTTAGGGGAGAATTAGTGCTATTTAATACGCCAAATTCAACTAGGACGTGTAGTTGATAGATATATAAGTACGATTCTACAAAAAAAGTCAAAAAGTGGAAATGTTACTTTCTGTTCGACTACTCCACATTTACTAGTAAATATTCTAACAATATTTATAACAAATATAACATCAGTAAATATAAAAAAAAATTTAAATCCAACTTTGTTTAACTGCCATATTGGTCAACACTAACCCTTTTTATGTCATCGAAGATGACATATTAATATCGTTGTGTGATTGGTTGTGTGTATGAAGTGTAGAATATAAGGAGGACTATCTTGTACGGAAAACAATAGAAAAATACCGGAAAGAAGTTGGCGCCGAAAGTTGGAAAATCTTTCTGTTTTTTATATGGCTAAATTGCTCCTTTGGAATCAGTAATTGCTCCACCTGGAACTTAATTACTTAATTAGCTATTTACAAACAAAAAAACTTTTTTTTTTGACTATTTCTATTATCAAAATCTTGGCATTTTTATACAATTACTTTATATCAAAAAATTGCTCCCAATTTGCTCCATCTAATTTAAAAGTTAGTTATTAATTTCTCTGAATAATAATTAAAATATATTAAAATAAAAAATATTATGAATTAGTTTATGTATTATTAAAACGTATGGGCAATCCATTATACCTTTAAGTCGTTTGCTTATATTTAAGGATAATTGAATTTTGACAAGTTAAATAACATTATAAAAAAACAAAATTTTTTAATAATTATTCAAAAAAATTAAGATAGCTTTTAAATTAAATAGAGCAAACTGGGAGCAATCTATTGACGTAAAGAAATTATATAAAAAAGTATTATTTTGGGAGATTTTGATAACTTAAATAACGGAAAAAAATTTTTTTCTTTATAAATAACTAATTAAATAATTAAGTTTCAGGTGGAGCAATTACTGATTTCAAAGGAGCAATTTGGGAGCAATTTAACCATATAAAAAACAAAAAGATTTTTCAACTTTCGGCGCTAACTTCTTTCCGGTCTGACGTTCTCTTATTTTTAACCTTTTAACCTTTTAGTACCGCCCATTGATATAGAAGAATATGGATGGAGACTATTTCTTAAGAGAGGGACAAGATATAGTTTAATATGATATGTTAGAATGAATACGTAGATTCTTTTGAATGTACCATAAAAAATAAAAAACAAAAGAGTAAATATACACTATAACACGTGCAAATAAGCACTAAACATCCAGTCCTACAAAAAATTAAATTTAAAATAAAATTAGTAAACGTAATACACCGTAAATATAATATTTGGGTAAGTAAATATTGTATTGATCAATAAATGCAACCATTTCTAGGGAAAATTTGTTAATTTTTCTACATTTTTCATCTAAAAAAACAGGTTTATAATAAGCGGAAAAATACCAATTTTGACATTACACAAAGTAAAGGAAATATCGAAAAAGGAATCATTCTACGTAAATAAGGAATTCGTTTTTTAGTTATAATATGTGATAATAACGACAAAAATTTTAAAAATATTGTAAAAAATAAAATTATGTAAAAATTAAAATATAGGTTAGATTGACCCTTCATTCCAGTAGCGTCTTATATGTAAAATTAATGAGCATATAAAAATTTAACTTCAAGATCATGTATTTTGTTTGTATTTATTTATTTATTAATAAAATGATAATTTAATAACTGTATAGTTTTATTTATGTTTGTGTCTACTTTTATCAAAAAGATATGTCTTATTAGTGATGGAAAATTATAAACCAAAACGTAATCTTTTTACAAAAATTGTTATAAATTGTAAATAATCGATTAATTTGAGCAATTTTTGTTTTCAGTTTATGGTAATTTATAATATTCTTTAAGCACCGTTAAAAAATACAATAATTTAGTAGACAATTAAGAATTCGAAAAATTAACTGATAAAATAGTCGAACAGCATTCTTAAGGAGTTGATTATTGAATTAACTAGAACAGATATTAAAAATAATTAATTAATTGTTTATGTTTTTATATAGAAATCACAATTATAAGAAAAATATACTAAATATATTGTTTTAAAAGCAATGGCAATGTTTTAATTAAATTAAAACCGTTACTGTATATTTACAAAATGACGTCATTCATAATACGCACGTTTAATATTCATAATATGTTGATCAGTATTTTGGGAAATGCTCCTTCCTTTACAATATTATATACCTCTCCTTCTTCCATGGTACCGCCGTATATTCCAATATTTTGGATAAAAAATTTAATATCTCTATAAGTATAATTGCAAGTTTGGTAGGTTTTGCTTAATTTATTTACAATATGACCGCTCTTTACTATACAGCCTCCAGTTACTGATACAAGAGTACAAGACAATGCACACTCTTCAGTTGAATTTTTTCTAAAAATTATTATGACGAGCTGAGCTCGTCATTAGTCCTAAAGAGTTAAACAAACCACATGGGGAAATTTTTTTTTCTCAAAATGCCGGACTTTTTACTGCCAGTGATAAGTACAATGGCCAGGACTGGCAAAAATGGTTCATAGAAACCATTTAAAATAGAAAATGTCTTACAAAAATGCATTTAAAATACAAAATGGAAAATGGTTTTGCTAAACATATTTAAAATTGAAAATGGAAAATAGTTATTTAAAATGAATTATAAAATGCAAAATGCTTTTTTTACTTTAAATTTATTCTATAAATTTTTTATCATTATTTATATTATAATTTAAAAAAAAAAAAAAGTTAAGATAATATCAAAGGTATTGAAATTAAATACATAAAGGCAGTCTTTTGAGAAAATTTTGTAGTTGGCATGATATGAAAATGAAGCTTAAGTCTTCAAATATTGTTACTTAAAAATATTGTAAAATTTAATTCGGCCTTGACGTATTCAAACCTTGACGACGCTACGACTGCAACTTCTAAATAAAATTATAGAAATTATCTTCTCGAAATACAAAAACATTTCTTATCGACGTGTCTTAAAGGTAGTAGTACACAACTTGAGTCAGAAAAGTTTGACTTAAAAGAACCGCAACTCTAGTAACAAATTTAACTCAAGTGACATTGCAAGTTGAGTTATAAAAAATTTGAGTCAGTTAAATCAATTTACATTTAACTTACAATTTGTTAGACTTGAAGTCGTTCAATTCAAGTTTTATAATTAATATTATATACACATAAACTTAAGTATAGATGCATTTACATTTTAAATGTAAAATGGATTCAAATTTCCATTTTAAATACAAAATGGAAAATGGTTTGATCGAACTTATTTAAAATAGAAAATGCAAAATGCCATTTTGTATTTTAAATACATATTTAAAATGAAATCATTTCAAATAGTTCCCAGCCCTGGTTATAGAGATAATAATTTAAAATTATCAAATAAGTCATTTAGGTTGTTTAAATATAAATACCCCTGTCGCAGCATCCTGCATGACATAGCGAATTTCCATTTACAAAAAGTAGTTTTTCTCGGAAACTAGTTGACATAGAAAAATAGTTTAAAGACCTTTTTTATGTGATTTTCTCTCCTCCTTTCAATGGTGTAAAAAAATTTCGCAAAAAATTTTAAATAAGTGGAAATTTTGCAAAAAACTAAATTTTTTCACGAAAAAAGCCCTAAAAACCATGTTCCGGGCATCGGACGTGTCTGGCTAATGAACTTGTCCAACGGTTTGGGACTTCCAACATTTTCACTAAATTTCGTAAAAGTAGGACCTTTCGTTCGAGAGTTATCGTGCGGACTTTTATATATATATATATATATATATATATATATATATATATATATATATATATATATATATATATATATATATATATATATATATATGAATCTAGAATCTATGCTTACATGTTTTAGGCACGTTAGGGACATTAGGGTAGTAAAATACAATAAGCCGTTATTTTGTGGTATGAAATTTATTTTCAAGGCCTTGGAAATTATATAATTTTACACTGTATCGACCATGGTAATGCAATGACAATTATTTTTTTTAATTTTTAATTAAAATTCTTAAATTACGCTAAAAAAATTACCTATAACCCGAACTTTATGAAATTATTTATTAAATAATTATAAACTTATAATCTAAAAACTAATCTTCATGGGGTTATACCACAGACCAATGAACATATTATATATTATAGACTAATTATTTATAACTTAAAATTGATTGCTACCAATAAAACATTAATACATCAAGGTAGTATTAATATGATTATAAAATATTTAATGCCTTACCTGAGGAAGTAAAAAACATTAATGACCAATCTTTTATAAAAAGATTACGGATGTATTTGCTGGACAGATGTCTATATACTTACAATTACTCTTAAAGAATTTTTATAAACCATGAAATTGACATAGGTATTTTATGTAGTTTTTTTAACTATTTATAAAATAAAGAACTAATTATTATTATTATTATTATTATTATTATTATTATTATTATTATTATTATTATTATTATTATTATATCAATGTATAATTGAGGCAGCCAGATACGACCAGGATATGACCTGATAGTATTCTGTAATATCTGAGATTAAAGAATAAGAATTCACAACAATCTTTAATGTACAATATTTTCTTTATTTAAATTCCATAAATTTTAATTATAATTTCTCACAATTGACAGAGTTTTTTGTTTTTCAAGACTAAAAAGAAGAAAAAATTTTTTTTATACCTCGAATTACAATTAGGTACAATGCACGTTACTGTCATTATGGACTAACTTAAAATTCTATATACATAATGGAAAATAAACTTTCAGAAAAAATCAGAACAGTTCATTAAATTATTATTTATTGACACACTACAAAAGCTCAACAATCACAGCTGGATTCTAAGTAAAGTAAAGTAGGAACTTGAAGAAATTAGCAGGGAGAAAAGTACGGAAAAAGTGCATTCGTGCCCTTATTGACGTCATAGTACGATATGACAGGCTATTTTCATGTATGTATTATTCCATGTTTTTTTAAATCACGTGAATAAGTAAATGTTTTAGTACATATGTTACATCTGTATGGTCTTTCACCACTATGAATTCTTTCATGTGTTTTTAAATGTGTTGATACGTTAAATGTTTTCGAACACACATTACATTTGTATGGTCTTTCACCACTGTGAGTTCTTTCATGTATTTTTAAATGACTTGAATCGATAAATGTTTTAGAACACACATTACATTTGAATGGTCTTTCACCACTGTGAATTATTTCATGTGTTTTTAAACTACCTGAAGTAGTAAATGTTTTAGAACACACATTACATTTGTATGGTCTTTCACCACTGTGAGTTCTTTCATGTGTTTTTAAATGGCTTGAATCAATAAATGTTTTAGAACACACATTACATTTGAATGGTCTTTCACCACTGTGAATTATTTCATGTGTTTTTAAGCTACTTGAAGTAGTAAATGTTTTAGAACACACATTACATTTGAATGGTCTTTCACCACTATGAATTTGTTCATGTCTTTTTAAATTACTTAACTCAGTAAATGTTTTAAAACATATATTACAATTATACAGTTTTTCACCACTATGAATTTTTGCATGCCTTTTTAAAACACTGGATTGATCAAATGTTTTAGAACACACATTACATTTATACGGACTTTCACCACTGTGAACTTGTTTATGTTTTTTTAAATTACTTAAATCAGTAAATGTTTTAGTACATATGTTACATTTATACGATTTTTCACCACTATGACATCTTTCATGTCTTTTTAAGTCACCTGAAGTAGTAAATGTTTTAAAACATATATTACACTTGTATGGTTTTTCACCACTGTGAAATCTTTCATGTATTTTTAAGTCACTTGAATTATGAAATGTTTTAGAACACACATTACATTTATACGGTCTTTCACCACTGTGTATTCTTTCATGTCTTTTTAAACTATCCTTTCGATTAAATGTTTTATTACATGTATCACACTGAAATAGTTTTTGGCCAACACATACACTTTTATGTTTTGTTAAATCTGTTGAATGATCTTCATTTATTTCATCTTGTTCAATTTTGATTTTCGTATGTAAATTGTTCGAATCCATCAAAGATTCACTCCACTCCTAAAATATTATATATATTTCAAAGTAACTATTCATACAGTAAACGGATGAATAATATATAACTGTTTGTCCGGATTATTTTAATTTTTTTTTTAATATAGCAGGTTGTTTTAATATAATAAAAAAAATATAGTTGTTTATAAAAAAAAAAAAGAATGTAGAGTGATGAAAATAAAATCTCAGAAAAAAGAAGTTAATTTCTCTTATTTTGCTTCTGAGACTACTAAAATAGCGGAAGCACTGTGATCAGTTTTGGAAAATAAAAAGTTTTTTCCCTCCAAAATAAAATTTTTTACCGTCTGTCTGTCCGTCTGTGTGTCGCCAGTTTGCACCAAGTGACATAACTTCTGAACTATTCGATTGTTTTTAATGAAATATTCAGAAATTATGCAGTTTGGTTCCTAGATGATCCCCTATGAATTTAATCAAAATCGAAGTAACGGTAGCAACGCCGCTACCATGTTATTCCAAAATTGCACCAAGTGGCATAACTTCCGAACTATTCAATTCTTTTTTATGAAATTTTCAGAAATTATGCAGTTTGGTTCCTAGATGATCCCCTATTAATTTAATCGACATCGGAGTAACGGTAGGTACGTCGCTACCATGAAATCCCATTAAATGTCAATATCTTATTTACTGCAAGTCCCATTTCGCTCAAATTTTTAGGGTATTTTGGAGGTTAGTTTCTGAAATATTTTTGCTATTATTTTATAATTTAGCTTTAAATATTTTGAGTTACAACATTTTTTTATGAACTTTAAGGCGAAAATATAATTTCACGGTATATATATTATATATTTGGTAGAATACTGTTTTAAAGTCTTTTACGAGTACGAGGAAGATGTGTGCCACACCCCATTGGCAGTGTATTTTATTTAATTATTGAATACCCACACAAATATTAATAATTAAATATTATTAAGGTAATTATGCAGAAGCACGGCTCCACCTATTTTTGGCTCTGAAAGGAAAACTAATGATCCGATTTTAATGATTTTTTTTTTTAAAATGTTCGTTGCCACGGCGGAATAGTTAAAAAAGATACTACAAATCGATACCGATAATGGAAATGCTGGGAAACTGTCGTTAAATTTGAAAAAATTCAATTTTTTCTAGATTTTCTTTTTTTATTTTGTAGGCATGTGTGTCAAAGTCGAAGTATATTGTAAAAACTAACTAAACTAACCTAACCTCACCACCTAGTTTTTATATCAAAGTCGAAATATATTGTAAAAACTAACTAAACTAACCTAACCTTAATTAACCTCACCACCTAGTTTTTATATCAAAGTCGAAATATATTGTAAAAACTAACTAAACTAACCTAACCTTAACTAACCTCACCACCTAGTTTTTATACCAAAGTCGAAATATATTGTCAAAACTAACTAAACTAACCTAACCTTAACTAACCTCACCACCTAGTTTTTATATCATCTACTCTTATTTATTTTGATCAATTTTACCAGAATATGCACTCAAATCATGGCGTTTAGATAATCGTAGTTTACAAAATTAAGTCAATTTTTCTAACTTTCACGCTTAATATTTCGAAAATGCAACGAGATATTGATTTTTTTTATTCTTGAAAAAGTATTTATTTTGGTCAGTTTTACTAGACTATGCACTCAGGCACACTTATAAACGCACACGCACTAAATGACAAAAGAAAATTTAAAAAAATTGATTTTTTTCAAATTTAACGACAGTTTCCCAGCATTTCCATTATCGGTATCGATTTGTAGTATTTTTTTTAACTAATCCGCCGTGGCAACGAACATTTAAAAAAAAATCATTAAAATCGGATCATTAGTTTTCCTTTCAGAGCCAAAAACAGGTGGAACCGTGCTTCTGCATAATTACCTATCGCACCACATACTATACTGTAATTTACCCTTATTTTTATTTCAAATCTAATACTTACCAGTTTTACATTTTGCTCTTGTAAGTCTGTTAGGTTTTTATTATCTGTCAAAATACTTTTTTCCTGCGGCAATTTAATTGGTTCAAAAACTTTTGTTACTGTTGATAACACTGAATTATTTTCAAGCACATCATCTTCTTCCATTTTAATTTCAAATTTATAATCAATTTCATGGCCCGATTCATTCATTTCATCTTTTTCCACTTTAATTTCAAATGTGTGAAAATTTTCATGGCTCGGTCTAGTCACTTCATCTTTCTCCACTTTAATTTTATTTGTATAATGGATTTCATGGATTGGTTCATTCGCTTCATCTTTCTCCACTTTGATTAAAACTGTAGGAAAGCCGAATTCATTGACCGAATTCTCCATTTCAGATTTCTGTTTTTACACAATTTAATTATACAATACACAAATTTGAAATTACACAATCTATAAAATGTCTGCTAATGTGACGTGCACATCTTTTACTAGTGTTGTCCATGTTGTGAGTTGTCAGACAGCTTTTCCAAAAAACTGTAGGTGGCAGCTCTAAAAAGCAGTAGGTAGAGTCCCTATAATAAATAGAGTCGTGACATGTCATCCATTTTGTATCCAAAACAGAGCGGGAAGCTTTAAAATTAATTATCACATGTTTGAGTAAATATTTTTGAGTACATAATAATTGTTAATAAGTTATGAATTAATGAACAATTAAAAATTTTTAATTTAATTATTCTTGCTAAGTTAAACTGAATGGTTTTTGTTAAGATTTTATTTATTTCCAATGTATTTTACGAAAACTTTGGATACAAAATGCCGGAACCAATCAGCATTCAGCACACATGTCACGACTCTATTTATTATAGGGACTCTAGCAGTAGGCAAGTGGTCAGCATAAGGGTCCGTCCACACGACACAAGCTTTACCACCGACTTACTTGCGCAAACCAGTTTGTGCAAGTAAACATGTACGTATGGACGGGAAAAAACGTAGCGACTTACTTGCACAAACCTGGTTTGCGCAGGTAAGTCGGTGGTAAAGCTTGAGCGTGTGGACGGGCCCTAAGTGTAAAAAATTGTAACTAGTTGGGAGCCCAGCGGGAGCCCAACACGCAGTTTCTTGTTTAGTTGTTATTCGGTCGTTGTGGAGTGTGGATCGGATTTTTTTTCTTTTAATTTTTTATTTAACAGCGAAATTTAAATAAAAAAAAATATGAAGTGTGTTGTACAAAACTGTAGAAATCGATCGGAGGAAAAAAATAATGAAAATAAAGGGATTTCCTTCTTTAAGTAAGTGAATATATTTATTTATTGTTGGTTTGTCAAAGCAAAGTCAGCCATATTTACATAATGTCTGTCCGCACACACACAAACACAAGGTGGTTACGTCACATGCAACTGCCATATCAGGAAACCAGGGTTGGCTTTGATACGATAAGTGAAATTCTTGTTAATTATTTTCTTATTTATTGTTTTTTTCATTAAAATTAATACATTTTTAAGTTGTTTTGTTACATTTATATTATGTTTCTCTTAAAATAATTATATTTAAGATATTTATCATTAATAATTATTATGTTATTACATTTTATGTAAAAATAACGTTTTTTAGATTTTCTAAAAATTAAGCAGATTTTTTTTTTATTTTATGTAGCTGTAGTTATATTAATTTTTTATTGAAATTATTACGTTTATAATATTGGTTTGATATTAATTTCATTAAATTTTTCCAGGTTTCCAAAAGATATTAAAACTAAATTAGCGTGGGTTAATGCTATTAATAGAATGGACTGGATTCCATCGAAATATTCACGAATTTGTTCGAAGCATTTTAAAAATGAATGTATGTATACAACAAAGACGGGAATTCGTAAATTATTACCTGGAGCATTACGTTATATTTGCAACCAGTAAGTGTTACCATATTTATAGTAGTGTTAAAATGTAGTTAATATTTACGTGTAAATTTTACTTTAAGGCTACAACCGACGTCGAGATGTGATAAATATACACAAACAGATTTTCAAGAAAATACACCTCTGTAAATGAATTAATACGGGCTATAAGTGAAAAATACATCGATGTTAGATTTCATTATTTTGCGAAAATAATTAGTACAAAAGAAAGTCGTAGACATATTTATAACAAATTAGTTTTATTTCAAGGAACGTAAGAACATATGTAAATTTTTTTTCAAATAAAATACTTTTATAAACGTTTTATTTATTTATTTATTTTTTATTTATTTTTTTTTGTTTTGTTTCATATAGTATATGGTTTTTTAAATATCATCAGTAGTCAATAGTACTTGTCAGATTTGTATAGAGTCGCAGAACATCGCACGCTTAATAATAAACCGAAATAAGTCAAAATTTCAGAATTCGAACTTCTTGTAATAAACCGAACCAACATAGCTCAAAGAATGGGTACAAGCCGATCGCCACGTGAAAAAGCAATATAATATAATATTGCATTGTTTCGCGTGGCGGTCGGATTGTACTCATTCTTGGAGCTACGTTAGTTTGGTTTATTACAAAAAGTTAGAATTCTGAAATTGACTTATTTCGGTTTATTATTAAGCGTGCGACATGTATTTATTTGATAAATTACATTTTAACAATAATGGTCCCCTCATATACAGTTTATATCATTTTGTTTTATTTTTGAATTTTCCTTAATCCTACCCTGATTATTTTATGTAGTAAATATGTTGTATGTATCATAATAGTCTGGTGCGCATGCTCGCTGTGACGTAAGTTTTTGGCGACAAATGTTATACAAGCTACGGAATAGTAGCATGCACAGAGCATCTAGAGAGAAAATACATATTTCTATACTACTGGAACCTGTGTAACCACTTGAGATAGAAAATATGTTGTATACATGCACGGTGTTTACTTTGTATTTGTGCGATAAACTCTGTTTGTGTGAGTGGTGATAGCCGTCACGTGACCTTTGGTTCACATGCATGTATGTGATGTGTGTGATACCACAACGCTACTTGTGCCGGTTCAACAATCAAATTTATTGTTGTTTGACTGACTTACACTGGGCTACGGGTATTGAGCAACTGACACCTAAGCAGCCTAAGATGCACATACTTCCACATAAGTGATTGCAGAAAAGAGACAGTTATATTCGTTCTATTTGTTCTGTGGTAGCGTGGTCCTTTGGCAGTAGGCGTAGAAAAAAGCGGGAGATCTAAACTATCGCTATTTCAAAGTATGAGCGGATATATGTATCTAATTGCTGTTTTCCAAACTTTATTATTATATCATTGTCACATGCTCTACAATATGCATAAAAAGGCCCTTTTTTGCTCGTACATAACCAACTTTTATACAATGGAGTTATAGTTAGATTCCCAAAGTTTGTTATATTTCTGGTCATATTTTATTGAAACTTTCGGTGTTTTGCAAGGGGGTTCTTCATCAGAACTACTCATCATAAATATAGATAAATAAATATATGTTTAAATAAATATATTTATGAAATTTCCTAATACAGGAAAGCAATCTAGTATTGTTTGAATAAATGTTATTCATGAAATGTTTTCCTTCGACCATTTCTATTAACTTGATATAAAATAACATATTATAACTTGTATAATATGTATAGTAGGATATGTCACATTCGTTTGCAATGTGTAGAGTGTGTGTACATAGAGATTAGGGAGATTCCCTGATTAGTGTCCCTGATAGAGATAATAAACATGTGGTTAGAACCAAGGTCCCTAGATGGGGGTTATGGTGACCAAGTACTCTCCATCATGGACCTTGGTGAGAACGAAGAAAACCTCAAAAGGAGTCTCCACATTCTCGCCGAGATTGGACGAAACGAGAATGTAGATGGTCGTTTCGTTGTGTCTCGCGGTTGGTGTTTTAAAATGCTATTCGCATTTAACGCTGAGCCAACCTCAGCGAGGAACTCGACGAGGAACCTCGTCTAACCTCGGCGAGAATGTGGAGACTCCTAAACAGAAAATTGGGAACTAAAAAATAAAAAAGCGGGAGATTCAAGTAGAATACAGAAGAACAGGAGATTTTTTAAAAAAGCAGAATATCTTCTGCTAAAACTGGAGGTCTGACAACACTGTCACTATATCTGTCATATCCATAGATAAAGTACACCAGAATTTTATTTCTTTTTTTAAATATTTAATTTATTTCCAATTTATTTTAGATGAAAAATAGCGAACTATTAAACCTCATGTCTCAACTCTAATTTTATCCCCTAGTAAATCAACGCCATCTGGTATATTAGTTACAGCGACGTCAAAAAACGGTCCATTTTTTTTATAATAGACTAAATGGAGAGTGACAGGGACATGGTAACAAGTAAAGGTCCCGAGGCCGGACCTATCGATTTTGATGAAACTAAATATGTTGTAGAATACTAAAAACTAAGGGAGACGTATTTTTTTTATCTGCGGAAAAACGGTTTGAAGGGGTGAAATCGCCCTCCAAAAATTGGGGTAAAAATTTAATTTTTCAAATATCTCGAAAACAGTAAGAGATAGAGCAAAAGTTTAAATTGGCGATATTACTCTTTTTTAAAGAGCTATCTATTGATATGCAATTTGTTCAAACCACATCAACAGGGGTGGTTGGGGGTTAAAATTTAGGGGTTAATTTTACAAAAAAGGGGGTGAAAAATAAACAATATAAAAATTTTGTTTACAGATTTGAAATCTACGTCAAAAAATCTAATTGACCTGTTTTTGCTCAATATCCTAATATTAAGTCTAGGGGTAGTTAACTAGAGAGTGACTATGTCGAATAATCGTACTATTTGGGTATTTCAAGAAGTTCTTCTTCATGGAAAATAGCTTAAGACAATTAGAATAACGTAGAAATGAAATTCTCGGATTCAAAATTGAGTTTGAGCAACATTGGTGAGGGGGTGAGTCACCCTCTTAAATTACATACTAGTTTACATGCACTAAAAAAAAATACGTGTCCCTTAGTTTTTATTTAGTGTTCTACAATATATTTAAGTTTCATCGAAATCGATAGGTCCGGCCTCGGGACCTTTACTTGTAAGAGGAATTTATGCTCTTTCTTTTAGTTAAAATTCTACTGTATTACCTCTCTATGGAACTGAGAATGGAGGCACCGGGTATAGGCTACAGATTATAAAAAACTCGTTAAGTGCGTGTTAGACACGCATTAGGCCAGCTTTACTGATTGTGATTATCTTGAATAATTTTACATAGGTATACGTGTATGATTGTTTAAGAGAAGAAAGCTAGACTGCATTATTATGTACATGTTTCTTTTACCAAAAAAAACTACATAAGCTACATTTTTAAAATTTTTACTACGTCATTACTACTATCTTATTGGCGTATTGTACCACATTCATAGTATTATGAGTATTATGACATAAAATAAAAGTTTAAAAAAATTAAATTTAAGAAAAAAAAATTCAAAAATTTCCTTTAAAAAGTATTTTTATTTCAAAAACTACAACACCTAAATCAATAATCTTGATACAGCTTGTGTACAATATGTTCCTAAGGTTCCAGTAAAAATTTCAGCCTTCTGTAACATCCTGAAACAGAGATAAAGGAACAATTTTAGTTCCTTTTTGTGGAAAACAGTTTTTGGGAAATCACAATTAAAGTTAAACAGTGAAATATTGCAGGCAAGTTACCTTTAGAACTGTCCTGACTCCTGGCCATAATGAACATTGTTTTTTAATAATTTTTTCACTGAAAACAAAAAACTGAATTACTTTACATTTCTAGCGACTTTCTCCCCTTAATACACATATTTAATTATTTCATGAATTTGTTTATATAGTTTTTTTTTTTTTTTTTAATTTTTTAAAAATAATACCGGCTTCTGGAAAGTTTAATGTGTAAGCGTGCGGACTGACTATTGTTAACATCGAACGTACGATCGATTTCATGGACCGATTCATTCAATTAATATGAATTCGTTCATGTTTTTTCAAACTATTTGCCTGATAAAATCTTTTACTACATGTATCACATTTGAATGGTTTGTCTCCTGTATGTATTATTTTATGGTTTTTTAGATTATGTAACTGAGAAAATGTTTTAAAACATATATCACATTTGAATGGTTTCTCGCCTGTATGTATTATTTTATGGGTTTTTAGATTACGTAACTGAGAAAATGTTTTAAAACATATATCACATTTGAATGGTTTCTCGTCTGTATGCGTTCTTTTATGTCTTTGTAAATCACCTGACTGAGAAAATGTTTTAAAACATGTGTCACATTTGAATGGTTTTTCTCCTGTATGTGCTCTTTCATGTCTTTGTAAATCACTTGAGTGAGAAAATGTTTTAAAACATGTGTCACATTTGAATGGTTTCTCTCCTGTATGTATACTTTCATGTATCTGTATCTGTAAAGCAGATGAGAAAAAAAATGTTTTATTACATATATCACATTTGAATGGTTTCTCTCTCGTATGTACTCTTTCATGCGTCTTGAATTCGTACGACCGAGAAAATGTTTTAAAACATGTGTTACATTTGAATGGTTTCTCTCTTCTATGTATTCTTTCATGCACTTTTAAACTACTTGACTGAAAAAATGTTTTAAAACATATATCACATTTGAATGGTCGTTCTCCTGGATGTGTTCTTTCATGTCTTTTTAAATTGCTCGACTGAGAAAATGTTTTAAAACATATATTGCATTTGAATGGTTTTTTTCCTGTATGTATATTTTGATGTGTGTGTCCAGCTACACTCTGTGCGTTAGATATTTCTGACGGTTCACCAAATAAAACGTTTTCCGTTAATATATCCGCTTCGTCATCTTTTAATTTAATTTCGGTATGTAAACTTTTCAAATTTAATAAATCAGCAGTACTATTACTTTCTGCTAGTTCCAATTTTATTTTATTTTCATGATATGAAGACTCCGGTACTTCCGTTTTTGTTGTATTTAAAACTGAGCTGTCTACAATTTGTAAATTTTCCTCCTTTTTTATTTTAACAGTAAATGTTTCAGTAATTGTAGATTCTTTATTTTCCATTTTCTTCTTTTTTGCAAAATTCAATGGTGTAGTTTTGACAATCTTAATAAGTTTTGACATTTACGTGCAGTTAGCTTATTGTTAGTTAGGTTAGTTTCAGTGTTGTCAGACTGACTCATCGAAATCCCAAAAAAAGGATTTTAGGGGAAAAAAAAACCCAAAAAAATGAAAAAGGTAAATTACAAATAGGTACACGCAAGCCCTAAGCGTATGTGTAAAAAATTGTGGATAGCAGTGTGCTTGAGTGTGGTTGATACCGCTAGTGGTTTGTCAAGAGGGTTAAGGTATGTCAGAGGTGTCAGATATCGCTTAGGTGGCTTAAGTGATTCAGTCGTCCATAACACTCGTAGTGGTTCGGACGTTGATTGTTGCAACAAAGTAATACATGAATACGTAGCGCTTAGAGTACATACATAATATTACAACAGACAATGCTGGCGTTCCAGGCGAAAATTTTGTTAGCCTAACGTTAGCTAACAGAGCTTTCACCGTTACAAACCAGAGGGCACGCATTCAAAAATTTACATACATTATATCTTAACGCCTTAACTACCGAATGTATTTTGTCGGTAGACTACTAGTGGTATAGTAGTCTACCGACTTTTAAATATTTTCAATATTTAAATGAGATGACTTTTCAAGTACGGCAATAATCAGCAGTATTGTTCGCAGCATGTTACCTACTTATCTGTATGAATGCAAAAAGAAACCGTTGCTTGTGAAACAGGTAACAAATTTAAATACAATTGGAGTGAACATAGGGTGGTATTTGTTGTAAGCAATAAAATAATTTAACATCTTGAAAGTTTATGGTCACTAATAACACCCTCTCGAAAAGTCATCCCAAAAATTGTTGGAAAAGGTATACTTACAAGTACCAGTAACTTTATTAACATATTTAAAATATATCTATTAGATTTTATACAAAAAACTTTTAAACACTTAAAAGTAGAATCATTTAACATATTATTTCTGAAATTTTTAATAGTATTGTATGTACTAGCTACACATAAATAAAATTCAAACTTGTTAGGGGCACAAGTGTAAAAAAGTTATTGTACTAATGTTTTTTTAATTGTTATTATTTGATAATTTGGCGATATTGTTGCCGTTTTTTGTGTTATTCTATTAAAATATGGTTTGTTATTTTTAAGTATATCAAGAGTAACAAAATTGACAACTTAATTTTTAAAATTTTAACAAAAATACGAAGTGGACTGGTAAGTACCACTAACGGCCGGTTTTATATTCATAATTTTAAAGGTTCTTTAACTAAAGCTACATTTAATTTAAAGTCGACTTTATTTTTAGCATTGTTTTACAATGATCAGGTCTGCTTAGTTTTGTTAAAGGACTTTTAAGTGTTGCATGGATAAAACGAACTATGAATGATCGTAGCCAATCTTACTTTTAAAAAAAAAAATAACTATAGAAACGAAAATATCAACATGATTGAATTTCAAAAAATACGCATTTCACTCATTTCGTTACTGCCAGTGAGATTGGAATAGGAAACTAAATTATTTCTTTTTAAAAGAAATTTATCATAAATACAATGAATCATAAAAGAAATCGCGGGTAACCCAGGAATCGTTCAGCCAGTTTAACCCAAAAGCGATGTTTGATATTAATCCAAGCCGTAAAAATAATCAAAAATATTATTGAAAATAAGCACACAAATAAAATTTTTATTTTATTTATTTAAGGTACGAATATTTTATAGAAAAATTATGCTTATAAACAAAATTCAATGATAATAATCAACAATAACAAATATGTTAAAGCCAACTTTAAGCAGTAAAAGTCGAGATAATTCTTACGTTAGTTTAAAGTCGACTTTTACACTAGCGGGGCTTTAAATTTGATTGTAAAACAGTACCAAAAATAAAATCAGTTTTAAAGTTGGCTTTAGTGTTAAAGTCGGCTTTAAATGTGAATGTAAAACTGGTCGTAAGTGTTTTATACACCAATTTTTATTGCTTTTAACAATGTGAAACCGAAATTGTATTTTAGAGATAGACAACAATGACTTACTTTAGAAAACCTTTATCCGACTAAAAAATATGTTTATTCAGTATCACAGGATGTTAATATAATAGAGGCGTCCGATGTCAAAAAGTTTGATATTTGATAATTTGAGAGGAAGATGCGAAATTTGCCGTGCATTAGGTCTCTACTCAATATCATTTTCTAAATGTGTAGCATATGAAGTATACTTCTGTTGTAATAAAGAAAAAACCGTTTTCTACATTATCATGTAAAATAATTTTTTTTTTCCTTTGAGTTCTACTGAATTAATTTATATAATATTCACTGATTTAAGCATTACTTTATGGTATTCCATATTTGTAAATAACAGAACAATTTTATTTGAAAATGAGTAATTAAGCTCAAAAAAATTGTCACAATTAAGAAAATGAAGTGGTATTTTTTGCTATGTAAATAAATGTTTGTTCTATTATTTAATTTTTATAATTTAGATTAATGAAAAATTAAATGTTAAACATTAATATAAATAAACTGAATTCGGAAAAACTATCGTGTTTATTTACTCTAGTGGTACTTTGGAGTCCAAAATTTTTTTTTCCCATAAATTAAGTTTTTTCTCGTATTTAACTTATGATATATGTAGATAAAATGATATATTTAAATCCCAATAATGTACGACTTCAAGGAAAATTTAAACAGTACATATTTCTGGTATTTTTCGTGCAGAAAAAAACTGGACTTGTAAGTACCACTAGTAGCGAAAGGGTTAAAACAACAATTTCTAACATGGTGACTGATTATTTTTATGCCATAATTTTTAAATGTGGCTGTACTTCAGAAATTAAGTATTTATACCGTGAAAAACCATGAAAAATAATTAACGTGCATTAATTTATTGAATCAGAGCCCTCTGGTTTGTAACGGTGAAAGCTCCGTTAGCTAACGTTAGGCTAACAAAATTTTCGTCTGGAACGCCAGCATTATTACATATGTGTGCGATGCTTGTTCTCTGGTGCGATGTGTAGGTACCACATACATACATAGCATTGTCGAGATTGTATGTATCTCTGTGGTATGTATGGTATGTATGATGTATGCGATGTATGTATTATCTCCCTCCAGCTACCGAGGTCACACACACGAACATCAACTCCACCACATATGCAAGCTCTAAATATGTATATAACGTATATCTGGTGTAAATTGCTACTCATTGCAACTTTAAGATTTCACTTTTTTATATGTAGGCTTGATCTGTCTCATCTGTGAACAAAACGTTTAGACTTGATAATTGTCAAAACCTCAAAACAATTCTAGAATTAAATTTTTCGAGAAAAAAGAAAATGGAAAATAAAGTGTGTACATCTAAGCATGTATTTACTGTTAAAATAAAAGAGGAGGAAAATTCACACAGTGTAGACAACGAATTTTTAAATGTAACAAAAAAAACGGAAGTACCGAAATCTACATGTTATGGAAATGAAATAAAGTTGGAACTGGAAGAAAGCAATACTGGCGGTGTAATAAATTTAGAAAGTTTACATACTGAAATTAAATTAGAAGATGATGAAGAGGACATGTTAACGGAAACTGGTGATTTATTTAATGAAAATTCAGAAATATTTAACACACAGAGTCCCATTGACCAAACACATGACACAATACATACAGAAGACTTAGAAAAACCATTCAAGTGTAATATATGTTTTAAAACATTTTCTCACTCAAGTAATTTTAAGCTACATGAAAGAATACATACCGGAGAAAAACCGTTCAAGTGTAATATATGTTTTAAAACATTTTCTCGATCAGACGTGTTAAAGAGTCATGAAAGAATACATACAAGAGAAAAACCATTTAAATGTGATATATGTTTTAAAACATTTTCTTTGTTAAACAGTTTAAAAAGACATGAAAGAACACATACAGGAGAAAAACCATTCAAATGTAATACGTGTTTTAAAACATTTTCTCTGTTACATCATTTGAAAGTACATAAAAGAATACATACAGGAGAAAAATCATTCAAGTGTAATATATGTTTTAAAACATTCTCTCACTCAAGTAATTTAAATCTACATGAAAAAATACATACCGGAGAAAAACTATTCAAATGTAATACATGTTTTAAAACATTTTCTCTGTTACATAATTTGAAAGTACATGAAAGAACACATACTGGAGAGAAACCATTCAAATGTGATACATGTTTTAAAACATTTTCTCATTTACATCATTTGAAAGTACATGAAAGAACACATACAGGAGAAAAATCATTCAAATGCGATATATGTTTTAAAACATTTTCTCGATCAGACGTGTTAAAGAGTCATGAAAGAACACATACAGGTGAAAAACCATACATGTGTAGTATATGTTTTAAAACATTTTCTCAGTCAAATAGTTTGAAGGATCATAAAAGAATACATACGGGCGAAAAACCATTTAAATGTAACACATGTTTTAAAACATTTTCTCAGTCACATCATTTAAAATCACATGAAAGGACACATACAACAGAAAAACCATTTAAATGTAACACATGTTTTAAAACATTTTCTCAGTCATACAGTTTAAAGGCCCACATCCAAAAATTTCATATTTTAGTAAAATAGATTATTAATAAATAATCAGACGTCTAGTTTTGTTGTTTCATATCCGATTTTTTCTCTTTTTTTCTGTAAACTGATTTTGTATATATGTGTGTGGTATAATAAAATGTAAATAACAGTACTTAATATGTTTATAACAATAAAATTATTAAATAAATAACTGTGTTAGTTTTAACAGTTGCGGCGGTTTGCTTATACTTAAAATGTTCGACTTTCGCGCCCAAAAACCATTACTTAATGTCCCACACAGAATTAACGCTGATTGGATGCCTGTAAAGTTCCAAAGTCGGGTTCTATCGAAGAATTACTCTCCGTTGTGTGTTTTGCGAAACCACTTTATTAAATATTTTTTACATAAAATTCCATAATAATAATTTACATTATTCAACCAGAAGTTCAATAATTTTTTTTTTTAAATAAATAAATTATAAATATAATGTTATGTCTAAATAAACATTTCCGAAACTGTTTTGCTCTTTATTTATTTAACAATGCCTTAACAAAACAATTATATTTTTTATTGGACTTAGAGCAACAATTAATTACGGTCTATTTCTAACAAGTCCAAAACTCATCTCCTCATTATCTCAACATTACAAAAACATATATCAATTTTCTACTTCTCCCCACTGTTCAGTTATTTCTTACTTTAAATCGAATATTAACCTAAGGTGATAGTGATAAACTACATGTTAGTAAAAAGGGGAATCACAAAATGCAACATTAAAAAAGAATTCGAAAGACAATAGTCAAGCCACCAACCGCTAGATGACTCGCATTTCTTACAAACAGAAATCGCTAATTGTCATAACCGATACAGAAACCATTGGAAATTTAGTTCATTATTTCAAAATTTTACCGCTAGGTGTCAGTCCCCGTATCATAATATCCGTAACATACCCCCCGGTGAAACAAGTTTTAAAAATGCTGCAAGCATTTTAAAAACTTTTTCGAAATCAAAAGACTAAAGAAAAATATCAGCAACATAAACCGTGTTGAAAAATATCAGCAACATAAACATGACTATTGAAATACTAAATTATATATTATTATCGCGTGGGTAGCTGATTCTTGGCGACGTAAAGATTACCCAAGCATCTCAGGTTTTTTTTTTTTTTAAATTAGAATCTGTATCAAGTAAAAATTTTTGTATGCGTGTAATTGTCATTAGAATACCTATTATACAAATTATGGGCGGATTACTAGATTTTATATCCCTAATTAAACATTTATACGTATATTTTTACTTGATACTAATTCTAATTTTACCACCGTAGACACGAGTGAGAATCTTTACGTCGTCAATAATGTCTATTTTATTGGCCGATGAGATCAGACCGAGTGTAACCGGCTTTAATTAGGTATTTACATCATGGCATACATCGTATACATATTTAATCTACTAACAAATTCTTAATGAGTAGTTTTAACCTTATGTAAAGGCCAGGCCAATGAAGACTAAATTGTATTCATTATGGTAAATTCTTTATACCTATTAAAATTTTTGCCATTTCAACATTTTACATTCAATTCTTATCAAAATTCTGTACAATTCTTATTATAATAAAATAATTAATAATAATAGTAATAATAATAATATAAATAAATAAAATGAATTATATAATTTAGTTTTTTCTCGTTCCAATAAAAATATTCCTATTGTCATTAAAAACGCAACTTATTTTCATTAAAAAAGTTCATTCAAGTGAATTAGCTAAATTCTAAATAATTAACAACACATTTTTTAAAAACTTTAAAAAATTTTATCTAAAATCTAGTACAATATTACTCTTGTATTTAAATTAGCACTCTGTGAGTAAAATCATATCGTGTACATCTCTATGATACGATGATTCTAGCATACATAGTTTATAGTCAGTAATAGCGTTCGGTATACATCGTATATATACCTTCACCCTTCTTTTAAGAACATGGAAAGTGAGACAGGAATATACAAATATCTCCAAAGTAAGGCAAAAGCACTTCAAAACAAGTGTAATGTTCTTAAAAGTAAGAGCAAGTCACTTTGGCTAGTTGCCGTAGGAATGCGCTCATAGTTCACTTTTTTAACTAGTCGATGTAATTGGCGCTGATGTTCCGATACATGAATGCCCTCTAGAAAGTAATCATGTAGTTAGTGCTGTATAATATCTAAATACTGTATCTAGGTACAAGTTTTAGTATCTTATATCTGAATCTAGATACTTTTTTAAAAAGTTGTCTGTGTCTAATATGTACTTACAAGGAAAGGTTCTGTATTGTCGCAATTTTGATGAAACTTCGTATACGTGTAATACAAGCAAAAATAAGGGACCTGTACCTTTTTAATCTGACATCGTCGCCATTTAAGGGGTGTAATCACCCCTCAAAACTAGGGTAAAATTTCAATTTTACGTGGTTAATTGAAAACTACAGTAGGCAGAGAAAAACTTTAAATTGACACACACTTTAATTTTAGAAAGCTTTCTACTGATATATATAAAGTAAGGGTCGAACCTACTGGAGGGGCTGTTCAGGTAAAATTAGGGGTAAATTTTTAAATAGATAAAATAGGGGGTAAATTTGTAATAACTAATAAACCAATTAATCACAAACAAATTTAAAAGTATCACGAATATTCACAAACCATTGACATAGGAAAAAAAATGAAATTTTTACTTTTTGTGCCAAGCCGTAGTAAGTACATTATATTGGTCGTGTTCCATTTACAAAATACGAAAGTATTGATAATGTCATGCACTATGTATGAAATATTTTTTAAAATGGAATACACCCTAGGTTAGAATATTGCCTATGGAGGCGTAAATAGTAGTGGCCGTAGCGGCGCTACTGTAGCAAAATGATCAATTTAGGTTGTTTTTTTTATTATAATTGTTACATACAAATTTTTTTATTATTTTAAAAATTTTTATAAAACTCAACACAATATAATCACTAATAGACATTAACAGTTCACGTAATTATGAATCACTTTCAACGTGTTTCACAGTGATTTTTTTGTAGGTTATTAAACAGCACACTACACTCCATTGACAACTTATTACAAAGTTCATTTCATACTCTTTTGCTGTTTCTAGCGCTTTTCTGGCGAGTTTTTGAACTGTTATTTAGTACTTAAAACGGGACACTATTTGAACTATTTTTCTATTGTTTTCTGTACAAGATAGTCCTCCTTATATATACCCTCCATAATATTGCCCTTATCATAACGGTCATAACCACAGAACAAATAGAACGAATATTACTGTCTCTTTTCTGCAATCACTTATGTGGAAGTATGTGCATCTTAGGCTGCTTAGGTGTCAGTTGTTCAGTACCCGTCGTTCAGTGTAAGTCAGTCAAACAACAATAAATTTGATTGTTGAACCGGCACAAGTAGCGTTGTGGTATCACACACATCACATACATGTATGTGAACCAAAGGTCACGTGACGGCTATCATTACTCACACAAACAGAGTTTACCGCACAAATACAAAGTAAACACCGTGCACGTATACAACATATTTTCTATCTCAAGTGGTTACACAGGTTCCAGTAGTATAGAAATATGTATTTTCTCTCTAGATGCTCTATGGTCATAACGGTTGTATCAGCCTAGTATGTATCAGTTTTCAGTTTTCACAGCGTAAGCGTTCGCACGTGGTTAACAACTTTATGGCTTTTATTATCGGGGCGATCCTAATTCCTAGTCATAACGGTCATAACAATATCTGAGTAAACATATGAAACATATCATTCTAAAATTTAATAAAAAATCAGAAAATGGCAAATAAACATAAGAAAGGTACTACATCAATTACGTTTCCTATTAAAAAAGAATCTGAAGAAAATTGCTTAAGAATAACCCGCAGCTTCACAAACAAAATAAACGTGAAAATGTGTAACTCGGTAAATAAAACTGATGTGAAATTGAAATTAGAAAACCAACACCAAATTGACTTGAACAGTTTACACACGGAAATTAAAATTGAAGACGACACAAAAGTGGACCATAAAATACTTCATAGCACCAGAAAATCATTTAAATGTAATATATGCTTTAAGATACTTTTTGCAGCAAGCTCTTTGAGAGCACATAAACAAAGACATTCAGGAAAAACATTCAAATGTAATATATGTACTAAGACATTTATTACAACAGATTATTTAAAAAGACATGAAAAAATACATACAGGAAAAAGACCATTCAAATGTGATGTGTGTTCTCGAACATTTTCTTCAACATTTCATTTGAAAAGACATAAAAGAACGCATACAGGAGAAAAACCATTCACATGTGATATATGCGGTAAAACATTTACTGAGTCATCTACTTTAAAAGGTCATGAAAGACGACATACAGGAGAAAGACCATTTAAATGTTCTGTATGTTTTAAAACATTTTTTACTTCATCTGAGTTATGTAAACATAAAATAATTCACACCGGAGAAAGACCACACAGATGTCATATATGCTCTAAAACATTTAGTTTGGGATACAGTTTGAAGAAACATCAGAGAACACATACAACAGAAAAACCTAAACCGTTCACATGTCATACATGTTCTAAAACATTTTCTACGTCGAGCAGTCTAAAAGCGCATAACAAAATACATACAGGAGAAAAACCATTTAAATGCAACACGTGTGATAAACGATTTATTGTTCCAGGTGATTTAAGAAGTCATGAAAGAATTCATACCGGAGAGAAACCATTCAAATGTAATATATGTTCGAAAAAATTTACTACATCCGCTGATTTAAGTAGACACAAAAAAATTCACACAGGAGAAAAACCGTACGAGTGTAATATATGTTCGAAAAGATTTAATGTCGGCAGTAATTTGACCAGGCATCGAAGGATAATACATACAGGAGAAAAACCATACAAGTGTAATACGTGCTGTAAAAGATTTTCTAATTCAACGCATTTAAGAGGACATGAAAGACGACATACAGGAGAAAGACCATTTAAATGTAACATATGTTCTAAAACATTTGTTACAATTAGCGAGTTGAGAGATCATGAACGAATACATACAGGTGTAAAGGCATTTAAATGTAACATATGTTCGAAAACATTTGCTCAGCCAGGGGGTCTAAATGGTCATAAAAAAGTGCATTCAGTAAAAATGTCATTCAAATGTAATACGTGTGATAAAAGATTTATTCATGCGTCCATGTTAAAGAGCCACCGAAGAACACATTCAGGCAAACCATTTTTTGAATGTGATACATGTTTCAAAGCATTTGGTACTTCAAGTCATTTACGGCGACATGAAAAAATTCATACGAGAGAAAAAACTTGAATAAACGGAAGGAAATCTACTTAAGCACCTAAATTATTCAAGTTCCTTGTAGGCCAAACGTTTCATTTAAGCCACCGAATCAAACTGATTATATATATATATATATATATATATATATATATATATATATATATATATATATATATATATATATATATATATATATATACTTTCTTTTTTTGATAATAACACATCGCTACCTTGCTTTGACAAGGTTCTAACTATGTAACATTTTTTTGGAATTGAGGTTATGGGAAAAATGAGTTCTCCTTATTAAGGGCAATTCATTTCTCGCATAACCTCAATTCTAAAAAAAAATGTTATTTAGAACCTTGTCAAAGCAAGGTAGCGACATGCCTATTTCTTTATTTTAATTATGGAGGGTAGATATCAGGAGCACCATCTCTGTATCAAAAAGTGTCCATAGAAAGGCGTAAATAGTGGCGGCGCCACTGTAGCAAAAGGGTAAATTTAGAGAAGTAAACAAGGAAAGAAAAACATTCGCGTTGTTATGTAATTATTGTTTTTTTTTTTAAATTTTTATAAAACTCAACACAAAAAAATCACTATACTCTTTTGCTACTCTAGCGCTATTTTGGCGAGTTTTTGAACTGTTACTTAGTACTTAAAATGAGACACTTTTTGAACTATTTTTCTATTGTTTTCTGGCCAAGATAGTCCTCCTGATATCCACCCTCCATAATTTTAATTAAGACAATAAAGTTATAGTACTTTACAAATAAATACATTTTTTTAAACTGAAATTATTTCTATTGTATTTGTGTCAAATTATATTACAAATCATTAAAAATTACATAATTAAGTAATCAAATAAATTTTTTATAACACCCGCTTCTAAAATTCAATATTCGAGCGTTGTGTAGTGGGCGTAAAGAGCAGTATTCAGAATATTCACATCATTGTAAAACAAACGATAGTAACCATAGAACACATAGTAACTGTGCGCAAAAGTTGCGTGCTCGTGCGCTTACCGCCACTCGCCTGACGGTTCGTGAGGGTATACGGCGCACTCGATCTCGTTGTGTATGCGTCAGTCCCTTAGACTCATGCCCCAATTTAAGCCTACTAGAATACCTCTCTTTACGCATACGTATCAAAGATAACTATTTTGTTAGCAACACAAAAAATAAAATGTTATTGTACCCAGTTCATGTTTTGGTCAAATGCCCGGTACATATCATTTTCGAACAATAATTTTGCCGCAAACAGGTAAATTGAAACAAATGGTAAAAGATATTAAAGATTTCCATACGAAATTTTTACAACAATATTTGTGAATTTAGTGCAAATGAATGCTACCGATCGATTAAATTAATTACATAATAATAATAGTATTTTATTGTAAATGCAAAATGCAAATTGACTACCAGTAAATTCTTTTAAAAGCATTTTATAAATTAATAATTTATAAATAATGTACTTGTATGAAATATGTACGTATTTTACAATAATATAATTTTTTATTTGTAAAAAGTCATTACAAATGGTATTATTAGTTGTTTTTTTCCTTTCATCTGTTATCACAATTTTCTTTACACAACCGTTTTTAACAATTTAAGATTTTACAATATGATATTTACATGATTAGTACCATTTTATTCGCTTTTAACAGTTAATTTGTGGCGATGATAAAATTTCCCTGGTGAGCGTTTGTGGAACTAGTATATGACATATGATTAATATTATTTCATTGCTTTATAAAAATTTTGTGATGATTTCTTTGTTGGACATTTATGAAAGAGTAAAAAATTCTACAAGACCTCTTCGCGAGTGTAAACAATATTTTAAAAGTGGAATGTTAATGTGTGTTGGTGTTAAAGAACGAAATTTCAATCACATAAAATATCTGGGTTTAGCTTTACAAACTTCTGGAATGTTAAGTTATCCACATGAAGTGGATTGTAATATTGACACCTCAAAATGTTCTGAGCAAACACGCATAAACACTGATGAAGTTTTCATTTTAAGAATAGTTTCACAATGTTTTTTTAAGTTTGACACTGGTAGGAAAACGACGAAAATTCAGTCCTTCTCTTTTGTAGTTCCTACGTTGTGGAACACAGCAGTAGGTACTCCATTTTCCTTTGTGTTTACTAATGTTCATCTCAATATTTTAAATCACTTAATTATACGCACTATTTATGTAAAAACTTTATTACATTGCTATTAGAAAATTCAACTGTATGAAAATTATCTGTCATATATTAGTTCCGCGACTTGTCGCTAGAGAATCTTATCATCGCCATAATTTCAAAAACATTAGGGTTTCCAGGGCCGTGTTCGATTCGTTGTATAAAAAATCCTCGTGCATGTGCACTAGCGGCGACGTAAAAATTACGCAAGCGCCTCTGATTTTTTAAATTAGAAGCTGTATCTAGTAAAAATTTTTGAATATATTTAATTGTTGATAGAAATTGGTACTATACAAATTATGTGTGGATTACTAGATTTTATATACCCAATTAAACGTATACGTATATTTTTACTTGAAACTAATTTTAATTTTACCACCAGAGGCGCGAGTGCGGATCTTTACTTCGCCAATAAAATTACATATAGGGTCATTCCATGTCAAATCATCCAGGAGGTTTAAACTCAAAAGCCCACCAATTTTATTTCACCATTCTGTAGCAAATTTAATCTAGTTTTTGGTGATATAACTCCAAATTTGGGTTTAGAAGTCTGATTCTAGTTACTGACATGTTTTGAACACGTCAAATTTTAGAGAGCGGTCTAAATTTTTACTTTAGGGCTCAATTAAGGAGCTTACGTATGGATTTAGATTCAATCTATTACACATTTTACTTCAGAATTTTATTCTAAAAAAAAAATAGTACAACTTGGATCTCTATAGCTTAATAAATAACAGATTTATTACCAAAAACGTAAAACGATGCAGCATCCCGAAGTGACCAATGCCACGCTATTAACGAGTTTTTTTCCAAAACTTTGTCTTTCTATAACTCAGAAATTAATCCAGATATTAAAAAAAATTTGATACTGGGGTCATTCCAGTTTCAAATCATCCAACCAAAGTACACTTTGACACCCAAGGTTTGCAGAATTTGATGAAACTTGGTGAGTTCGTTCAAACCACAGATGTAAGGAACCACACCAAATTTTTTTCCAATATCTTGATTAATTTCTGAGTTATAGAATGACAAAGTTTTAGAATTGGAAAAACGTGGTCAATAACTAGAGTCTGACTCCTGAACCCAAATTTGGAGTTATATTACCAAAAATTAGATAAAATTTGCTACAGAATGGTGAAATAAAATTGGTGGACTTTTGAGTTTAAACCCCCTGGATGATTTGACATGGAATGACTCTATAAGGAACAGGGGCCCGTTTCCTGAAATCATTCGCAAATAAAACGTATACGCAATTATCAATTTACGAACGCTTTTTCAAAAAAGTAGTTTCTGGAAAAAAAACGTATACGTTTAATAAAACGTATTCGCAATTTATTGTTCGCATAGAAACGGATGGTTGAAACCGTTCGAATTCTATTTTTTGTAATATATGAATAATTTCATTTTTTCATTTTTCTACAAATGAAAGAAAAAAAATATAATGAATTTTATAACCAAAGCGGTTATTATTAGGGAAAAATTTTGGAAATCAAATTAATGAAAGTCCGACGATATTTATTTAATCACAGAAATAATGCATTTGATTTGTCAAATAGAAAATTCAAAAAGAAAAAAAACTTTTATGTAAGAATTTGGTTCCCCGACTAAAAGGAATATAATACCTTTGAGGCGTCCCAATTGTAAATAAATACCTTTTACCTCAAAATGAGGTTTTAGTGATGCTTCTCCGACGCCTATTTTTCACTTATTTCTGTCAATAAAAATCGTATGTACCATTAAAAAAATATGGAACCGACATCAAGAATTTCAATTAAGGTTTCACTGGGGCTCCTTATTGATTTTCTTCTTTATTCTTAATTAGGATTTTGCTTCGAGTTAGAGTACATACAAACATGATATGATTGGGATTTTTTTAGCTCCCAATAGACAAAAAATTAGATATGAAGACGAATGTCATAGAAAAACCGTTATTTTGTCTTTGGGTTATTTCGTCTACGGTTATTTTAATGCAGTTACTTTGTTACGAAGTTGAAGAATTTTGAAGCATTAGTGTAGAAAAGTTGGTTGAAAATTTCCTATTTTTTGGTGAGGGTAATTCTTTGCTCGTGGCTTGTATTTCCACTTTTCTTATTTCGCCCACATTTCATATTATTTATTTTTATTTATTTATAATTAATTAATACGTTGTCTCGTTTTCCAAGAGTAACAGAATATTTAGATATAAAACAATATGTAATTACTTGTTATACATAGTTATCTTAATTTAAAATTTAGCAAACATAATTATTATTACCAAGGAAATAATCATTTTTTTATTGTTTAAAAAAGGATAAAAGTTTACATTTGCGGTGTTGTCACATAAAATTTTTATACAAAATAAAAGCATACTTTTTGTATAACGAATGCTCTTATGAGATGTTCAAGAAACTACATGCGAACGTCTAGAAAAACGTATACGCATCTACAGTATTCGCAACTTTCGTATACGTAACTATGCGAACGATTTCAAGAAACGGGCCCCAGGTTCATTTTCTGTTTTCAAACGGTTTAATTAATTAAGGGGTTACATTATTGGGATCATTGGGATCGGTCTAAAAATTCCTAATTTTCCTAAATTCTATTAATAACAGCCATTAAATAGATTTTTATCATATTAAGGAGTGCAAATATTTAATATTAAAAAATATTTTCAATTTCAAATATTATATGTATTCAATATTAATAACTGATACTTTGAACACTCGATTTCTTTGGTTAGTATGACCAAAATCCAAATGTAAATTAAAAATCACAAAGTGATTGAAAAAATTATCAAACTGGATCGGCTGGGAATCGAACCTAGGATCTCCCGGTTAAGCTATTGAAAATTACACGAAAGAGTACACAAACTTTTGAAACATTTTCTCGCGCAAGTAATATGAAAATACATGCAAGAATAGATACAGGAAAAAATCCATTAACATAGCTGCTTTGAGATACATAGTCAGGTACAAAAGTATATCTCAGCAAAAAAATTATTTTATCAAAAATTAAATAATGTATTAATATTCTTCAGTTATTATATTTGTATACCAGTTGTTTTTTTTTTAATTTCCGCGCGGTTATGTTGTAGCAATATTGCTGTATAAAAGCATTGTTGAAAAAGCGTTGTAAAATGACGTTTATAAATTATATTTCAAAAACGGCATAGTGAATAATTTTTATTTCTTATTAAATATGGTTTATAACTTTGTATTTTATAACATATTAAATTTTTATCAAATTCCTTTGACACGTTTTCATTTTATTCAAAAAAAAAAAAAAATAGCGGCCACACTTTTTTCCAAAAATTATAATATAAAAAAAATTAATAAAAAAAATATTTTTGTATTGTTAAATAGTGGTATTAATCGCAAAAAAAATTCATCCCCATTCCCCCATCCTATCCATCCGAAAAAAAATCGCGAAAATTGACTATTTTCCGGCCGATCACACTGTGATGGTACCTTAAACTACGCTCCCATTTATCTCCCAATAATAATAAATCTTCAACAATAATATTTCAATAACAATTTTATTTTTGATTCATTCTATTTGAATATACAAACAAATACCTACTACAAATTGTTATTAAACTGAAGTTACTAATTACAGTTAATTAACAAATTTTAGTATAAAAATTTTGTATTTTGTACAAACTTACTCTAACAAAATGATGTGCCACTAAATACTTTACAATATTTAATTTCCTCGTAAATTAAAAAGAATATAAAAATTTAATATAAGTTGATGAGCTTGTTATGAAATTTTTATGACTAAATTAATTAATGAATCAGTAATTCACAGCCATTTTTATTCTCGTGTAAAACATGAACTCATGTTTTAATTCCAATTTATCTTTTGTTAAGCGTATTGCTCTGGAGTGGATTTCTTTAGAAATCAATATTTTGTTTCAATTTCACAATATTTCGGAAATATGTAAAACATCTACGGCATACATGTATTATATTTTGTAGACAAGGTAATGTAATTAGATATTGACTGGCGCCATTATTAACTCTTTGCGCTTATAAGACATGTACAGCATGACAAGGTGGTTTGTCCATTAACTCTACCATATTTAAAGGTGTTTTGTCTGTTGGATCATAAGACATGTACCACATGACACACCGAATGTTGAACTGTAATGACTGCTCATACTTCACATTACATGAATATTTTATTTAATAACTGCAAACACATTCATTTATTAGAATAAAATAATACAAAATCACGTTGAATTATCTTTTTAAAATTAAAAACTAATAAAAACAGCATTGAGGACGTATTTAGCGCATTTAGTATTCAACTTGGGGAAACAAGGTTAGAACGTCAAAAGAATCCGTCAAAAAAAGAACGTCGGTCGTTGTCATGTACTACATGTCTTACGAGCCTCTTTACAACTCACTTTTTTTTTGCTTGAGTGCAAAGAGTTAACATTAGTAACGTCATCAATACCAAAAAGTAATTTTTAACCCACGTTATTCATTTACTTTAAACTTTATTATTGCTTTTAAATAATTTTTACTTAATCAGGAAGTTTTTCTATTAAAATAATTAAATACAGTCGAACCTGGATAAGCGAGAGTTAATGGGACCGCGATCTATTTTTCTCTTATAGAGGTTTCTCATTAACCCGAGTTTCTAGCTTACAGGGGTACGGGAGAGGTTTATCTCACTTATAATTGTCTAGAACAAACACAACCAATATGTACTGAGAAACATGCATGTATTGTATGGATATTACTTATTAGAATAATATACATATACATATTTGGACATAGATAAGCTTACAAAAAAAAAAAAAAAAAAAAAAAAAATGCATTTTGGCTATTTGAATAGAAAATGAATTTCTCGAATTATAAGAAGACAAGAACATAAGCACATTCAGGCATTCTAATAAAATATGTATAAGTTCTTTGAAATTTAAGAATGAGTCATAAATAGCAAATGTTAAATACGTTTAACTGTCGCTTATAGAGGTACAGGCAATTAGCGAAAAATGACTCTCACCTATACAGGTTTTTGTTTCTCAGTCATAGACGTTTTAGAGTGGTAAAGCGACGGGACCTGGCAATTACTCTCACTTACAGAGTTTTCTCACTTACCCAGTTCTCCTTTATCCAGGTTTGACTGTATTATGATTGTATACAATAATATGAATCAGCACTGATGACACCACACATATTTGTAATGGCGACTGTTCAATATTTAATTACACTGCCTTGTCTACATAATATGTGTATGCCATAAAACCACAGAACAATGAACATTTATATATCATATTATATTATATAGACTAATTATATAAATGTATAATTGAGGCAGTCAGATACGACCGTATAGTATTCAGTAATATAGTAATGGATAGTATCCGTAATAACGTTTTCAAATAATTATTGTAAAAATATAATATTGATAATAAAATTTTACTTTTTTGAGAAGAAACTGCAAAATTTTGAAAGAAAGAAAGTGGTAATCGCTTTATTTTCAAAATACGTACGTATACAAATTATATTCTGTAATAATTATAGTCGCATTTGCTCAAAAATTGACATTATATTCTTTAAATCTGACCCGTCTCACCCTGTTACCTGCTTCAAGAAAAATGCCTACAAACTGCCTTTACGCTTTGTCTAGTAGTATAATGTCATTGATCTGTGCATAAAACACTGGTATTTTTTTACAAATCATTTTAAAATAATTGGCTTTTTTTAAATTGTAGGGCCAGAATCAAATGAATAAAAAGGAATTTTTGAAAAATTTGTAACAATTTTACACTAATAAACATTTTTTGTTTCGATTTAGATCAAAAATTTTTCTTTAAAATTGAGAAAAAGTTCTAAACAAGTACATTTTAACACACTGTAATTTAAAAGAGAAAAGATTACCGATCACTAAATACGGCCCTAATTTTTTTTAGAAAAAATCAGGGTTAATTTCCATTCCTTACTTCTCGTTAATATGTGTTCGTTCATGTTTCCTGAAATTACTGATCCACGAAAATGTTTTTAAACATATAGGACACCTGAATGGCTTTTCGCCACTATGCAATCGTTCATGTTGTTTCAAATGACATGACTGAGAAAATGCTTTAAAACATGTAACACATTTAAATGGTTTTTCGCCACTATGTATTCTTTTATGACTATTTAAGTGAGTTGAACGAGAAAATGTTTTAAAACATGTATCACACGCGAATGGTTTTTCGCCAGTATGTATTTTTACATGTTTCTTTAAACTACTTGACTCGGAAAATGTTTTAAAACATGTATCACACTGGAATGGTTTTTCTCCGGTATGTATTCTTGCATGTATCTTCAAATCGCTCGATTGAAAAAATGTTTTAAAACATATATCACATCGGAATGGTTTTTCGCCTGTGTGTCTTCGTTTATGCTTACTTAAGTGGCCTGAATTAGAAAATGTTTTAAAACATACATCACATTTGTATGGTTTTTCTCCGGTATGTACTCGTTCATGTATTTTCAAATCACCCGACTGAGAAAATGCTTTTAAACATATGTTACATTTAAATGGTTTTTGTCCTGTGTGAATTCTTTCATGGACTTTTAAAGCGCTTGCGTCCGAAAATGTTTTGTAACATATATTACACTGGAATGGTCTTTCGCCTGTATGTCGTCTTTCGTGTCTTTGTAATTGAGCACGTAGCCGAAATTTTTTATCACATGTATTACATTTTAATGATTTTTCGCCGGTATGAATTTTCTCGTGTATGTTCAAATTGCCCAATTGGGAAAAAGTTTTGGAGCAGATATTACATTTGAATGGTTTGTCTCCTGTATGTATTTTTTCATGTGTTTGTAAATTATTTGGCCAACCAAATGTTTTAAAACATGTCTTACATTTGTATGGTTTTTCGCCTGTGTGTATGACTTTATGTCGCCGTAAGTCCCATGAACGAGCAAATGTTTTATTACACGTATTGCATTTGAATGGTTTTTCTTCGGTATGAGTTCTTTGACGTATTTCCTGATCGAGGTCTGTATCGATTTCAATTTTGATTTCAGTATGTAAACTATTTAAGTCACTTGGGTGTTTCAATTTTACTTCGCTTTTGTCTACACAATCATATTTTTCCCTTTTTAATTTGGTCTCTAAAACTTCATTTGTTTCTAACAAATTCTCTTCATGTTCCATTTTAATTGCAAATGTCCCAGGAACTGATATAAATTCTATATCATTATTTCCCAATTTTTTGTTTTCCACCTTTGCTACTGAAGTGATCGAAGTTTCGTCTACAAAATCACATGTTTCAATTTTTATTTTGTTTAAAGCTTCATCATTTGTTTCCAATAAATTCTCTTCATCTTCCATTTTAACAGCAATGGGTACAATTTCCATAACCTCTTTATTTTCCATTTTCTTTTTTTCTACCTTTCCTATTGATGCGACTAAAGTTTTATACAAACTCACACGTTTCAGTTTCCATTTTGGTCAAAACTTCGTTCTTTGTGTTTAACAAATTTTTTCAAATGCAATTTCAACAGAGAATGTATCTAAGTATATGAAATTAATTTTTACGATTAATTAATTTCTTTAACGATTTTATCGAAGGTCCGTAACTGGAGCAGTGATGTCGGGCGAGTAGTGATGTGAATCGATTTAGTTAACTAATTTTATTTATCTTTAGTCGCATTTTTCATCGATTATTTTACTCCCGACTTCTAGTCTAAACATTAAATCTAGAATCTTTGTTTTTTTCTTTATTAATTATTTTATTATAATAAAACAATCAAAAAATTACTGTAAGTATACACAAGGGACCATACTAGTAACCAAATTATGTACACCATGTACACTGTTCTACTTGTCGTCAGTGGGTGACGTAAAATTTCCCCACTCTTTTGGTGTAGATACACACTGCACTGTTTGCAGTGGTATTGGTTTAATGGTTGCGTCTGTGTGCGTATTTACAAACACTACTACACACACGTATTACCAGAGAAAGAAATATGTGCTCATAGAACACTAGAAGCCAACTAACATAAAAAAAGTGAAATTAGCTTGGAGTCATTTGTAAGCCAGTCACAGCTTAAGGCATTAGTCCGTCAGTAGTCGTCGTCGAGTCAACACACCATTGTATTAACAATATACCCATTGTTAGTTGAACACGTTGAACAGCTCTCTCTGGTAATACGTGTGTTGTGGTTGTATGCGTGTATACACATACTACTACAAAAAACCAAACTAATACACTGCAAACAGTGTGTATGTACACAAACAGAGTACGTCACAAACTCATTACAAGTGGAACAGAGGCAAAGCCAATCTAGTTTGTCCCCTTGTATGTGCTGTTCAACTAACAATGTCTAACAATGTAATACAATGCACTGTGGGTTCGGTAACGGACAGCGATTGACTACATGACTAAAGCTGTGACAGGCCTATAAAGAGCTCCAAGCAGGCTACACTTCGTTGATATTAGTTGGCTTCTAGTGTTCTATGGTTAAAAGCTTATAAAATGGTACTAATCATGTAATAATTGTATGTTAAATTTAAAAAAAACTAGCGAAAATATTGTAAAATTTTAACACAATTGCTAAAAACGCTTATGTAAAGAAAATTGTGATAGAAGATGAAAAAAATAAAAAACAACTAATACCATTTGTAATGACTTTTTACAAAATTTGTTAGATATTTAAATAATAACATTTTATTTTCTTTGTTAATGTAAAAATTATTTATTTGATAACTTATGTAATTTTTATTGATTTGTAATGTAATTGGACGAAAATGCAATAAAAATAATTTCATTTTTAAAAAAATGTGTTTATTTTCAAAGTACTATAATTCTACTTAAATAAAAAAAAAAATAAGCATGTATTATTAAAAAAATAAAAAAATAATCAATTTAAATTTCGTGGCTTAAATTAATAAGACGTTTGGCCTAGAAGGAATTTAAATAATTTAGGTGCTCGAAACTGCCATATTATTCTACTCCCCTTGGACACCGCGTCGATAAGCATTTAAAAATACGTAAGCCCTCAAATTCGTTTTCGCAGTAGAGTAGAATACCTTCCGTTTATTGAAGTTTTTCTCTCGTATGAATTTTTTCATGTCGCCTTAAAAGACTTGAAGTACCAAATACTTTGAAACATGTATCACATTCAAAAAATGGTTCGTCTGAATGTGTTCTTTGATGGCGCTTTAACAAAGACGCATAAATAAATCCTTTACCACACGTATTACATTTGAATGACATTTTTACTGAATGCACTTTTTTATGACGACTCAGACTGCCTGGCTGAACAAATGTTTTCGAACATATGTTACACTTAAATGCCTTTACTCCTGTATGTGTTCGTTCATGTTCTCTCAACGCGCTTGCTATAACAAATGTTTTAGAACATGTATTACATTTAAATGGTCTTTCGTCTGTATGCCGTTTTTCATGTATCCTTAAATCCGATGAACTAGAAAACACTTTACAACACGTATTACATTTGTATGGTTTTTCTCCCGTATGTATCCTTCGATGCCTGCTCAAATTACTGCTGACATTAAATCTTTTCGAACATATATTACACTCGTACGGTTTTTCTCCTGTGTGAATTTTTTTATGTCTACTTAAATCAGCGGATGTAGTAAATTTTTTCGAACATATATTACATTTGAATGGTTTTTCCCCTGTATGTATTCTGTTATGCTGTTTTAGACTACTTGACATAGAAAATGTTTTAGAACATACATGACATTTGAACGGTTTTTCTCCTCTATGTATTCTGTTATGCGTTTTTAGACTACTTGACGAAGAAAATGTTTTAGAGCATATATAACATTTGTGTGGTCTTTCTCCGGTGTGAATTTTTTTATGTCCACTTAAGTCAGATGAAGTAAAAAAATTTTTAAAACATACACTACATTTAAATGGTCTTTCTCCTGTATGTCGTCTTTCGTGATATTTTAAAATAGTTGACTGGGTAAATATTTTACCACATATATCACATTTGAATGGTTTTTCTCCTGTATGCGTTCTTTTATGTCTTTTCAAATGACACTTTGAAGAAAATGTTCGAGAACACACATCACATTTGAATGGTCTTATTCCTGTATGTGTTTTTTCATGTTTTTTTAAATCACTTGTTGTAATAAAGGTTTTAGAACATATACTACATCTGAATGTTTTTACGCCTGAATGTCTTTGTTTATGTCTTCTCAAAGCATTTGTCGAAGAAAGTTTCTTAAAGCATATATTACATTTTAATGATTTTCTGTTGCTATAAAGTATTTTATGGTCCACTTTTGTGTCGTCTTCAATTTTAATTTCCGTGTGTAAACTGTTCAAGTCAATTTGATGTTGGTTTTCTAATTTCAATTTCACGTCAGCTATATTTACCGAGTTACACGTTTTCATTTTTATTTTGTTTGTAAAACTACGCGTTATTCTTAAGCAATTTTCTTCAGATTCTTCTTTAACAGGAAACGTAATTGATGTAGTACCTTTTTTATGTTTATTTGCCATTTTCTGGTTTTTTATTAAATTTTAGAATGGTGTGTTTCCTATGTTTACTCAGCTATTATTATTATCATCGTTATGACCTCGATCACCAAGATAATAAAACCCATAAAACCGTAAAGCTGTGATTTTCTGAACCACGTGCGAACGCTTACGTTATGAAAACCTTACAGGAAGGGTTTCTCTTTAAAACCCTTTCTCTATGATGAAAACTATCGACTAATACCATGGTGTCTAGATAAATGTGAGCAAACTCAATGTATGCAAAATAGCGTCTAAAAATAAGGGGGCATTAGTGTTCCTTGTGTACTAAAGCGGTACAGTGCTTATTCTCAAATGGAAACGCGAGCTTCTATATCTTTGTTAGCTTTTGAATAGAATATTCTGGAATCTTTTTCAATGTTCAGCTCATTGTCAGTTATAAAGTGCGTTTTTTCGATCGTTTTTAAAATAAACTTAACAATTTTTATTTTGCGTCGCATCATTTACATTGTATATTATATAATTCGCTGACGTCACTATGTAAAATCGGAGTCAGTACCATTGGATATTCGCCGTATAAAGTAACTTAAACTATAATGCCTTCTACACAATCAATGAAATAAGGAATAAGAAGTATGCCATCTAGTGACGTTGAATGGAACTTTAATGAAATAAGAAATAAGAAGTATGCTATCCCTTTTTTGAATACATTGAGTTTCGTCTCCTTGTCTAATCTCCATATTGGAAACAGTAAATAATTTAGAAAAAATAAGGATTATATTCAACAAAATATACCAGTTTGGATTTTACAGAATAAACAGCACAAATTATGTGAATTGTCAAAATCTAATAAACAAACCTTACCTACTGGCAGTAGTTAATTTTTTTACCACTAGTTCGCGTATCTAAGTTTTACGATTCCCAATATTTGGTTTTGTCATTTTATTTAATATCAACTTAAATTCAAAATATATATTATTTTAGCCATTTTCTTAAAAAATAGAATGTATTGTAATTATAATTACGATTCACAAATTTGTAATTATTAAATACTTTTTATTTCTGTTACTTTAAGGCGCTACTATGGGTCCCAGTTAGGGACGAGCATCGATAAGAAAACATCGATGTTTACCATCGACTGTAAACCATCGATTTATCAAAAACATCGATCTCGAAACGTCGATGTTTTGAGGTCACAAACATTGATGTTTTGTAGTATTTAAACATCGATCTTGAAAGTACAAATACAGATCGGAAAGAAGTTGGCGCCGAGAGTTGGAAAATCTTTCTGTTTTTTATATGGCTAAATTGCTCCCAAATTGCTCCTTTGGAATCAGTAATTGCTCCACCTGGAACTTAATTACTTAATTAATTATTTACAAACAAAAAAACTTTTTTGTTTGACTGTTTCTATTATCAAAATCTTGTCAAATAATGCATTTTTATACAATTACTTTATATCAAAAAATTGCTCCCAATTTGCTCCATCTAATTTAAAAGTTAGTTATTAATTTCTCTGAATAATAATTAAAATATATTAAAATAAAAAATATTATGAATTAGGTTATGTATTATTAAAACGTATAGGCAATCCATTATACCTTTAAGTCGTTTGCATATATTTAAAGATAATTGGGTTTTGACAAGTTAAATAACATTATAAAAAAAAAAAAAAAAACAAAAAAAAACAAAATATTTTAATAATTCAAAAAAATTAAGATTTAGCTTTTAAATTAAATAGAGCAAACTGGGAGCAATTTATTGACGTAAAAAAATTATATAAAAAAGTATTATTTTGGGAGATTTTGATAACTTAAATAACGGAAAAAAATTTTTTTCTTTATAAATAACTAATTAAGTTTCTTTATAAATAATTAACTAAGTTTCAGGTGGAGCAATTACTGATTTCAAAGGAGCAATTTGGGAGCAATTTAACCATATAAAAAACAAAAAAATTTTTCAACTTTCGGCGCTAACTTCTTTCCGGTCAAATACAGAAAAAAAAACTACTATAAACTATTTCCAAATGTAAATTGGGAATAAGATTAAAAAAATGCAATAGCCTAAATTGATTGAATATATTTGATGACGTAACAGAAAAAAAAAAACAGTAAAGTTTTTGGACGCATGCAGGAAATAAACATACATGTTATTTGCTTTTATTCTTTTATCAAAAAATTTTTTTACAACATATAATTAATATTTTTAATATAAGCAAAAATAACAGAAACTTTTATACAGGTGAATAATTTGAGAGATGTCATTTTGGTTACGGCCAAACTACATATTGACTTATTAAGAAAAGATTGTTCAAATAAGGATTGCAGCTACCGATGGTGGGAGTAATCAATCAGTTGCAATAGCTGAGAGCTTTATAGCTCCTTTAGTTTTCGAGTTATAATATATTATAACTCGATAATAATAAATTATACTTTTTTTTATACTTTTTCGAGTTATAATATATTATAACTCGATAATAATAAATTATACTTTTTAAATGCCACTATCTTTTTCCAAGTTTATTTCTTGATTTTTAGGATTTCGGAGCCCTAGCAAGCTTGGAAATACCTTATAATATTGCGTTTTCTGTCACAGACATGCGCATTTGTATTTGACTAAGACGCCCACATTTTTTTTTGAATTGAGGGACTGTTTTTTTCAATACAAATTAAAAAATTTAAAGAGCAACACTTAAAAAAATGCAAATTATTCAATAACTGAATGAACTGTCATCAATTTATTAAAAATTAGTTCGGTTTTTCTGTTATTTTACAGCAATTATTTTTTATTATTATTAACAAAATAAAAAAAATATATGACTCCAATGCGCAACCAATGTTTACTTGTGATATTAAATTAACAACAAAATTGCAATAAAAAGACATTTTTTCTCTTTCTTTTTCTATTTTATAGAAGCATATATATATATTTATCTCTTTCTTTCGCTGTTTTTTCAAAAAATTATCTTAAAATTATTAATAATGCGGCAGATTCTCAAAATTGTTATCTTTGTCTAATAACTTATTTTAATACACACAGAGCCATCTTTCCATATTTGTGATAATTACTTATCCACATATCAACCCTGCAACAAACTAACATATGTACCAAAATGTCATTTGGTGATTTAGAATTTCAAAAGTAAATAATGGTTAAGTGGCAAAAATTATTTTCTGGTGTTTATAATTAATTTGGGTTTTAATTATTTATTAAATAATATTTTTGTCAAACAAATATAATTGGGCCTATTCGTACCGCACGTAGCCAAAGTGTCTTGCTCTTACTTTTAAGAACATTACACTTGTTTTGAAGAACTTTTGTCTTACTTTGGAGATATTTGTATATTCCTGTCTCACTTTCCGTGTTCTTGAGAGAAGGGTGAAGGATATATACGATGTATACCGAACGCTATTACTGACTATAAACTATGTATGCTAGAATCATCGTATCATAGAAATGTACACGATATGATTTTACTCACAGAGTACTAATTTAAATACAAGAGTAATATTGTACTAGATTTTAGATAAAATTTCTTGTTAATAATAATACGTGAAAGTTTCTAGTACAATATTACTCTTGTATTTAAATTAGTACTCTGTGAGTAAAATCATGTCGTGTACATCTCTATTATACGATGATTCTAGCATACATAGTTTATAGTCAGTAATAGCGTTCGGTATACATCGTATATATCCTTCACCCTTCTCTCAAGAACACGGAAAGTGAGACAGGAATATACAAATATCTCCAAAGTAAGACAAAAGTTCTTCAAAACAAGTGTAATGTTCTTAAAAGTAAGAGCAAGACACTTTGGCTACGTGCGGTACGAATAGGCCCATTATTTTGAATAAGAAAAAAAATAAATTCTTAATGGGGTATTTGACAGTAGTTGAAAAAATATCTATTTTGATTTTTAAATAATTACTCGAGTCATAATGATACTGAATATTGCTTTTTTACAGGTTATTTCATTCAAAAATATAAAAATTTTAATTAAATAAAATTACAAAATTTACGTTAAAAATGACGTAATCAAAAACATCAAGCAAAAGCAGCTTACGTCACAAGCTCGTTCGAATATGTAGGTATTATATTGTAGTTAGGAAAAAAATTGTTTATTTTTTTGGTAACTATGAAAGCAATTTTTCATTAGGTATGTATTAATTTTCATTACTAGACCTACTACTACTACTTAATGTTTTAGAGCCAATGACGTCATACGATTTGAAAGAGATAGAACGTATCGTTTTGGCGATCTTTTTAAAAACTGAAATTTTATCGGTGATTTTTGATGTGGTTTTCAATTTTACAACGCATATATATAGTTCAGAATAGTAAACTTTTATTTTTGAAAAAGATTAGCAAAAATTACAAAATAAAATGTTACATATAATTCCTTTTGTGTTTAATAAAATTTCAGTTACTACATTACAAACAAAATTGCAACTATTACTGCTGCTTCTATGGCGCGGAACTTTTTTATTACATTACATTAGGTACCATAGATTAGATAACCTATACAATAATACCAACATTATATTTAAATTTTAAACATAGAGTATATAAACATTCTAAAGTTAATTTCAGATTACACACAAAAATAAAAAATACCTATTTCAAACTAATCACTTTAACACTTTCCCTGATTATTTGAAATAAACAAAAAATAATAAATGTCTCTACGAAAGTCCCAACTTTCTTGACAAAATAACAAGCCGCGTCCTGGGTAATGGCTTAGTCATTATATCCGCCAATTGATTTTCAGTTGAAATTTGTTCAATCGCAAGTTTAGCCTCGGACACCTTCTCACGAATAAAAAAGTGCTTGATGGAAATATGTTTCGTTCTACGGTGAAATTCCGGATTTTGAGCCAATCGAACTGCTGCTGAATTATCAACCTGCAAAACCGGAACTTTCTCCATCAATACAATTCCTCTAAATAATCTGTTGAGCCAAATAATCTCTTTGGCTGCTTCGTTCGCCGCTACGATTTCGGCTTCTGTTGTGGAAGTGGCCACCATTGCTTGACGGTTACTTAACCACGATACGGCTCCTCCTGCATACTTGATTACTACTCCGGAAGTGGATCTACCAGTTTTTGAACAACCTCCAAAATCAGCATCACTGTAGCATTCCAGAATACCTTTACTTTCACCCGATCGATATTCAATTCCTATATCACTAGTGCCTGCGATGTATCGAAATACTCTTTTGACCCTTGATACATCTTCTAATGTTGGATTTTCTAACGATCTTGATAGAAATCCTACACTGTATGCTAAATCTGGTCGTGTCCCAAGCATCAAGTACATCAGCGCACCAACTGCTTGTCTATATGGAAAGTTGTGCTCCTTACTGCGTTCTTTCCCAATTGTAGACATCTCTGGGGTTTTCAGAATTGGCGTTGACACCGGTCTGCATTCTGCAAAATTAAATCTTTCTAAAATTTTACTTACGTGTGCTTTCTGACTTATTTTTATTCCGGCATCAGTCTGTTGAATTTGCAGTCCTAAAAAGTAATCTGCCTTTTTGGACACAATTTTAAACTCTTGTTTAAGTTCTTCTAAGAAAGTTTCCAATTCTTGAAAATCTGTCGCTGTCACTAGCCCGTCATCCACATATACAACTAAGATAAGTTTTTTTCCATTTCTTTCCCGAATGTATAGACATGGATCGGCTTCACTGACTTGAAAACCCAAATTTGAAAGAAAACCCCCGAGGCGTGCATTCCAACACCTTGGCGCTTGTTTTAATCCATACAAACTCTTATTTAGTTTGCATACTCTATTTGTTCCATCGCTATATCCTTCAGGTTGCTGCATATAAATAACTTCTTCAAGTTCTCCATATAAAAATGCTGTCGAAACATCGAACTGTGACAAATGCATCTTTTCCATTGCTGCTATACTAAGAATTGACCTGATGGTGCTTAACTTTGCTACTGGACTGTACGTTTGATTGTAATCAACACCTTTGCGTTGTTTAAATCCCTTGATGACAAGCCTAGCCTTATATCGCTCAATACTGCCATCTGGATTTTTCTTCAAGCGAAACACCCACTTACATGGTATTGCGACCGCTTTTTCTGGTAGCACTGTTAAAGTCCAGGTCTTGTTTTCGATCAATGAATTGACTTCTTCATCCATTGCTTTCTGCCATTGTTCACTTTGCTTATTGTTGGGATTAATAGCTTCTTCGAAGTCTTGTGGAGTATCTGACATATCTAAATCTTCTAGTGTTAGAACATAATCTTGTAAATGTGTTGGCATGTTCAACGTTCTGCGATCTCTAAGTCGCTGCTTTTGAGTTTGATGATCTTCTGTTTCATCTTCTGATTCCGAATCAGTGGCTTCACTGTTCAAATCAAGTTTTGATTCATTGTCTTCGCCTTGTTCTTGAAAATTAGCTTCATTTTCTTCTTTTTGTACTTCTTCTCCTTCTTCTTCTTTTGTTTTATCATCCCGAAATGGCCTTATCATATTGTTTTCACAACCACTACATTTTTCATCAAATGTTACATCTCTTGATAGAATTACCTTGTGTTCTGTTTTAATAAAAATTCTGTACCGTTCATCTCCATCGTATCCTACTAAATATCCCTTAATAGCTTTAGGATCCATTTTCTTTCTTTTTTGATCTGGAACGTGTACATAGCATGAAGATCCGATAACACGTAGATGTTTAATCCTTGGTTTTTGACCAAACCAGAGTTCATGTGGGCTAATTCCTGTAACGGAAGATTTTCCGGTACGGTTCAGAACGTAAACGGCAGAGTTAACCAGCTCAGCCCAAATTGCTTCTGGAAAACTAGCTTCTAAATTTGAGTATTTGAACGTTCTCGCCATTTCAACTACCGTTCGGTTTTCTCGTTCGCTTCCACCGTTTTGCTGTGGTGTGTAAGGTGCTGTCAATCTTTGCGTTACACCATGAATTCGTAAAATTTCTCTTACATCGTCGTTATCAAATTCTCCACCATTATCACTCAATAGTTCTTGTACGGAGTGTCCCAGTGTTTTAGCATGTACAAGTATCTCTTGCAACTTGTATTTTACTTCCGATTTTTCTTTAATAATAAAACCATAGCGATACTTCGTATACATATCCTTAAAAATGACCAAATATCGTTTCTTTGAAAAAGATTCACAGAAGGGTCCACAAACATCGGCTGACATCAGTTGACCCGGCCTCGTAGCTTGTCTTCTTGTCCCGAATGGTAACCGATGTGCTTTCCCAAAAATACATGGTTCACACAACTCTTGATCTAATTTAACTTTAATTCCTAGTTGGTTTTCTAGCATTTCTTTGATGTGGCGTTTATCTTGATGACCCCATCTTTCATGATATAACTGTAGTAATGACTGACTACAATTAGCTACATTAAAAATTTCTGTGGGTTTGGTAAGAACTTTTATCGCTGCGCTGAATAAAGTTCCACCAACCTTACGAGTACCTTGAAGCACCGTTTTTCCTTTAATGTTAAGCCAACATTTAACTGCTGTTGATCTAAACTCACTGTCTTGATTTCGATCTTGCGCTGCTAAAATTGATACTAAGTTTCTTGTTAACTGTGGTACGTACCATACATCATTCAAAGTCATTATTTCATCTTTGTTCTCAACGCGTGAAACTATCTGAATTGTGCCTTTCCCTAATGCTATCAGACTCTCTTTGCCTGCTGACTGTATACTGTGAGTAGTATCAAATTCTTCGAAATTAAGAAAATAATCTCTTCTATTAGTGACATGTTTAGTGGCTCCATTGTCTATCCACCAATCTTCTGTTTTTACTACATCAATTGCATTAACTTCATTGCAAATTGACAACAGGGCTTCACTAGTATTGACTGAAGTGCTCTGAGTGTCACTTGACACATTTTTCTTTGGTCTTCCGTCGGAATTCCACTTGTAGCAATCTTTGACCCAATGTCCCTTTTTCTTACAATAGTTGCAAATGTCCTTCTTTGACAGATGCGTATTTGATCCTTTGTTGTAATGCTTATTTTTCGATTTACTTGCTTTAGCAACTAATGCTTCTTGAACGACTTTTTCGCTACTGATACTTTTACTGCTATTTCTTTCAAATAAACATAACTGCATGGTCAGCTCATCGAACGTTTTCTCGGCGTCCTTGGTTAATAACATCCAACTAGACCGAAACGTTTCAAAATGACTGGGTAATATCTGTAGGGTCTTACAGACTAACAATAAATCTGGCAACTCGTTTTCACCTTTGGTTTTAAGTCCGTTGTTGAGTTCATTCCATAAGTTCCGTAACTTTGCAACATGAGTAGAGACATCTTCACCTGGTGTCCAACTAAATGCAAATAAGTCTGTACATATTTTGAACAACTGATCTTTGAATGTTGCTTCAAATTGTTGTTTTAGTGCTTCCCAAGTGTCATAAGCTGTATCTTTATCCATTACCTTTTGATATACCTCATCAGACATCGAACTCGTCATCATAGTCTTTGCGTAACTGTTTGCTTTACGGTACAAATCTGACTTTTGCTTATGCTTTTTAATTTCACTCTCCGTAGCACTTTCAGACAAAGGTTCGAGTTTTACTACCTTCCCGTCGATGACGTCCAATGCTCCTTCTTGGTAATCAAGTAAATCACGAATTTTCCTTTTCCAAATTGGCCAGTCTACATTACTAGATAAGGGCTTTACGTGCTTTGCCAAATCCATTTTGAAAACTTCTCTCAAAACAGTAATATTTCTTTGACAATACTTCACGATTACACTAACTCCTTGAAAGTTATTTTTAACTTAAACCACAGTTTAGTTTTTGTCCTTCAAAAATTGAATTCGAACCATACTTATACGCGCCAAAATTGCGAACACGTGGCTGAACCCATAACCTGATGTGGTTTTCAATTTTACAACGCATATATATAGTTCAGAATAGTAAACTTTTATTTTTGAAAAAGATTAGCAAAAATTACAAAATAAAATGTTACATATAATTCCTTTTGTGTTTAATAAAATTTCAGTTACTACATTACAAACAAAATTGCAACTATTACTGCTGCTTCTATGGCGCGGAACTTTTTTATTACATTACATTAGGTACCATAGATTAGATAACCTATACAATAATACCAACATTATATTTAAATTTTAAACATAGAGTATATAAACATTCTAAAGTTAATTTCAGATTACACACAAAAATAAAAAATACCTATTTCAAACTAATCACTTTAACAATTTTTATTAAAAATATAATACAAAATAATTTAAAAATGTGTATTATGTGTTTAGTAAGAAGTAATAAACACACTAAGATGGTTTTTAAAAAATTGTCAAATATCCCATTTAAAGTAATTTATTCTGTGCCCAATAAATGGCAATTGAAAAAGTATAGAATAGATTAACTTTGACATGATTTTGACTGGTATTGGGGGAATTTTGATGAATCAGTCTGGCAACACTGAGCGTCGTTAACAAGTGTCAAAAGCAAACAAAAATAAAAAAACACAAAACAGCCGTCAAATCATTATTTCTACAGACTTTGTTTGTGATAAAATAGAAACCAGAAATGGAGAAATCGATTCATGAAAGTCTTTATCCGTTGGAAATTAAAGTGGAAAAAGATGAAGTGAATGAACCTGCGCATGTAATTGATCGTACATTTGAAATTAAAATGGAGAAAAGTGCAGTGACTGAAGTGCATGATAACAATTTAGTGTTATCAACAGAAAATAAACTTTTTGGATGGACTAAATTGTCACGAGAAAATAATAGTTTGGCAGATACAAAATATCATACAGACTTACAACAGCAAAATGTAAAACTGGTAAGTACTAGACTTGAATTGTAAATTTTAGAATAAAATTATGCAGATATTTTAACGAAAATAACTAATTATCACATTTTAGGAATGGAGTGAATCTATGATAGATTTAAACCGTTTACATACGGAAATTAAAATTGAACAAGATGAAACTGATGAAAATTACTGGACAGATTTAACAGAAAATAAAATTGTATGTGTTAACAAAAAACTAGTTCAGTGTGATATATGTACTAAAACATTTAGTACTTTAAGTTATTTAAAAATACATAAAAGAATTCATCGTGGATTAAAACCATTTGAATGTAACATATGTACTAAAACATTTACTACTTCAGGTGAATTAAAAACACATGAGAGATATCATAGTGGTTTAAAACCATATGAATGTAACATATGTACTAAAGCATTTGCTACTTCTAGTGTATTAAAAACACATGAAAGAATTCATAGTGGCGAAAAACCATACAGTTGCAATATATGTACTAAAACATTTATTCAGTCAGGTAATTTAAAGAAACACGAAAGAATTCACAGCGGTGAAAAACCGTATGAATGTAAAATATGTACTAAAACATTCAGTCAGTCAGATACTTTAAAAACACATGAAAGAATTCACACAGGCGAAAGACCATACAAGTGTAGTGAATGTTCTAAAGCGTTTACTACTTTAAGTTCTTTAAGAAAACATGAAAGACTTCACATAGGTAAAAAACCATGACAAGTACAATAATTGTTCTGAAACTTGATGTAGTTTTAAAAGATATAAAAAAAACAAACTTGTACTGATTAGTGCTGATATAAAAATTGTCATTGTCCCTGCTTGTATACTGTTACTTTACTCTGGGTTTTGGGTACATAAATATTGTGTTTACTATTCGGCTTAGCAAACCATTTTGGATCGTTTAATGCAAGGAACAGAGAACAACTATGGCCTGATATAATGTTAAATAATAACAAACAACTAAGCAAGCGCATATGACTTGCTGCTTCACTGCATTGTGGTAATAATATATTATATGTATACTTAACATTATTCAACACACTACTTTACCATGTTCTCTGTTCGTTGCACAGAACCTGAGTCCGAAGTGGTTTGATGAGCTAGACGATATATAATAATATCGTACAATCTATCGTACATATACTGTTATACAGTTGATCCTTTTTTTGTACGATGGATAGGGACCGCATAAAAAAATCGCACAAAAAAAATATACTTAAAAACTTCATAAATAGCTATAAAAAGTATTGTTCGATCCAGATTGTAAAAAAAACTTTTTTTATGTGGTAGATCGGGACCGCATAAAAAAAGTTGCATCGAAAAAACATAACTCAAAACGCTCAAAACTTAGAAATTTCCTTAGAAGTTGCTTCTATAAACAAGATAAAGCATTAATTTACACGTAGAAACATTTTATTTCAATTTTATAATATTATGAAAATTTTGAAATATACATCTGTAAAAAAATTAAATTAGGCAATAATTTATGTTCTTATGCAATGTATTGATTAAATGCTTAAAAGCCGTTAAAAAGTATTTTTATCAAAGAAGTTATTATAGTAAATGATTAAGTTTCTTACTGTCTGTTGATTTTGATTTATATTATGCATTTTAATGGCCATTTTTTTAAAACCGTATAAAAAAATCGCATAAAAAAGGACCGCATAAAAAAAGGTTCAGCTGTACTGTATAATAATAATAATAATAATAATAATAATTAACAATAAATACTTAATTAATTAAAATTCACATAGTGTTTGAAAAATTATCAAAACTGGATCGGCTGGGACTCGAACCTGGATCTCTTGGTGCTAGCCAAGCGCCTTATCAATTAGGCCACCGACTGTTCGTTCGAGTGCCACTCCAATTTGAACCGAACAAACGGTTCGAATTGGAGTGGCAAACAAGATCCTAGGTTCGAGTTCCAGCCGATCCAATTTTGATAATTTTTCGAACACTATGTGAATTTTAATTAACATAACGAATTGGTCATACATACCAAAGTAAATCGAGTGTTCAAGTATCAGCTAAAGCTTGACATCAAGTGAACATATGAATATTGTTGTGTGTGTAAATACGAACAAAAGTCCGCCATACATTAATAATGTTTCACAGGCACTCGATAACATTTGAAATTAAAAATACTTAATTGTATAAAATTAATTGATGTCAAATTTATTTAATTATCCAATTTTAACCAATTTTTTCTTGGCTAACGACAAATCTCATATGAATTGGAATTAGCAATAAATAATTATACATTCGCTTGTAATTTAAATACAGTCTGTTTGAGAGAAGAACATACAAATTTTAACGTGAGAAAATACTGTTGGCATTAGAGTGCATAGAATCTTTTTAAGATTTCGTAGTTTTAACAACGAAATCCGTATGAATTTGTGATTTCTGTTATTGCATGGGGGTGATCTACTGAAACTTGACCACTTTGTATTAGTTAATGGCGGATCATACGTAAATTTAATAGTGTCGTTTTTTAAAGCGCTATTACTGAAATTTTTTTAAAACCCTTATACAAAGTAAAACGTTTGGATAATCATATTATTAGCAAATTCAAGGTTAATTTAAATATAATATTAAATAAAAGCAAGAGATATTTTATCACAAGAATTGTGGAAAACTCCAGCTACTGAACTACGCAATCCTAACTTAACGCGTATTTTGTAAGAATATAAGTATTCTAACCTGTTTTTAAAATATATAATTGTGTTAATAAAATTATAACCACCCTTCTGTTGCGCCATTTTATACAAAAGGTTATTAATAAAATTATACGTGTTTTAGATGTTATTTTTTATTGTTACTATATTACTAAACTTAAGGGAGGAGTTCACGCCAGGACGAGTTCACGACGGCTAATAAACTAATTTTTTTCGAATCTCGTTTTTTGTTTTTATTTTGTTCTGTGGTTCTTTACAAACACGGTGATATATAAAACATGGCCAAAAACTTTTTTTTCGAGTAGAAAAATATTTATTTGTGAGCCGTTGCACAGCCAAGTTGCTGCTCCTTTGCAAACAACGCTCGCCCTCCCTCGCGATTTGATCAGTAATATTTAATTTTGATGTGTATATGAGTTATAGTATGCACTGAGATAATGTTCTTTTATTTGTATGTCTTTGTAGACGTTTTAATAAACAGTGAGTAAACCGCTTTTTTTGTTATTATTTTTGTTTTTTACCGTTTCCTGAAAGTTGTGTTTTTCCCGACAAGGAAAATCATATCTCAAGTTCTAGAAAAAATAGACTTAATTTTTTTTAAATTTTGTTCATAAACATATTGCGCATAAAGTGGAGTATGCTTTTTCCATTTGAACAGTTGTAACTATTTTTAAACATTTTTTTTTTTTAATAAAAAATTGGTTTTTATAATTTTTAGAAGTTTGGGATTACAATTTTATAGTTAATTTTTAAAATTACATGAAACCCATACTCAGCTTTATTTGACAGGTCCTTTAGGAATAAAACAATGAAAAAATGTTTAAAAAATATTCATTACTTTTTGAGATATGACCTTCCTTGTAAACGCTTAAAAACTTGTGAAAAAGGGCCCCCTACCCCCACAGGGAAGAGTAATGAATGTTTCAAAAACAAAATTTTCTCTTTGAAACCCTCCCTAATTTGAAAAAAAATTTCTACAAGCAAAATAATCATAAATAAAAAAGTTGCTTTTTTATTTGAACCTCCCCTTAACATGTTTCTTCCCAAAGAGCCTCGCTACTATTCCGTAGCATGTATACCGTCTGTCGCCAAAATCAAACGTCACAGCGAGCTTGCGCACCAAATTATTTTGATAAATTTCATATCTATGAACACGAAATCTACGTCTGTATGTATGTGTGTCATACGTCACACTCAACCTGTAGCAACTGGGTATACCTGTTGTAATGTATAGGTAGTCGAAGCCGACATGTGCGAACGAAATTTTAGTTATTACTGCCTTTTTTTTTGAATCAGTCCTCTAGTTTGTAAGTTACAAGTCCTTTGGGACAAGTTCTGTTACAAAACGTTTTATAACAAAATATTCTGGCGAAGACACTTTGGCTAACGTACGATTTTTAATAAACTGCAGTTGGCAACACTGACAATATAAAAGAAAACTGTTCTTTGACGATAAGTACACATGATATATTATATTTCAGATACAATTGATCATCAAGCGATCTTATTTTCGAAACAAATCAATCTTCCATTTTTTTCTAAAAACAAACTGCAGATTTAAAATGTACGCAATGCAATAATGAAAGAGATAAAGCCAAGAAATAATGTTTCAATGTATTTGTATAGGAGACGTCCGGAGACGTCAAAAACGTTTGCCGATTCTTATTTTTACCTTTTACACATTTAAATCTAATGTTGCCAGTTTTCAGCTTTTTAAAAAAGATCGATTTTTTTATTAATACCCCTTCTTATTAAAATTAAAAAGTAAATTGTATTATTTTTAAAAATAAACGACTGTTAATTGTAATTTTAACCGATTCAGTGCCATTGGCATGTTAATATGCCAAAGGAAACAAAGAGGGAAATATATCTTGCAACAAAAGACAAGACTATATTTTTAAAGTCATTAATCATTTTGACATTTTTAAGCTGCACTGGAATGGTTTAAATTGAAAAATATTCTTTCTCAGTTCTATAATAAAAATAAATCACAAGTACACTAAAAATCCACACTGGGTTATTTTCTAATAAAAATTTTTCCCAAAAAATGTTAAATTAAAATTAAATTGATGCCTCTCTAGTTGTCCAACTTGCTTTAAAATGAAATAATAATAAAAAAATAGTACTGTGAATAATTTTATATATAGATATTTACAGAAATATGTAAAATTTGCTTCTAATAATTTTTATTGAATGTTTTAACATAATTGAATTTGTAATGTATTATAAGAACATGAAAAAATTTGTTTATTATTGTTAGCAAAAAAATTTTCGACGGTTTGACTAATACTCATACTTCATACACATACTGCATACATATGTACCAATACCAAATCAATAAAGTATTCAAATCAACATTTATTGTCAACTATAAAAACACACTGCAGTGTTGGGTTGATCTATGGCAGCAAATAAAAGACAAATACCTATCTATACATATACAAATAACAAGTATGTAGTACGTACGCTTCTTGTAAAGTCAGTGTTATACATATATTATAATTTAATAAAATTAAAAGTACGCAAGATATTGTGTGATACACACAAAGTGGGAATGTCAAATTATAAGAATGGTAGATAATGGTTTCTTCATTCTCTTTACTTAAGTTTTTATAGAATGTATTTTACTTAAAATTAATATCATAATGACATCTGAAATAATTTTAAAAAAATTATTACATGTTCCAAGAAGTAGTTTAATAATGACTTTAATGCTATATGTACCGTGTATAGGAAAGGATAAGATACTCGATGTTATGCAAAACATAACAATATTTATATTTTATGAAATTAAGGATACTAAAATCTTAGGAATTACAATATTTCCAGAAGTACGCAGATAATATGTAAAAAATTTTCTCTCTTTATCAATGTTTTTAAACCTCTTTTACAAACAAAAATTATTTGGCAGCCATTGAATTAAATATTTGTATTATACCGTATTATATTTTTATTTAATGAATGTCGTAGAATACAGAAACTAACATTTAGTAAATATTTCGAAAAAAGAAAATTTATCTTGGAAATGTTAGTTTAATACCGACTTTATAAAGTATTATACCTATACATATGTACATATACAGTGTAAACGGTGTAACCGATCTTCAATATTATTATTTTACTAGCTTTGACCCGCGGCTTCGCCCGCATTGAATTCGATCCTCTCCCCCGTTTTGTATGCCCCTTCTTCTCCCGGGAACCTTCAATCGGGATAAAACTATACCGACTAAAACTATCATATAATTCGGTTCAGTCATCCCACAGAAACCTTTAATCATGATAAGATTATCCTATGTGTTAACTCAGGATAAATAGTGCCTGTGTACCAGATTTCATCGAATTAAGTTTAATTTTGTGGGGCGTGTTTGAAAAATTTTGTATCCCTCAGGAACTCACAACCGGGATAAAATTTAGTCGATGTGTTAATTCAGTGTACAAAGAGTGTGTATATAAAATTTTATCAAAATCGGTCCAACCGTTTCAGCGATTTGATTTTGATTTAATTAGTGGATATAATAAGGCTATGAAAAATATTTTATACCTAACATTTTATTGCAATACTCTCGGTGTAAGGTAATTCATAAATAAATAATTAAATAGGCGTATACTTAAATTGTTATAACTTCAAAAATCCATTGCTTACTTTTATCATCTTTATGCAAATCTCTCTTATGTTTTATTTTTATTGGCTTATGTATGACATTCGGATTTTGAAAATCCAACTTATTTTAAAACTGTTAATCACATGTCATATACAATAGATAGTATTTTCTATACCCAAATAAGGGATTATTACGAAAAGAAATAATTTTAAACATAATTTCAAGTACCAGGTATAAAAAGAAAAAGGAAAAAAAATCATTTACATTATTCTCCGAAATTTTAAGATGAGTAGATAATAAAATATTTATTGATATGCATCTGATTTAAATAACTGACCTAATTTATATTTACACCTCTATAAATTCAATTATAATAAAACCTTATATTTAATAAATTGAGTGTAACTATAAGTAATTTATTCCACATGAATCTTCAGTCAGTAATAGAGATACTCACGGGAGTGCTTTTCTTAATCCGTTCCCGCCCACTCACAATTATACTCATCGCTCCCGTTCACTTCCATTCCCGTCGGAAAATTGTCACTTCTGCCCGTTTCCTTCAAATTAGTCCCGTTCCCGGTAAACCCGTTTTATACCCATCGCTCCCGTTCACTCCCATTTCCATGGAAAAATTGTCACTTCTGCACGTTTCCTTTAAATTAGTCCCGAACCCGTTTTCTTTATTTCCGGTCCCGCTTTATCAAAAAAATTTTTAATTTTAAATAACGAAAATAAAAATGTAACATTCCCAGCATATTTATCCACCCCCACCCGTTTCAATTCCCGTCAAAAAATTTCCACATCTGCGCGTTCCCGTTCCCGGCGGTAAGACTCGAGAGAACCTTTAAAACTCTCGGTCCGATTTCTATCTCTAATCGGTAATAAATGATTCTTTATTAATTGAGAGTTAATGTCTCTGTACCAGATTCCATCGAAATAATTGTTATCGAAATCGTTTCAGTGATTTTGTCGTGATTGAATGATTGGTTTTGTATCCCATAGAAACCTCCTATCGAAACAAAATCATCCTAGGTGCGGATTCAAGGTAAATAGCGTTTGTATACAAAGTTTATACTTTTAATTTCAAATGTTATCGAGTGCCTGTGAAACATTATTAGTGTATGGCGGATTTTTTATCCGTATTTAAAAGTGATCGGTGGCCTAGTTGGTAAGGCGCTTGGCTGGTAACCAAGAGATCCGGGTTCGAGTCCCAGCCGATCCAGTTTGGTAATTTTTCAAACACTATGTCAATTTTAATTAACATAATGAATTGGCCATTTGCCAAAGTACATCAAGTGTTCAAGTATCAGCCAAAGCTGAACATTGAGTGAACATATGAATATTGGTGTATGTTTAAATACGGATAAAAAATCCACCATACACTAATAATGTTTCACAGGCACTCGATAACATTTGAAATTAAAAGTATAAAACTGCGTCTCGCATTAGAGAGAGGTTGTGTTTGATTGATTACTGAATTGGAGTGGCTCTCGAACAAGTGATCGGTGGCCTAGTTGGTAAGGCGCTTGGCTGGTAACCAAGAGATCCGGGTTCGAGTCCCAGCATATCCAGTTTGGTAATTTTTCAAACACTATGTCAATTTTAATTATACAAAGTTTCATCACATTGAGTTCAGTCATTTTAGTGTAATGGAATAACTAATTTAGTGTCCCACGGGAACCTTCAATCGGGATAACGTTATTCTCTGTTTTAACTCAGCATAAATAGTGTCTGTGTACAAAATTTTATCAAATTCGGTTTTAGCAATACGTGACTGAATAATTGGGATTGTAACCCCCAGGAACATTCAGTTGGGATAAAGCTATCCTATGTGTTATTAAAATAATTCCAGTATGTATTCATAGTAAATAGTTTCTATATACCAATTTCACCGAATTCAGTTCAGTCATTTTGCTGTGGTTAAGTAACTGGTTTTGTATCCCACAGGAATCCTGAATCGGGATAAGATGATTCTATGTGTTAATTCAGGGAAAATATTGCTTGTACATCAAATTCCATCTGATTCGGTTCAGTTATTTGAGCGGGATTGATTAACTGAATTTGTATCCCTCAGGAACATGAAAACGGGATAAAATTATCCTATGTGTTATTAAAATTACTCCTGTATGTATTCATAGTAAATAGTTTCTAAATACCAATTTCACCGAATTCAGTTCAGTTATTTTGCTATGGTTAAGTAACTGGTTTTGTATCCCACAGGAGCCTTGAATCGGGATAAGATTATTCTATGTGTTAATTCAGGATAAATATTGCCTGTAAATCAAATTCCGTCGGATTCGGTTCAGTTATTTGAGCGGGATTGATTAATTGGTTTTGTATCCCTCAGGAACATGAAATCGGGATAAAATTTAGCCTATGTGTTAAGTCAGTGTATAAGAAGTTTGTACGTAAAATTTTATCAAAATTCGTTCAGCCGTTTTGGCGTGATTGAGCAACAAACATCCAAACATCCAAACATCCAAACATCCAAACTTTCACATTTATAATATTATTAAGATTAAGATTAAGATTTATTACCCCTAACAATTAGGAAAATAAAAAAATTCTACACATAGGTACGTAACATAAACAATTTTCTGTTTCTTTTTATGTTTACACATTCTCTCTTTTACAAGGTATTTTATTTCGGTATGGAAAAGATTAAAATTTATTTAGCTGTATCGTTTTTTATTCGAAATTTTTTCGTTTCGATAAATTTGGCAACAATCAGAAAAATTTAAAGATTATGTACATTTTATAGTTCTTATTCGTTTTAATTGTTTGAATATTTACGAAGTGAATGGCCGGCATTTCTTGGCGAAAGTTATTTGAAAATTCGTGTTATGTGTCTTTATACCTTTTAAAAATTTAGTGTTGCCTTAAAATTGTCAAAAAGGTCATTTATTCATTAATTAATATTCTGTTTATTTCATACTGTTCAGATTTTAACTCTTTTAAACAAACCATTTGGTAAAATTTTTTGTCTCAAAATGCCGAACTTTTTACTGCCAAGTGATAAGTACAATAGATAAGGCTACAAAAAAAGAAAAAGAAAAAAAATCAAAGATCCCAACATTAAAAAAGTGAACCCTAGGAATTAACAAAAAATAAATTATACTAAACTATGTTGATAAAATTGAACAATATTTAGAATTATACCGTATTGTCACAGATGGCGGCACCTGTACCAGTGAATATACATATACATATCACAGTATTTTGAGCCGCCATATTGCAGGATGAGTTAACTCGTCTTAATCATTTAAAGTGTTAAAATTTTAAAAATTTTAGTAGATGGTATATTGGATTTGGATAATAATGTAAATACATACATTTATGATAAGTTTGTACGTTCAGCAAAAATTGTGAAGCATTATACTCCATATAAGCGAATGCACCACGTTTTTTTTCACGGCGGACATAAAACGCAAAAAGTTACATTTTTTTTCTGAAAAAAAAACGCGTCATTTTTGTAACTCGTATAAATATATGACAATATACGCACTGGCGCAGTTCAGCACACGGTTTTCTTGATTAGTGTGGTTATGTATCATATTATCACCATTACAAACTAGAGGGCACGCATTAAAAAATTAACATACATTATATATTAAAACAACAATTTCTAACATGGTGACTGATTATTTTTATTCCATAATTTTTAATTGTGGCTGTACTTCAGAAATTAAGTATTTATACCGTGAAAAACTATGAGAAAATATTTAACGTGCATTAATTTTTTGAATGCGTGCCCTCCGGTTTATAATGGTGAAAGCTCCGTTAGCTAACGTTAGGCCCGTTAAGCTAACAAAATTTTCGTCCCGAACGCCACCAATATTTATAACAATAATAATATAACATCAGTTAATATAAAAAAATGCTGGCGTTCGGGACAAAATTTTTGTTAGTCTAACGGGCCTAACGTTAGCTAACGGAGCTTTCACCGTTACAAACCGAGGGTATGCATTCAAAAAATTAACATACATTATATATTAAAACAATAATTTCTAACATGGTGACTGATTATTTTTATTCCATAATTTTTAAATGTGGCTGTACTTCAGAAATTAAGTATCTATACCGTGAAAAACCATGAAAAAATATTTAACGTGCATAATTTTTTTTAATCAGAGCCCTCTGGTGTGTAACGGTGAAAGCTCCGTTAGATAACGTTAGGCTAACAAAATTTTCGTACCGAACGCCAGCAATGTTAAATCTATGGAGGGTAAATATCAGGAGGACTATCTTGGCCGGAAAACAATAGAAAAATAGTTCAAAAACTGACCCATTTTACGTACTAAGTAACAGTTCAAAAACTCACCAGAATAGCGCTAGAGTAGCAAAAGAGTATAGTGATATTTTTGTGTTGAGTTTTATAAAAATTTTTAAAATAATAAAACTATTATATGTAACAATTATAATAAAAAAAAACAATAATTACATAACAAAGCGGATGTTTTTCTTCTCTAAATTTACCCTTTTGCTATAGTAGCGCCACCATTATTTACGCCTTTCTATGGACACTTTTTGATACAGAGATGGTGCTTCTGATATCTACCCTCCATAGTTAAATCCAACTTTGTTTAACCGCCATATTGGTCAACACTTTAACCAATGGGCCAAACTACTATATAATAGTTAGTATCCCGGTTGTCGCCAAAAATTTATGTCACAAAAATGGGAGGAACTTCCCCACTTTCTATGGTTATATACATATTTAGAGTTTGTCTCTGTATGTGTGGTGTAGTTGATGTTCGTGTATGTGATATTCCGTATGTATGAATAGCTCGGTGGCTGGAGGGAGATGATACATATACCATACCTACACACTCGACAATGATACGTATACATAATGTCTGGTGTAATATGTATGTACTCTAGGCTTACGTATTCATGTATTACATTGTTGCAACAATCAATGTCCGAACCGCTACAAGTGTTGTGGACGGCTGAATCACCTAAGCGATATCTGATACACTCTTGACACACCACTAGCTACAATTTTTTACACATACGCTGAAGACTTGCCTTTAATTCTTTTTTGGTTTCATTTTTATATACATTGAATACATATATCCCTGTACTCTTTCTATCTAGTCAATACTTCAGAGTGTACAAGAACGACTTCCTACATTTTCTTCAAATGCATTCTTATTCCTACTGGTAGGAGCACAGACCTTAACACTTCGTTTGCCATGTGGGTTGTCACCTATATGCCACTATTCTGTGTATGCCACGTCTGTACCACGTATCTCAGAGTACCAGAGACAACATATCTATCTCTGTACTACTGAAACCAGTGTAACCAGTAAAGGATAGAAAATATGTTATATACGTGCACTAGGTTTACTTTGTATTTGTGCGGTGATCTGTCTTTGTGTGAGTGATCGGAGGTGGTGGTGGCCGTGCTGTCGCATGCATATGTTTGATAGTACACTCCTGTATATGGCTCCGTGTGGCGGTTGCAGTGGCGACGCGTGAAATTATTAGCTGGGGAGACAGTCTTTTTTACCATATTTTTAAGTAGACTTGTTTTGTGTCTATTTTTATTTCGAAATTTGTAGTCTTTCTAAGCCTTATTTAAGTTTTTTTTCTATAACAGACCTTCTGACTCAGTACTTTAACTAAAATAAAAATGTTGAAATTTTAAGCAACCATTTGTACCTACTCCACCAAGGGTAAAAGATATTGAAATTTTTGTTTTGTTTTGCGGTTAGTCTGAATTAAAGGTTTTAAAAAAATGTAGAATTTTAAAATAATTAGTTCTGAAATTAGTCCTTTAGATATATTGTAGTTTTTAAATTAGATTCGTATATTATTATATTTCTAAAGAAAAAAGGAAAAAATTTAAAACTTCTGATGTAAAAAACTTAAACAGATAGGGTAAGAGACCCGATGACCGATCACTATTTTTAGCTGTATCATTAAATTAGCTTAAAAAAATTAAAAAATAAACAAAACACCCATTTTTTTTTCTTAATAAGTATGAAACCAAGTTTTTTTAATCCAATGGATATGTTTTTAAGAAAATATAACCCAAAAATTTTGATTTATTAATGTTTTTGTTTTATAATTTGTTGACGTCTATTAAAAAGCAGACAGAAAATATTAACCTCCTTTGAAAGATCAATACACTGACCCCTATGAAGAATCGCGCATTAATGTACATCACGTACCTTCTACTATCGAATCTTTGAACCATTCTCTTTCAGCCACTTTGACACTCTATCCACTACAAGGGGTCAGTCTGTGTCATAGAGTATCACAGAATGACACCTTGTGAAACATAGCAGCAATGACAGAAGGGTTTAAATATTCGATAAAATAAACCACTAAAATACTGTATTTTCTTTCGCCTTCTAATTATGCTTTAAAAAACATTGTGTACATTCTAACATGATTCTAACTTATCTATACGCCATTGTGAATTTTTAAACAGTTAAATTAAGTATATGACGATAGATGACGTATATATTTATATATCGTTTCAAATCTAAATGTCTGACGTTTTTATTTCAATTTCGAAGTTTTAATTCAATATTAATTATTTTTCAGTTGATTTTACGTTCTGAAATAAATAAAATATTAAAGTGAAATTATAAAAACGGTTAGTTAAGTGTTTTAAACCCAAAAATTAATTAAAAATGTTTTTAAAATAAATATGCAATATATAATTTTCAAAATGCCGTACCCAACTCTAAAACTTGGATCCCAAGAAGGATCAGTCATACAAATAATATTTAACACATATAAAATTTAATTTAGCTATCCTAATCTCTTAAGTGGACTAATAACAATTATTTGTATACTTTTATTATGCTAATAACTTTAAAAATTCGGTGAAAAATGTTACAATTTATAACCCATGTGTTTTGAATAATGATCATCCACCATACTAAAAATTCACGAATTCAACAAAAATTGTTATATATATATATATATATATATATATATATATATATATATATATATATATATATATATATATGTATTTCTTAAATTAAGTGAGGAGACATTAAATGTGAGGTGAATTTAAATTGAAAAATAATCATTCTATTAACAATAATTTTTTTTATCAAAGGTTTCTTTCAGAAATAACTTCATTAAGATATAAATGTCAAAACTGATCGGACTTATAACCCCGATCGACAATGGGGTCTTTTACCCTAGTAGAGAAAAACAAATTGAAAATAAATACTTACAAATTTTATTAAAAGGTTCCAATGTTTAAATAATAAATAACAAAATCTAAAATTCATTAAGAAATATTTAAAAAATTGAACTGAACAAAAAGCAAACAAGCAGTTAATTAACTAACAACAAAAATATTTGAATTTTGTGTAACAATAAAATACATAAAATAAACTGTTGTTATGTGTACGTATATCGTTGATCGTACGTATACAGAATAGCAAATGCATACGTTTAGACAAATTAATCTGTGTCTTCCTTAGGGGTGAATAGATATGATATTGCGTTATTGTTTCAGTTTTTTTATTATTATTCAAAAAATACTGAATATAATTTGATAATTTTATACCATTAGAAAGACTGCTACATTTTACATATAGATAAGAAAAAATTATTCTAAAATCTTTCTTAGTTTTTGAGTAATAAACTAATAATGATGTAAATAAATTGGAGAATATTACATAATTATGTACATGTCATGCAGACTGTGTGTGTAAATGTTTGAAATAGGCAGTGTCTGTAACACATACACACAGAGCAAAGAGAAACATTATTAACACCTTCAGTCCCACGGCTTCGGCATCCGAAAATAAGCAAAACATCCGCAGAGGCCGACCGCGATCAATATTTAGAATAAACAAAACACTTAAAAATATTTATAAAATAAATTTTATATTATTCTAATAAAAATAATTTATTACTACGTACCGGACACTTTTCATTTTTTGTACAGATATAAATATATGTTTTATCATCAAAATATCTAGCTTCATCTTTTATTTACAATAATAATATTTTTATACACATATGTATGTATGTGTGTATTGTGTGCTTGTATGTATATGTGTGCTTTATCAAAATAATAATAACTATATACTCATCTTTTGACCTGCATACACCATAACATATACATGTTGAATCATTTAGTGTTCTGTGAAATCATTTTATTTACTTGTTTACATAAAAATCCTTTCAAAATTATCGGCTTCCGGGGAAGTTTATTGTGAAAGTACTCGGGCCTCATAGTGTTAAGATTGTCTTCCTTGCCGGTGAATTGATATGATATTACATTATTGTTTCAGTTTTTTTGTTATTATTCAAAAAATACTGAATATAATTTGATAATTTTTATACTATTAGAAAGATTGCTACATTTTACATACAGATAAGAAAAAATTATTCCAAAATTTTTCCTAGTTTTTGAGTAATAATGATGTAAATAAATTGGAGAATATTACATACGTGCAGATTGTGTGTAAATGTTTGAAATAGGCAGTGTGTGTAACACATACACACAGAGCAAGGATAAACATTATTAAAATTGTCTTTTTCCCTTTAAATAGACTTGTATGAGTTGTATGGATGTAACCAGATGTAACCATACACAGACGTTCACATTTATGTAATGTATCAGGTTATATGTATATTATATTATTGTGTAATATGTTTTTGTAAACGCATATAATATATGTAATATATTGTACATATATTCATTTGTACATACGTTTTATTTGAAAATGTGAATTAGAAATGGCCAATATTATAAAAATTAGACAGTAATTTTAAATTTTATAAAATTTAATTTTTTTGGGGAGACACTGTCTCCCTTGTCTACTCCCACGCGTCGCCACTGGGCGGTTGTAACAATGCCAACAACAATCAACACAATTGACTTGTGATTGATCTACACCATGCCCCTGTCACTCTCCATTTAGTCTATTATAAAAAAATGGACCGTTTTCTGATGTCGCTGTAACTAATATACCAGATGGCGTTGATTTATTAGGGAATAAAATTAGAGTCGAGACATGAGGTTTAATAGTTCGCTATTTTTCATCTAAAATAAATTTGAAATAAATTAAATATTTAAAAAAATACTTTAATTCAACCTAGAAAGATTAATTAAATTAAAAATTTTAATTTTTCGTTAACATATAACTTGGTGACGATATTTTGTGCTCAATGTCACTAGCACTAAACAGGTTAAAATTTATGTACGTTATCTACTGGCAGGGAACGTGCTCCACGTACTGGCGGTATTGGCTTGCCCGCCTACATTCTGCAGCGAGTCAGCTTTGAGTTAAACCGACAATGGCGTGACGAGTTTTTGACTTGAATGTCGAAGTCAGTCGAAGTGTTCGCAAAAATTTTTGATTCCTATTAAATATCCAATAAACTGTGAAAATATTGTTTATAGAAAGAATATTAACAAAGATTATTATAAAAATAAATTTATTTCATAAAGTTTTAAAAAACTATTTACAATTGTTTTTACAAAATTTAATAAATACGCATTTTACGAAGTTCAAATAAACATTCAAGTTGTCATACGGCACATAGTGAACATAAAAACATCAGTTATAACAGCAGTTTGAATAAATGTAATTAATTTTTTGAAAATTTTGAAAAAAATCCAAACAATGGCCAGCGACTATTTTGGTAATGAACAGGCGGATAATATTGGTAACACCCCAGAATCCGATGACAGTGATACAGAATTTTTACAAAATAACGATGCCGATGAAAATATTGACGGGGCCGAACATTTTATGTCAACTTCTCAAGAGGAGACTACACATGTATTCGAATGGAAATACGGGGTGTTCACGCCCCAGGTATACAATTTTGATCCGAGTAATTCTGGATCAACATTGGAGGATTCAAAATATATGCGAGAAGTCGATTATTTTAAGGTGTTCGTAAATGAAAATTTAATAAATTTGGTTGCGTCCGAAACGAATCGACAGTATCACTATTTAACGAAAAATCTAACGTCACGTCCGGAACGACTTAAAAGTTGGGCGGACACGAACGCCGATGAAATGTACGTATTTCTGGCATTGTTCATGCTCATGTCACACAATTCGCGAAATCTTGTGGCCGATCACTGGTCCAAAGATAATTTATTGCACAGTCCAATATATTCGGAAACGATGAGTCGAAATCGTTTCCAGATACTCCTACGTATGTTACATTTTTGTAACAATGACGATCAGATACCTGGCGATCGCCTGTTTAAAATTCGCGCCGTTGTTGATGAGATTACGAAAGTTTTCCAGGAGAAAATGTATCCGTATCAGAATCTTTGCATCAAAGAGAGTATAATATTGTTTAAGGGACGCTCCATGTATAATCAATACATTCCGTCGAAGGAGGATCGTTTCGGGATTAAATTTTGTATGATATGCGATTGCGCCACTGGATACATTTTAAATTTTATCATCCATACCGGAAAAACGACCGAATACACACGATTCGAACACCTGGACATGAACGAGAGTATCTTGTTGTCGTTGATGGAGCCCTATTTGGAACGTGGACACACCCTCTACGTGGACGGCAGTTACACAACCCCCCTACTCTTTCAAACACTGTTCGAACTGAAGACAAACGCTTGCGGTATCGTTAAAAAATGCGTTAAACATATGCCAAAATTTCAACAAAAATTAGAAATTGGTCAAACGGAGGCATATCACACGGATAGTATATCCGCGCAACGATGGAAAGGCGCCAAAGAGGTGGTCATACTAACCACATGCCATTCGAATACAATGTGCGTGACAAAAGAAGCGAGCAATTCGAAACATCACGCCGTTATGAAACCAAAAAGTATCATCGAATTCAACAAGAATATACGCGCCATTGAAAAATGCGATATATTAATCGCCAACATCCATTCAATCAGAAAAACGATGAAATGGTATAAGAAATTATTCTTTCAATTGATCGATATTTGTATGATCAATGCGCATGCGGTGTACACGGAAAAAACCGGTAAACGCGTGTCATTAACGAAATTTCAATTGGAAGTAATTCGTCAATTGATAAATGATTATAAAGAGTTACACGAAGCGAAATTACCAACACCAAAGAAAAGGAAGGCGGATACACCGTTACGGCTGTATGAACGCCATTTTATCGAACGGATACCGTCCACGGCTAATCGACCGGCAACAATGAAACGGTGTGCGGTCTGTTTGCAACAGAAACGACGCAAGGAGACACGATTTCGCTGTAAACAGTGCGATGTCGCGTTGTGTATTGAGCCGTGTTTTGAAGTCTATCATACGAAATTAAATTATGCCGCATCATAAGAATTGAATTTTTTTATTTTTTAATAATTGTTACTTGTAAACAAGGGGAGGTTCGGTGTAGCCATTTAAAAAATTCGGTATTTTCTTTTTTTCCGTATATTTCTGGAAAATGCTTCACAATCAGTAAAATTGTAACTTAAAGACTTTCGCGTTTTGCATAACATTCGCTGTGAGCTTTCGGCCATATTCATGTTATGAAACGGCTCCTAAGCGGTTTTTCTACCTGCACTATCATCTGTTAGTAACATTCCAAAATAACATCTTACTAATAACACAGTTTATTAACTCTTTGCACTCAAGCAAAAAAAAGTGAGTTGTAAATAGGCTGGTAAGACATGTAGCACATGACAACGACCAACCTTCTTTTTTTGACGGATTCTTTTAACGTTCTAACCTTGTTTCCCCAAAGTTGAATACTAAATGCGCTAAATACGTCCTCAATGCTGTTTTTATTAGTTTTTAATTTTAAAAAGATAATTTAACGTGATTTTGTATTATTTTATTTAGAATTTTTTTAATAAATGAATGTGTTTGCAGTTATTAAATAAAATATTAATGTAATGTGAAGTATGAGCAGTCATTACAGTTCAACATTCAGTGTGTCATGTGGTACATGTCTTATGATCCAACAGACAAAACACCTTTAAATATGGTAGAGTTAATGGACAAACCACCTTGTCATGCTGTACATGTCTTATAAGCGCAAAGCGTTAAAAAATAGTTTTATAAAATTAGGGCAAAGGAGTATCACACATGTCATGAAGCTTCTTTTCTTTTTCGTAGTTTCATAGCTTCGTAGGATTTTTAATACTCTTTCCTTGACTTGATAAAACTTTTTTATTAAACTGTATTATCAATATGTTTCTTTGAAACGTCAACAGGTGTCAGTGTAATCAGAAATAAAGCCGCTGCAAGTCGCTTCGCCGAATGAATAGGACTTTATTTAAAGGGAAGATTTAGGGCCTTTATTTATTTAAAGTATTAGTAATTATAATGTGGTCTAACGTTCTTGAGATTAAATAATTAACACTTGAAAAATTTACTTTGTGAAAATCCATATTATAAAATATGAGAATAATTTTACTTTGCCATTTTTCACTAAATTAGATTTTTCTGTAACGAGCCAGCTTATGAGTAGTTAACTCATCCTCAGGTTTAACACAGTTGTATTAAACCTGATTTTTGTGTTAAACCTGATCTAAATTTTATATTATCATTTATTTTTTTATGATTGTATTGAAATGCGTATATTGTAATACAATTACAAAAATCAGTATGTGTGTGTGTATGCTTTGATATTGTTTATATTAAAAAGGTGTATGTTGAATCAGTTCGTAAATTTAATTATATAATTTTTTTTTTTTTAAATTCTTTAAAAATATTGCCGGCTTCTGGAGAAATTTACTGTGGAAGTGCGCGGACTGTATAGTGTTAATTTGTAATAGTACAGTGTCCTGAAAAATTGATAAATAATCACTTACTCCAATTTCCGCTCACAGCGAGTACAATTTTAAATGCATTTTCCTTCAGTTGGTGAAACAAACAGAAGAAAACTGTTTGACTTTCTTCTTGATTCTTAGACTTAGTAGGTTTCTAGTTAAGCAAAAAAAATTTGGTGTCAAAATTTCTTTTTATAACTGTGTTTTTTTACTTATGATTTTTTCAGTTTTTACATTCATCTACTAATATTGCAAAATGCCGCCAGTTGGCTACCGGTTTCGCGAGCTGAAAATAAGACTCAAAATTTCGAAATTTTTGGATTACTTTTTGATATGATAACCAGCTTTCTAAAAATCACTTTTTTTTTAATTGGTTAAACCAAACTCATCCCTTAAATCTGAAACAATTGAAAGTGTTATAAATGAATGTATTAAATTAATGTAAAGATTAAAATATTTTTTGTGTTATTTGCGGTATATTTATTAGGATTTCCTGACCAATTTTGAGCGAAAAAAATTTGTAACGTTTGGATCATCTTTCTAATGTAACTACTAGATATTTCCAGTTGAACGAGACCTATTTTATTCTCGCTTAGATTTAGCAAAAAATAAATAAAATAAATAAATAAATAAAAAATAAATAAATAAAATAGTGTAAAAAAGGTTAAATAATTGAAAGCTTTTTATATAAGGTATTTGCTCGGGTATTGAAATTTCAAAGTTTCAGAATTAAAACTTAGTGATTAGTGGCCATTCATAAAATACGTACACGAACAGGGGGCAGGGGGGGAAATTGCCTAGCGTGGTATGTGACGGGAGTTAAAAATTTAATCTTGATCTCTAAAACTCAATCGGAGTCTTAAGATTTCGAGATTGGACACCCTATTTGTGTATTTATATATTATCCTGATTTGAAGGTATCCGTACCCTTTTCCGACCCATCATGAGTTAGGAAACATACTGGTAGAATCCGTGCCGGCGAAAAAAATGACGGGCCCCCGGGCACAACCAAAGTTTTCGAAATTTTTCCCAAAAGTAAAAAACGTTTCATTTTTTCCGGTCCCCTAATCGAGGCTACAGGTCTCCTTTTTAAACCCGAATCCCCGGGTAACTGCCCCACCCTCTCGTCGACCCCGAGTACAACCGTATAACAAAAAGGGCTAAGAATGTAATTCAAAGTTCTAAATCAGAAATTCTACAAGTTCGTAAAGTATATTTTGGGTTTTTATTTTCCAAATTTCTAATTACCTAACCTTCAAATACAAATCAACTATAAATATAGGTTCCTATTCCACTTTTCTTTTTTACATAAGAAAGAAATAATTTAAGAAAAGAATAAATTTTTATTTAAAAAATAGGATTATTTTTTTAATATTTTGACAAGTAATTATCTGTCAAATTTGTCAGGTGTCAAATTCAACATGTTACAACAAACTGATAAAAATGGTTTACGTCGTTTACGTGTCCAGTTGGATAAAAATGTTTAGTTAGGTAGAAAATAATGTCCACGTAAGATAAGCAGGTTAGAATGCAAAAAAACCGCTTTATTTTTTAAAATTTTGTGTTAAATTTAATTAAAATAAGATAGTTATTTATAGCAAATTATAAGAAAAGTGTTTATTTTAAAATTTTAGATATTGCCAATAAACTGCATAATTATGATTTATTTTTCAACGTTTTGTTCAATAATTTTTGTATTATTTTTTGATACAATTATTGCACAATATGCACAACAAGTAGCGCCGGGCGTTCCACCTCAACAGTATGTAAGTGTTGAACGTAAAAGTGTTTAGTTTTGTTTTGAAAATATGCAAAATGTTAAAATTTTTCATTTTAGCAAGTGCCTCAACATCAACAACAGGTACCCGTTCAGCAACATATGCCCATGCAACAACAAGTGCCTGTTCAACATGTACCGGTACAACAGCAACAACAGATGCACCCGCAGGCTCAGGTTCATCATCACGGAGCAGCGCCCCAGCATGGACAAATATTAAATGCGGCCAATATTCAACAAGAAAAAGCGTAATTTTTTTTTTATTGTTTTTGATATATGTATTTGTTTAATCCTAGAATCATACGTTGGTCTACGAGAAACGTTAATCATACATCGGCGTCATTTTGACGAATGGACTTTTTACGGAGAGTTTTAGAGTTTATTTGCAAAAAACATTTTTTTTTACATAACAATACTATAAAAGCGAACAAAATATTTACAAAAATTGGATTTGGAAAAATTTTTTAATATAAATATGTATTCATTTTTTTATCAAAGCATATTTTCATTATAAAAATTAAAAAATAGATAAATACATCAATTGTATCATAAGACATGTCTTTCAAATAATTAATTTATTAACTATTATGAGTCGGTGGACATGTGTGACTTTACAGAATGTGAAATTTCTCGGTCGCAAATATTCTCGTAGATATGTAGTTATTTCCTGATTAGGCACATTTGTAAATTTTCTAAAATTTGTTAGTAATTTTTCGAATAAGATCTCAAAAAATAATAAAATTAAATTATTTTCCACAAAATAAATTGTTAATCTTTAATTAAGTCACTTGAAACGCATTCTTTGGTTTTCGATTCAATATATTAAAACTTCATTGAATAAATTAAATTATCCTAATAATCCTAATTAAATTATCCTAATAATCATAACATCCATATCTTTAATAAATTTTAGAAAAATTAGGAAAACTTATATCTAAAGTACAAACTCTCTAAAAAAAAATATCGGTTAATCATACATCGTCGTCCTTTTGACGCATATTATTTCAATACCATAGAACACTAGAAGCCAACTAATATCAAAAAAGCGTAGCTCGCTTGGTGTCATTTGTTGGTCAGTCACAGCGTAAGGCATGTAGTCAGTCGGGGTCAGTCACCTAACGCACAATGCATTGTAATGTATTGTTAGACATTGTTACTTGAATTGGACAGGTTGGTCTGTCCCATAATAGGTGTTTTGTGTGTGAATACGTACACAGAAGCAAACACCAAACCAACACCATTGCAAACAGTGTGTACTTACACAACATAGTGGGAAGATTTTACGTCACCCACTGGCGACAAGTGGAACAGTTTGATAGACATTCTAGTTTGGTCCCTTGTTCAATACAAACAAAACAATACATTTGCTGTGTTATAATAACAAATAAATTAGTTAACAGAAGTTTCACAGCAAGCAGGCAACGACAAGTTGTAGTATTGGAGCAGGTAGAGAAGTTCGTTCGTCATTTTGACGAGTACGTATGATTCTAGGGTTAATTCTGTGAAGATGACGTTCAAAATGTAAAAATCGTATTTTTACGTCTTTTTAATAAGGCGGCTAACTTTTTCACTAGTCAATGCGGGACAAAACGATCTTTAGACCTTTGAAAAATTTTGATAATACCTACGTGTTACTTTGAAAAATTCCAAAAACTTTCTTGATAAGCAAAAGTAAAAAATAGAATTACATTTTTGTAAAAAAAAACCCTAACAAGTAAAGGTCCCGAGTCCCGAGGCGACAATACGACACAACTCTTTTTGTCTGAAAACAAGAAAATAGGGGAGCTAACTTAGTGGGGTCATATGGTCAACCAAATGGTGGGAAAACGAAAAATCATAACACCGGCCTAATGTTATACGAACTAATGGTGGAAATGATTACAAGCTACTAGAATTCAGTCCAAAATTAACCCTTTTAAACAAATCATATGGAAAATTTTTTTTGTCTCAAAATGTCGGACTTTTTACTGCCAGTGATAAGTACAATAGATAAGGTTACAAAAAAAGAAAATAAAAGAAATCAAAGATCCCAACATCAAAAAAGTGAACCCTAGGAATTCACAAAATATAAATTATACTAAACTATGTTGATAAAATGGGGAATTTGACTAATTTTGAGAAATTATTTTAAAACATACATATTTATGTATTATGCATGCATATGTTTTCAATTTTTAAAAATAACGCTGAAAATTGTTAGAAAAAATTATTTTAGTATTTGTTCTCAAAATTTGCGCGAAAACGTTTACTAGCTGTCAGTTACGTCACATTCTCTAGATAGCAACAGGTGTCCTGTAACTAAGAAAAAAAAATGTTTATTTTTCCTGTAACTAGGAACAGAAGTTGTTGATTTTTAAAAAAATTATAGTTCGTTCAATTTAAACTTAAGCCTGAATAAATAAAAAAATTGAAATGCTTTTAATAGAAATCATTGAAAGTTACTGTGGTTACAGACTTAAGTTTAAATTGAACGGACTTTATAAATAAATTTTTATTAATTTCCATAGTTATGTTTGCTAACCGGAAATTAAGTAGCGACACTAGTGGTGATAGTGTTGAAATATAAGAGAAAGCAACGCCACAGCCCGTTTCTGCTTACGTGGATTTTAGCTAAAAAATTACTTTTTTATTACTCATGCGGGAGAAGTACTAACTTGGCGCACATATTTCTGTACGCAAAATGGCTGTTTGCCAACTGTACTCTTCCCGCATACTTTTTTGCGTGTGGAAAGTAACTTTCCACACGCAAATTGACAATAAAACACGCAAAATTTAATGAAAACACGCAAAGCCGCCTCTTAATTTTTCATTTAATAAATATTTCATAATTATTTCTATAGAAACCACCAACAAAGTAATTTAAACGATAATTAATTCAGAAAAAAAAGACGAACACTCAAAAATATTATTTTAAAAAGTAATATAAATGTCAAAAATAATGATAATAATAGAAAAAAGTATGTGAAATTCGTAATAAAAAATAGTATGTGCAACTCGTGCGGGATTGTCGATTGCCCTACTCAAGCGAATGAGCGCACTCACTACGTTCGTGCGCTCAACTTCGCTTTCGTGGGCAATCGACAATTTCCCGCACTTATTGCACAATATACTATTTTAATTAAATTTTTTTAAATCAAATAATGATAAAATATTAAGATGAATTAGTATAATAAATTGCTGTCTTTTATTATAAATTTTCATTAAAATTTGTTTTAATTGCTTGTCTTTGATACTGTCAAATACCCCATTGAACATTATTTAGAATTATACAGTATTTCGGAAAATCTGTTACAGATGGCGGCACCTGTAGCAGTGAATATATACATATCACAGCATTTTGAGCCGCCATATTATAGGACGAGTTAACTCGTCTTAATCATTTAAAGTGTTAAAGAATTGCTTTTAAACAATTGGCTAATGTTTAAGAAAGTGTCGATATTTATCTGACTTATATGATAGCGGTAGGAATGTTATGGATATGAAATTTCGGATACGGATATGGATATTTAAAAACATTTTTTTCGGTTTCGGTTACGGATATTATGTAATAATATCGGATAATGTTTTGGATACGGTTACGGTTACGGATAATTGTTTTTAGTGAAAATTTTTCTTAATAAAAGGGGGAAAATTTTACTTAAAAGTGAACGTTAAACACGAATCAACGGAAATCTATTAAAAGAAATACATGCAGCAAAAACTTGCTTTAATTTAAAATCAGTTTTATAACGGCAGTTGTCTTTTATTATCCTAAACAAATCCGAAACTTTTATTTTCGGATACAGTTTCGGTTTCGGATATTTAATTAATTCGGATATCCGGTAGTTTCGGTTACGGTTACGGATATCCATAACATCTCTATTATATGGTTGGCCAAGTGTTCAGAAAACGACATTTCATGTTACATTATCAAATGTTATTAAAACTAACGGTGGAAATGATTCCAGACTACAAGAGTTTTATTTAAATTTAAAATTAAAGAACGGCTTTTACATATTTCTCTAATGCTTAAGAAAGTGTCGATATTTATCTGATTTACATGGTAGACGAAGTGGTCGAAAAACGACATTTCATATTACACGACCAAATATTATTCCATCTAATGGCGGAAATAATTCCAGGATACAGTAATACAATTTAAAATTAAACAACGTTTTTTAGATATTTTTCTGATGCTTAAGAAAGTGTCGATATTTATTTGAATTAGATGGTAGACCAAGTGGCCGAAAAAACACATTTCATATTAAGTTTAAATGTAATTTAAAACAACTGATAACACAGGCCTACAATGGTTTTCGCCTTTAAGATATGACAACTGATTTTGATAGATTTTAGGGCGCTGATTACGAAAAAAAATATTCAAAAAATTCCAACACGTCAGAATTTTTAGATATTAGGTATTAAAATTTTTCACTAAAATTACCTAGGTCAACCAAGTCACGAATAGATTATGCATTTTTTTTATTTCCTATTTAATAAAAAGTCATTACATAATTGTAATTGGCTTCTAGGAGCACATTCTCACCAATGGTTTGTTAAATGTAGCCTAATTAACCACGTGACATATCTTTATTTTGCGAAAAAAGGTAAATATTAAGGTCATCCGCTAATGAGCTCATTATTGAGAGTAATTTATTTTTTTCTATTCAGTTTTAATTTATAACTAAACTTCACAAGTTTGCGATGCTAAAAGGACCGTATTACCCCCGTACTTATATTTTAAAAATTTAAAAGATATTAAATAGGCGTAAATACCATTTAAAAAAAAAAATTATATGGATATATTTTCTGTTAAGCTATTAATAAAAATCAATTTAAGGCAATTAAAAAGCACAAAAAATTTAACTTTTTTAAATTAAAATTGTTGAAAATTTAACTGGCTGACTGTATTTTAAATGTTTTTATTAAAAAATATTTCTTTTTTAAAAATAATTTTAAAAAAATAAAACGACACAAAATTTGATAAAAAATTAAGTGAGAGTGAATTGAATGCTTGAAAATCTTTGAAGGAAGTAGTGAGGAATTTCCTAGGAAACTATAAAAGTGCTAACTATGAAGATATTGTGAAGAAAATAATAGAAAATTTTGGAAAAATGGGATGTTTGATGAGCATTAAGCTCCACTTCCTAGATTCTCACTTAGAATACTTTCCCGATAACTTGGGAGCTGTTAATGAAGAGCAAGGAGAAAGATTTCATCAGGATTTGAAAGAAATGGAACGTAGATATCAAGGAAAGTGGAATACTCGAATGATGGCAGACTATTGCTGGTTGCTAAAACGAAATGATCCAAACAGGAATTTTAAAAGGAAATCTCACAATCGAAGCTACAGCGAAAAAAAACCAGATACCACAAAAGTATTTGATTATTGTTATTTATGTATTTAGGTCATATAAATATGTATATTTATAACGTTTCTAAGTAATTTAATACATTTTTGTTTCTAATATAATTTTATTTTCCTGAAATGGTGTCTATTTTTGTGATTTCTCTTCTAGGGATTTTTCGCAAAAACTGAGGGTGATAGCGAAAAACTAAGTACATAGTCGTAATCAGCGCACCAAAATACCCTAAGATCAGTCATCAAATCCAAAAGGGGATGACATGACTTAAAATTTGCAGGCCTGTGCAATTGTCATATGTGATTATAAATGTAATCGATCCACACAAAATTATCGGAGATTTTACTTGGCTGTGACTGAAGAAAGGTTGATAAACACTGTTCTACAACATTTTGTAGAACAATTATTTTGAATTAATTTTATCAACATCGATAGGTCCGGCCTCGGGATCTTTACTTGTCAATTAATTTTTTTTTATTATTTTCAATCTACTGAATGCAGGACTTCCGGGACACATTAGTCTCATTCCGGGACTATTTTAACAAGAATTTCAATGCGAGACAGCAGCTACTTTTCCGGGACGGTTGGCCGCCTTACTTTTTAAACTATTTAACAAAGAATAATTTCATGCAACGAAATAGGGGTATTATAGGGGTATTCTTCTTGTATACTCCTACATGGGTTTTCTGTAAATTTTTTAGTTTTTGTTTAAAAATATCTGAAAATTTCCGTATTCTGAAGCGGATATCTAAACAAATGTGTTTTATAAAGCACAAAAAGACAATAAAATGAGACCTTAAATGTTGCGGTCGCTATAACGGAAGTCGAAATTACACTAATTTAATGTTGTCGCGTACATTTTTGAAATTCAAGTTCGTGTTGTATGTAGATGAGCCAATAAGGAGAGCTCGCTTTTTTTTTTGCTCGTCAGTTATTTTTTAAGAGAAAATTCGAAAAAAAAGTAGGAAAAGTTAAAATTTTCTTCTTTTTAAGCAAAAGGTAGGGGCGGCATTTTTTGCGGTGTCTAAGGGGCCACTTAGGGTTAAGCTGGCCCTGTCAATAAGGTTAACGCAAGGTTGATTTATATCTAAAAGATGCTTGGTTTCTTCCTCATTCAAATATCATGTCGTTAATGTAGGATAGGGCGGGGTAAAAAAAAGACACCGCGCAGGTTGGGGTAAAGAAGAGACTTGTATTTAACACTTGAGTTTAATAAAAATTTATGTCTCTTTTTTACCCAACCTGTGCGGGTGTCTTTTTTTATCCCGCCCTACCCTACCTATTGTTAGAAGTTGTTATATTATTAATTTTATTTTTTTATTTTTATTTTTATAATTTTTTGTTTTTATTGTATTTTATATCTTTATAATTTATCTTCAAATTACTCCAGTGCCATCGTAAACATCGTCTTATCAGCATAAATTACAGAATCGGTTTGTTTATTAATACACTTTGAATTATATTTTGAAGTAATTAATAATCGAATAAAAAGTAAAATTGTTTTATTTTTGGTTTTTCCCTATTAGGGTTGACCGGGGTGAATTGAGATAAAAGCGTTGTTTTAAGTATTTTTTATTTTATATATCACATTATGGTTGATTTATTTTTAATTCTACATTATTCAGGATGCACCACATAAATTTTGAGCAAATTCGTATGAAAAACAAAAATTTTATAAGCCATTCACATTTCCTCGGTGCGGTTTTGCAAATTTTATGAATTTTGGGGTAAAAGTGAATGGCATTAGAAAAATTATTTAGAATGGATTACAAGAGATGTGAGGTACATCAGAGTAAAGCCCAACTCAAATTCTTCACATTTACCCCACTTTCAAATTTTTCATCATACTTTAGCGGTCACAATTTCTCTTTGTTTAATGCAAGTTACGCATACCTCAAATTTGTACAAAAAATCAAGGTTAAATAAAAATAACAAATATTGTAGGAATAAATTTATTACAAGCTAAAAATGATATTTTGATGATATTTTGTCATTTTATCATATAAAAAATCAAAAAATTACATGATTTTCACACAAAAACAAGGAAAATAAGACTTTTTCAAGGAAATACATTCAGTTTACATGAATAAAATACCCCTGTCGCAGCATCTGCATAACATAGCGAATTTCCAAATCTTGGGCACTGGCGGATCTCGTCTAAGACCTGTACCTATTTAAAATAGTTTAGCTTTCTAAGAGTAAAAGAATTTTTAAAATCGGCTGGGTAATTAGTTTTGGTATTTTTGGGGACCCAAGAACCCGAACGGATTTTGTGCAGCATAGTTGTATCCATCTAAAATAATTTAGTTCTCTAGCAGTGAGAAATTTTTTAGCATCGGTTCGATAGCTTATTACTGGCGTTTTCGGATCTGCAAGATCCCGGTGGACCTCATTAAAAAATCAGCTCGACCGTATATTCTAGGCGGACTTTATTTAATATATATATATATATATATATATATATATATATATATATATATATATATATATATATATATATATATATATATTAAATAAAGTCCGCCTAGAATATACGGTCGAGCTGATTTTTTAATGAGGTCCACCGGGATCTTGCAGATCCGAAAACGCCAGTAATAAGCTATCGAACCGATGCTAAAAAATTTCTCACTGCTAGAGAACTAAATTATTTTAGATGGATACAACTATGCTGCACAAAATCCGTTCGGGTTCTTGGGTCCCCAAAAATACCAAAACTAATTACCCAGCCGATTTTAAAAATTCTTTTACTCTTAGAAAGCTAAACTATTTTAAATAGGTACAGGTCTTAGACGAGATCCGCCAGTGCCCAAGATTTGGAAATTCGCTATGTTATGCAGATGCTGCGACAGGGGTATTTTATTCATGTAAACTGAATGTATTTCCTTGAAAAAGTCTTATTTTCCTTGTTTTTGTGTGAAAATCATGTAATTTTTTGATTTTTTATATGATAAAATGACAAAATATCATCAAAATATCATTTTTAGCTTGTAATAAATTTATTCCTACAATATTTGTTATTTTTATTTAACCTTGATTTTTTGTACAAATTTGAGGTATATATATATATATATATATATATATATATATATATATATATATATATATATATATATATATATATATATATATTAAAAACCCGTTGTGTAGCATTCTACGCCGCATTTGCATCCGCAGGACAGTTGTGGATCTCAGATAACACAACCTGTACCTATCTAAAATAGTTTACCTCGGTAATAGTAAAAAAGTTTCAAAATCGGTCAGTTATTTTATTTTTGACACTTTTAGGTCCCACTGACACTGTCAGACCTTACATAACGTAATCTATATGTATCTAAAATAGCTTAGCTCCCCAACAGTGAAAAAATTTTCAAAATCGGTCGGTTAGTTTATTTTTGATACTTTTGGATCCGATGGACCCTGGCAGACTTTACATAACGTAATCTATATTTATCTAAAATAGTTTAGCTCTGTAACAGTGAAAAAATTTTCAAAATCGGTCGGTTAGTTTATTTTTACCACTTTTGGGTCCCATGGACCCTGGCGGACCCTAAATAACGTAATGTATGTCTATCTAAAATAGCTTAGTTCCCCAACAGTGAAAAAATTTTCAAAATCCGTCGGTTAGTTTATTTTTGACACTTTTGGATCCCATGGACCCTGGCAGACCTTACATAACTTAATCTATATTTATCTAAAATAGTTTAGCTCTGTAACAGTGAAAAAATTTTCAAAATCGGTCAGTTAGTTTATTTTTGACACTTTTGGGTTCTATGGACCCTGGTGGACCTTACATAACGTAATTTATATTTATCTAAAATAGTTTAGCTCTGTAACAGTGAAAAAATTTTCAAAATCGGTCGGTTAGTTTATTTTTGACACTTTTGGATCCCATGGACCTTGGCAGACCTTACATAACGTAATCTATATTTATCTAAAACAGTTTAGCTCTGTAACAGTGAAAAAATTTTCAAAATCGATCAGGCAGTTTATTTTTGACACTTTTGGGTCCTATGGACCCAGGCGGACCTTACATAACGTAATCTTATTTTTGACACTTTTGGGTCCTGTGGACCCTGACGGACCTTACATAATGTATTCTAAATCTATCTAAAATAGTTTAGCTCTGTAACAGTGAAGGAATTTTTAAAATTGGTCGTTTAATTTATTTTTTACAATTATGGGGTCAGTAAATCCTGGCGAAACTCATACAAGTCTAGTACTCTAACAGTAAGAAAAGGGTTTTAAGGATCTCATATAAGTTATGGCAGTCCGTAAGCTTCTTGCGGACATCATTTAATTAATTAATTCAAATACTTTAACTTACTAACTGTGAAAAAAATTTTTAAAATCGATTGGTTAATTAATTTCTGGCCTGTTTAGGTCCCGAAAACCTTGACCTCACATAAAATACCTTAAATCCATTTGAAATGGTTTAATTTTTTAACATTATTAATTATTAGTGAAAAAATTTTCAAAATCGATTCAAAATATTTTTCCGTGCATACATATGTACATTGTACATATTTTGTTTTGTATCATATTTAATAATATTATATCATAACATAATCTTCAATTTCTTGTTTACTTAAAAATTCAATAAAAAAAAAAATTCTTCATTACATTAGCTTAGAAAATCTGTTTAATTTTCATTTTTCAACTTGAGATAGAACCATGCTAATTATAATGCAATAAATGAGAAACAAAACTCTATACATGTATGTGTTTTATAACACATGTATGTGAATAGACTTCACTTGTTCTCACAAAATTCTTTAATAAAAAAGTGAAATATTTTTATACTTCATAAAGAACTGAGATATAAATATAAATTACTTATTAGACTAACAAAGAAAGAAAACTAATATAATGGTGAAAATTTACATTTTCTCGAAAAATACTTAAAATAGAAAGAAAATTATAAGAATATTTTCTTCATAATTTTTTTTTCCTTTTCAACGATGTAAAAATCGAACTGTCTTATGATAGGATTGAATGATAAAAAATGGCCAGAAAACCTACTTCTGGGCATCCGACGTGTCTGACAAACGAACTTAGCCGAGCCAATTCAGAATCCAGTCCGCACACAAAATTTCATAAGCATTAGACGTTCCGTTCGAGAGTTATCGTGGCGACACATAAATATATATATATATATATATATATATATATATATATATATATATATATATACATATATATATATATATATATATATAAATTTTAGTGAATATCATTTTCGTATTCTAGGGACCTCAAAACACATTTCTGTTATGATCCCGGGCTTAGGTCCCGTCATGACACCTACTGTAATAGCGTATTTCCAGTTTCACTTTTGGAAATTCGCTAAAACAACAATCTATTCGGCCTAATACTGTAAATGAAAAAAAAAATGGTTTTGTGTTAATTCTATGTACTGCCCTTGGTTACTCACAGAGACATTCAAACAAGTAATTTTTCTGTTTTTATAAGTTGTTATTGGGTAAAGGAGCACAGCAATGATTTCGTAGATTGATACACAAAACATACCGCTCTTTACACAGTATTGTTTGTACAACGGAAACTTGTACAATGTCACCACCATCTTTATCAACATTTTCAACTCCGAAAAGGATACTACTGAAATTTTTTTTGAATTGGTCGAAGTAAGATACACAAAATTTTGCAAGGGTTTTTTCAAAATAAAAAAAAAGATACTAATACTTGGAGAATTGTTATCAGATTTTAATAGCATATGAAGAAAGGACAGAAAAACATACTAAGAGTTGATTTTTAACAATATTAATGTTATTTTGGAAATTATAGGCGCCGTTCACAATTGCCCCAATTCACAATTACCCCGGTCAACCCTAAATATTGCTATAAAATATCACATACGTGTCACATTAATCAATCTGTATACTAATGATATCTGGGTACTATACGCGCTCATAAAAGACCTCCAGAAACTGAGGTGAGGGGAACACAAATTGTATTATTTACATAGTTACCAACCAAACAAAATAATTATGTTTTTAAAGGAGATCACTTCCTTTTCCACAAAAATTTCTTAAATATCACTGCGCCAAAAAAATTTTAAGCATTTTCACCGTTTTGGCGCCCCTAAACGCTTGCAGGGGGGCATACGCCCCCGCTGCCCCTAGATCCGACCCTGGACAAAAATAAATGCAGATATAGGTGAAAAAGTTCTTTTTGGCTTGCGCCTATAATACATAATATATTTCTTTCTTTCTTAAAAAGACTAAGAAATTGTATATTTTGTCCTTTCTCACATCTATATTACCAAACGAATGACGGTAGGACATTTAGTGTTAAAAAGTCTGACTATTCTTGACGTGCATTTACTGAAATATCATTTATAAGCTGAATTTTTTAGATCTGCTCGTACATATAATTGATCTGATTTTTTTCTCCATTTATTTCTCCAGGTTTGATGTTTGTTTGCTGTAAACTGTAATATTCACTAACTCAATATTTTTTCATATTTTTACCACATTTTAAGTGTTTTATAAGACAAGTAGAGTTGACCGGGGTAATTGTGAATGGATTTTCATGAGTTTAGATAAAAGCGTTGTTTTAAGTATTTTTTATTTTATATATCACATTATGGTTGATTTATTTTTAATTCTAAATTATTCAGGATGCATCACACAAATTTTGAGCAAATTCGTATGAAAAACAAAAATTTTATAAGCCATTCACATTTCCCCGGTGCGGTTTTGCAAATCTTATGAATTTCGGGGTAAATGTGAATGCCATCAAAAAAATTATTTAGAATGGATTACAAGAGGAGCGAGGTACATCAGAGTAAGGACCAACTCAAATTCTTCATATTTTTACCTCACTTTCAAATTTTTCATCATACTTTAGCGGTCACAATTTCTCTTTGTTTAATGCAAGTTACGCATACCTCAAATTTGTACAAAAAATCAAGGTTAAATAAAAATAACAAAAATTGTAAGAACAAATTTGTTACAAGCTAAATAAAAATGATATTTTGATGATATTTTGTCATTTTATCAAATAAAAAATAAAAAAATTATATGATTTTCACACAAAAACAAGGAAAATAAGACTTTTTCAAGGAAATACATTCAGTTTACATGAACAAAACCAACAATCTATTTTTTTTGTGTTGTTTGTACAACGGAAACTTGTACAATTATGTCATTGTACATCATCATCAACATTTTCAACTCTGAAACGGACACTACTGAAATTTTTGACCGGATGGGGGCATTTGTGAATGACGTTCACAATTACCTCGGAATTTTAAAATCATGGGGTAATTGTGAATTGGTAATAAATTGTCCAATTTCTTTAGCAGTTAATAAGGAACTCCCTCAGGCTTTAGGCCACTTCTTTAGAAGTACCTTTATCCATTTCTTACCTTTTAAAAAAAGAAAATGTATTTAAAAAAAATTTTTTTTTAAGGATTGGTCGAAGTAAGATACACAAAATTTTGCAAGGGTTTTTTCAAAATAAAAAAAAAAGATACTAATACTTGGAGAATTGTTATGAAATTTTAATAGCATATTAAGAAAGGACAGAAAAACATACTAAGATTTGATTTTTAACAAAATTAATATGTTAGAAATTAGAAATAAAAATAAAATTAGAAATTATAATATTTTAGAAATTATAGGCGCCGTTCACAATTACTCCGATTCACATTTACCCCGGTCAACCCTATAAAATTTTCTCTCCTGCCACAAATAGAAAAAAAAAATATCATTTATTTTAGTATCTATTAATTACTATAAATATATAAAATTAATGTCAATACACTTTTCCGTCAGCCATTTTTTTTTGCTCCACCCGTATACCAGATCCTAGTATGAAAATTAAGATTAATCAAGTGGTTTTCTTTATAAATTTCAGACATATTGCCGAACATATGGAAGTGCCCATTGATACGAGCAAAATGTCCGATCAGGAATTACAGTTTCACTATTTTAAAATGCATGATGCTGACAATAATAACAAATTGGATGGATGTGAATTAATAAAATCATTAATTCATTGGCATGGTATGAAATTTTATTATTTAATTTTTTAAGTGAAACTTCCACATAAAAAAATTTGTAATGGAACAGGAAAGTTGAAAAATTCTAAAAAAAAACTGTTTAATATTATTTTTACTTTCAAAAGTAGCGCTAAAACAATTTGTGACGTAATCGTTCATTAAACACAGAATGATCTTTCTCTTTCTCTCATGTGAGATTACACCTTTCGTATAGTATGGCAATATGAACGGATATTTGTTATATTTAATTTTTCAAAACATATTTTCTCTTTTTCTATGAATCGAAACTGAATTTTTTTTTTATTATAGACACTGTTACAAAATTGAAACGGTTTTTAATTTTATTTTAGAACAGGGTCATAAAGATCCAAATAATCCACATAAAGTTGAAGAGAAAATATTTAAAAACCAAGAATTGATGGATTTAATTGACCCGATATTGCAAATGGATGATACAAATAATGACGGTTATATTGACTACCCGGAATTCATTCGTGCTCAACAAAAAGCCACTCAACAACAGCAACAACAACAGGCCAATCGAGTTTAATGTGCTCCAGCGAAAACCCACCTCAACCCATACCGAAGACCCGAATTATTTTTTAATATGAATTATTATGTGTAACTCACCGACTGTAAATAAAGAACACAAATCTAAAAATTTATTAAAACGGGACTTTTATTTTAATGTTACATTCCATTGAACTATATTGTACTATGTAAACTGGCATCGAAAGTGCTACTTATGTGCAGTACATGTAATTTATTGTATTAACTTGATAAAAGTACTTATTTTAAATTTTGGTTTTATATACTAATTTTGAAAATAAGTCGAAAATTATTCAATTGTAAAGATAATAGATTTAAAATTCAAAATGGCGATTGTTAAGTAACAATGCTAATCTTATTTAAGTTTGGTTGTTCAAGATGGCGGCTGTTTGTCACTTTATGTGCAATGTAATACTAAATTATTAAATACCTACATATTTAAAATAATGAAAATTGACGTTTTTGACAATTCAGGTTTTTTTCTTATAAGCGTTGTTGTTTTTTTTATTTATAAATTTTTAGGTTAAAAAATGTTATTTTATGTAAATTTAGTTTTTGCTTAGATTTTGTTAGTTTTAATTTATAAAAGGTTTTTATATATTTAATGTAAGCAAAAAATGTAAAAATAATTTTTATAATGATATTTAGTAAAATTAAAGGGAAATACAAAATTTTAATGCTGTATTTTTTTTTAGCGAATTTCGAAAACTCGAAATTCAGCTATTACAGTAGGTCTCATGACGCAATCTGAGTCCGGGACTATGGCAGAAATATGTTTTGAGGTCCCCAGAACACGAAAATGATATTCACTAAAATTTATACAGTAGAACCTTTTTAAGTTGGACACCCGCGGTGCAATCAAAAACTGTCCAACATAAACAGGTGTCCAACATATGCAAAATACCAAAATCATCTACGCTTAGTAATTTTAAGGTTAACACTAATTTAGAATATAATGCAAAATTAATTATTTTTAAAGTAATACATATACACACATCTACGTATCAATATTTATTGAAATAAACTATCGAATAACAATCGTAATACATACATATTATAGATATATAAACATTATCTTTCGTAAAAAAATCACTTATCTTAGTTTGTTTGGATACAATTTTTAGGAAAATTTTGCTTTCTAATTTGCTTTGAATTTTGAATAAATCTTCTAACAGTTCGCATGGGTTTTCAGTTAAATACTTAATGGCGGTATTTATACCGTTCAAAGCTTCTTCAGGGGTTGTTGGTTTCTCCGCTACTTTCTCGCACTCGTCACTAAATTCTTCGATTTCTTGTTCCTCGTCTAGTTGTAAAACATGTTGAAGAACGTCTTGATGTGTATTGAAGACATGGTCGTGTACCTCCAAGTAGGCATCGGCGGTGATCATTTCTTCAGCAGTCTGTAACTGATTTTGAAACTCTGGAAGTTAGAAAACTTTCTAACCATCCATTACTTGCTTGAAAATTAATGTCTAATTTTAAGGCTATCGCTTTTGCTTTTTCTTGCAGTAGAGGACCGGATACTGGAAGATTCGATGAACGGCACTTAACAAAAAAGTCATAAACTTTTTGATTTATTGCTTCATTACCAGTTTTACGAATTTTTCGTTTTCGTTCGGCGCTGCAATTCTTTTCGTAAGCTTTCAAAATTTCGTCTTTACACTTCAAAATATTCCCAACAGTTGATTTGGAAATTCCAAATTGGTCGGCTGCCTTTCTTAAACTAACACCATTCTCTACTAAGTCTATAACATTTTTTTTCTTTTCAATGGTCAATTCTACTAAACATTTTCGCTTCGAACTCATGGTGCTAAATTTGTAACTAATAAATATTCAAGAGATCTGTACACATGAAATCACTGCTGATTATTGACTAATAACCATTGTGACTGCCGAGCTTTTATATTTTTAGGACATAACTAACACGTGTTTCGGTCACGTGTAAAAATTCAATTATTATAACTGTTATAACATAACTAACACGTGTTTCGGTCACGTGTAAAATACATGAATGTCCAACGTAAACAGGTCAAAATATCAAAAATCATTTTAAAAAACTGTCCAAATTAGACAGGTTTCCAACATATAGAGGTGTCCAACTTATAAGTATTAATATGCATTTAAAACAATGTAATTTCGCCAGGCCAATTGAAAAGTGTCCAACTTGAGCAGGTGTCCAGTATACAGAGGTGTCCAACTTGGCAGGTTTCACTGTATATATATATATATATATATATATATATATATATATATATATATATATATATATATATATATATATATATATATATATTTATTTATTTATTTATTTATTTATTTACGTGTTCCCACGATAACTCTCGAACGAAACGTCTAATACTTATGAAATTTTGTGTGCGGACTGGATTCTGAATTGGCTCGGCTAAGTTCGTTAGCCAGACACGTCGGATGCCCAGAAGTAGGTTTTCTGGCCATTTTTTATCATTCGATTCTATCATAAGACAGTTCGATTTTTACATCGTTGAAAAGGAAAAAAAAAACTTATGAAGAAAATGTTCTTATAATTTGCTTTCTATGTTAAGTAGTTTTCGAGAAAATCGTAATTTTCACTTTTGCCTTATTTTGCTCTCTTTGTCATTGTAATAAGTAATTTATATTTCTGTCTCAGTTGCTTATAACATACAAAAACTTCATTTTTTTTACGTAAAACAAACGATAGTTATTCAAAATCTATGTATTATAAATACCATATCTCTGTCTCATTTTTTTAAATTAAAATTAACCAGATATTTTAAGCATGTGTAATGAAGATTTTTTTAATTTTTTTATTGAATTTTAAATGAACAAGTTAATGAAGGTAATGTCATGATATAATATTATTAAATATTATAGAAAGATAACATAATAATAATGTTTATATGCCAGGAAAATAATTTTAAAGAACTAGATCGATTTTGAAAATTTTTTCACAGTCAAAGATCTAAGCTATTTTAGATATTTTAGACAGATATAGATTACGTAATGTAAGGTCCGCCAGGGTCCATGGGACCCAAAAGTCTGAAGAATAAACTAACCGACCGATTTTGAAAATTTTTCCACTGTTGGAGAGCTAAACTATTTTAGAAAGATATAGATTACCTTATGCAAGGTCCATTGGATCTAGAAGTGTCAAAAATAAAATAAGCGACCGATTTTGAAAATTTTTTCACTGTCAAAGAGCTAAGCAATTTTAGATAGATATAGAATACGTACCGTAAGGTCCGCCAAGGTCCATGGGACCCAAAAATGTCAACAATAAACTAACCGACCGATTTTGAAAATTTTTCACTGTTAGAGAGCTAAACTATTTTATTAAGATAGATATAGATTACCTTATGTAAGGTCCACTAGGGTCCATTGGATCTAAAAGTGTCAAAAATACAATAACCGACTGATTTTGAAAATTTTTTCACTATTACAGAGGTAAACTATTTTAGATGGATTTAGCTTATATGTTGTATGAGGTCGGCCAGAATCCTGGGATCTTTTAAGCGCCAAAAATAAACTAACCGACCGATTTTGAAAATTTTTTCGCTGTAAGAGAGCTAAACTATTTTAGATAGTTATAGATTACGTTATGTAAGGTCCGTCAAAGTCCATGGGACCCAGAAGTGTCAAAAATAAAATAACTGACCGATTTTGAAAATTTTTTCACTATTGCAGAGGTAAACTATTTTAGATAAGTACAGTATGTTATCTGAGATCCACAACTGTCCTGCGGATGCAAATGCGGCATAGAAAACTACACAACGGGTTTTAAAAATAGTTTTACTGTTAGAAAGATAAAATATCCTATATTATATAGGATAGAAATAAGCTACCCAACCGATTCTCAATATTTTCTCATTGCTAGAGAATTAACTTATTTTAGGTGGATAGCACTATGCTGTACAAAGTCCGTTCGGGGTTTTGGGTCCCAAATATACCAAAAATCAATTACCTAGCCGATTTTGAAAATTCTTTTACTCTTAGAAAGCTAAACTAGTTTAGATGGGTATATGCGCCAAGCACCTTATGCGAAAAAGCGCCAAAAATTAACTACTCAACTGATTTTGAAAATCTTTTCACTCTTAGAAAGCTGAATTATTTTAAATGGATACAGGTCTTAGATGAGATCCGCCAGTGCCCAATATTTCGAAATTCGCTATGTTATGCAGATGCTGCGACAGGGATATTTTTTTAAATATTTAGAAATTGTAAAAATAGAGTTTCAAACTGTTATGATTATGAAGGTTTGTATTACTGTATTTGATATTTTGTAAGTGATAACAATATAGTTAGAAAGATTTCTAATAATGCGCGTCCAATTTAGCCATCTGGTTGTGCATAGAGAATGGAGATACTATTGCAAGCAGCCTAAAGTTGACAGTTAAAGAAATATTTCCTAAGTTTTACAATTTCTAGGAGAAAACGAAAATATTTAATTAAAAGACTATGTCATCAATTAGATAGTTTTTACGTTACGTGAGTCGATGGTACTTTTCTTGGATAGCTTCAGAATTAATCCACTAGAGCTACGTGTACAAATGCATGTATGTATTTCTATCACAAATTAGATATGTACATCAATGGTCTCCTACGACAAATTCTAATTTCACCGCCACAGATATCTTTGCATTACTATTTCTTAACTGGTGACAAAAAGATTACGCAGGCGCTTCTAGTGATGAAGTTTAGAAACTGTATCAATTAAAACATATACGTATACGTCTAATTGAAATTAGAAATAAATATTATACAAATTATGTGCGTATCACTTAATTTTTTTTAAAAAGTAAACGTATACGTAAATTTTTGACCTAATAGAGCTTCCAGTTTTTCCACCAGAAGCGAGAATGTTTGCGTCAGCAGTTGGTAACCTGTATGCTCAATGTTACCAATATTACAATTAAAAAATATAATTCTGGAAAATTTAATTGAACTGATCAAAAATTGTTCTCGTTAATTTTTGTTTCAAAAGGACAACTGGAAGTATATTTTTGACAGCCGCTCTTAAAAATTATAGAATCTTATTTTGAAAAGGAAAATTAACACATTGAATTACAACAATGTAGAACGGGTTTCGAGCTTTTTTGAATTTCCATGTTTTTAGGGTAGTTTTTTTTTCCTTGTATAAAATTTTTACGAATGAATTAAAGAAAAGGGAGAAAGATAACTCAATTTGCAAAAAAAAATTATTTTCCCTTTTTAAATTCCATAATCTCAACATCAAAAACTAACTGTTGGGATTCACGATTGCGCACTTTACGCTCAATATACATAACATACGATTCATACGAGTTGTTAGTGGCGAATCATTTATATCAATATAATAAATGCATATCTACATAGTTATAGTAAAATCATGTATTTAGTATCATCTTCAATAAACGAGCTTCATTCTCATCCGAATTCGAGTATTTTTATAGCTCTGTTCTAACAAAAAATACAAATTAATAATTCATTGCCCTAACGCACTGTGATTTTCACAATAACGTTATAATTAAACTACCGGGGAAAGGTAATTTGTTTATCAATATTAATGTTGTTTATGCTAAAATGAAATAAGTGATAAGCGAGAAAATAAACGGTGGTTTTGTTTAACATATCTCAAACGATATGGTACATATAAATGCAATGAAAGTAACAATTAGAATTTTAAATTAATATAAAAACTAATTCTGATAAAGAGACGTAACAAGTGGTATTGAATTGTGTTTTTAGTAATTAATAATGTATTTGATTTAGTGTGAACAAATTTTAAAAAAAAAAGGTAAGAAATTCGAATTATTTTTGAAATTTTAAAAATAGAACAAAGGTTCTGAAAACTATTTGAAAAATTATTTTTAAAACTAAACGTAGATAGAAGAAAAAAATATTCATGATTTGGATATTTTTATTTACTAATTATGCATTCACAAAAAATTAATAAAGATTAAACGTTTAATTAACATAATTGTTAATTAATTTTATTGTTGTGTTTATCTTTACTGCAAATCAATTTAAAAAAATTAATGTTGTTGTTTTCCTCCTGTTTTATTAAGGTCACCTTTTTTTTGCATATCATTTTTATGGATGTAATAAAAAAAATTTAAATTATTAAAGTGTGATATTTTTTTATTTTTTACTTTAATGCCATCTGTTATATGTATACGTTAATTGTTTAAAATTACAGGAGGGGATTTGGATTTAGATATGATTAAATTAACTTATTGTTAGTTGATGTTTGAATAATAAATTTAAGTGTTTTAACTTTTTAAACTGGATGTATAACGTCAAAATCAGGATGTATGTTATTACAGAATATAAGATTATAAACTTTGATGAATAAAATTACACTGGAGTAGCTCCAGTGGAGTGTAATGTTTGCTGTTATCGAGTCTCATAAAATTCATGGTAACGTTAAATAAAATAATGAATCAACTTTAAATTGTTCTTTAAAGATAGGAAAACTCCAAAGCAATAGCTCGTGACGATTAATCTATTTTGCTTTAATTCTTCTTTCGGTTTAGAGCTTTTCAGGTTTTTCAGTGTGTTAGGGGACTCCGGAGACTCTAAACCCCTTTTGAGGGCTCCGAAGCGACATCTTCGGACCCTTATAAATTTGCACTGTCTGTCGCGCTTTTTATTATTTTTATTATTATTAATATTTTATAGAAACTTCAGAAGCGTATTTTTTTATTATTTAAAAATATAACTGCAATATTAAAAAAACTATAATTAATGAAATTTGTTATCTCAGATATAGTTTATAATTCAGATGGTCATATTATTTTATTGTTAGAACTAGAAAGTAACAAAAATTAATCTAGAAGTAATAGAAAAGAAGTTGATAAAATGTACTCAGCCATTTTTAGACTATTCAATTACAAATATTATGATCGCAAGCTCAAAAGACCTCCAGAACCCTAGTAACCCGTCCTGTCGTCAGAAATTTGTATCAGATTTACGTCCATCTGCGCCGTTTCTGACGAATATAGAGACGGCAGACTATCAACAGAATCTAACGTCAGGAAAAAACAGCAGAGATACGCAAGTCTGACGAATAATTTTTATAATAATTTGATCGACAGACTAATGCCGCTGCTACACGATGCTACGAACACCTTCCAACATTCGACGTTGGATGGTTCATAGCATCGTGTAGCCGTTGTTCGAACCTACGAGTGTCCAATGTCGAGCGTCAAACATTCGCATTTGGTCGTGTCCCGTTCGATGTCGGTATTCTTGCACCGAGTCAAAGGGATGCTTCGAACGTTTGAAGGTCAATGTTGGTTGCGTTCGTTGGTTGCGCACGACTCGTTCATGTGAAGAGAGACAACATCAGTGTATAACATTAGAGATAACATCAGACAGATGACATCGTCGCCCACTGAGTACCAACACATCATCATTCGTATTGGATCAAACATTCGACTCACCGTGTAGCAGATACATTCGTCGCACCAACTATCGAACTTAATTGCCTCAAACGTTCGATCGAATGTTGGAAGGAACGTTCGTAGCATCGTGTAGAAGCCGCTTTACGGCAGGAAGACGGCAGCTACCTGCTTTAAATTCTCCCCTCCCATAAGTTTTCAGCGGGTCTCATTTTAATTTTTTTAATTTTGTTAATTCAAAGTGTCAGTCCTTTGCATGATGTAACCTTTTGTCGTTCACTGATTTGACAACTCTCTATGCTCTCGATCGCATACTTATTAAAGGTGGGGGAAGGTGGGAGGCGAAAGAAAAAAATGAGAAATTCTCTGTGATGAGAAAGAGGAGAAGGTATTGTTTTTTTGTCTTATAATAATGCATTCAATTCATCTGTAAATTCACCGAATCTCATGTTTTGGAATTTAAGAAGCCCAGAAAACTAAAAATCTGGATGGAATCATGATATCATTGATAAAGTTTGAAACTTTTTGATATCTAGATGGCGTGAAATATCTACTCAGAGACGATAAATTGTAAAAAAAGTGAAATATATGTGCTTATGCATAAATTATTACGTAATATAATACTAAAATGTATTTTAAAACTTGTAAAATTTTATACCAATACAGAAAAACCGAGGTAATTTATGAATATAAAAATGACTTTACAGTATTTATTGTGCTTAATCACGAATAGTCCATTTGGCCCATTATTCCTGTACATAAATGTAGACATGTAATCTTTATCAATAATGCATGTTATATTGTACATACATGATTGTTATAAGTTACAAATATAATCATCTAAATAAAAGATAATTTAATACATAGAACATTTAATAGTTTGAAACATTAGCCAGAAATATTAATAAAAATAACATCTAATATTTCATTATGATATGCCGTTGATAAGCACATAAATACAGGATATCCCAAAACTACGGGGACATAGAGGTACCACATATTCTAGAGGTAAAAAAAACGACGATTGGACCCAACTTACCTATGTACCAAAATGTACCGTTTACGCGTGAGAGGAGTTCAAAGTTTACTTAAAAAATCAAATTTTTGTACGCTGTTCCGAAATGCGTGAACCAATTTTAATAAAATTTGGTACCTGCGCATTTCCGAGAATGCCACTACTTTCAGTAACCAAAGAAAGCCAAAAAAAAATTGGGGAAGGGTTAAAACTACCCCCATCCCTAGATAAATTTGTTCTGAATTTTTTTTAAGGATGACAATAGGGCTTTGAGATTTTTTTAAGAGGAATATTTATTAATTACCTTTATTTTTTGACTCGTGTAAAAACTTCGTATTTCGCATAGTTTTGGAGGAAAAAAATTTTTATTTAAACACTGATAACCGATACTGTTAGAAGCTAGTTTAGTTTTATTAAAGAATTTAGTTGGCCATGCGCACAAAAATAAAATTTTTTACCATAAGTGTTCAATGTGGTCTCCACCTTCATTGATCCAAAGGTCAGCACGGCGTATAATACTAAAATGTATCCTTCCTAAAATATTATCGTCTTTTCGTAGTGCGTTTCGTGTTTTGAATTTTGTTCTACAGTTGTTCAGCATTATTAATTTTTTTTTTTAAATGTACGTTTCTGTTTTTAAAGCTCCTCAGGTGAAGAAGTCATAAGAACTTAAATTTGGAGTCCGCGATAGTCACTGAATGGGTTACTATCAATGGTTGACTAGCAAATTGCTGAATTAGATATTCTCTTGTGGCACGTGCGGCAAATGTAGTGGTGCATCGTCATGTATGAAAAACATGTTTCAACGTAAATGGGGAATTTGACTAATTTTGGAAAACTATTTTAAAATACGCATATTTATGTATTATGCTTGTACATAATTTTAATTTTTAAAAATAATGCCGAAAATCGTTAAAAAAAAATTAATTTAATATTTGTTCTCAAAATTTGCGCGAAAACGTTCATTAGTTTCAGTTACGCCACATTCTCTAGATAGCAACAGGTGTGTCATGTAACTAAGAAAAAAAACTGTTTATTTTTCTTATAACTAGGAAAAAAAATTGCTGATTTTTAAAAAAATTAATTAAATTCAATTTAATTTCCATAGTTATGTTTGCTAACCGGAATTTATGTAGCGACCCTAGTGGCGACAGTGTTGAAATATAAGAGAAAGCAACGTCACAGTCCATTTCTGCTGACGTAATTTATAGCTGAAAAATATTAATTTTTTTTTTAAATTAAATAATGATAGTTAGGATGAATTAACATAATAAATTGCTGTCTTTTATTATCAATTTTTATTAAAATTTGTTTTTATTGTTTTTCTTTGATACTGTCAAATACCCCCTTTGGAAAAGTTGTTTGGTAGAAATTGCAAGAAAAACTTTTGTCTTAGTGTCCGTGGCCAACTAAATTCTGTAATAAAACTAAACTAGCTTTTAACAGTGTCGGTTATCAGTGTTTAAATAAAAAAATTTTTCCTCCAAAACTATGCGAAATACGAAGTTTTTATAAGAGCCAAAAAATAAAGGTAATTAATAAATCTTCCTCTTAAAAAAATCTCAAAGTCCTATTGTCATCCTTAAAAAAATTCTGAACAAATTTATCTAGAGATGGGGGTAGTTTTAACTCTTCCCCAATTTTGTTTGGCTTTCTTTGGTTACTGAAAGTAGTGGCATTCTCGAAAATGCACAGGTATCAAATTTCATTAAAATTGCTTCACGCATTTCGGAACAGCGTACAAAAATTTGATTTTTTAAGTAAACTTTGAACTCCTCTCACGCGCAAACGGTGCATTTTGGTACATAGGTAAGTTGCGTCCAATCGTCGTTTTTTTACCTCTAGAATACGTGGTAGCCCTATGTCCCCGTTGTTTTGGGACACCCATATTATTTTCTAAAATAACAATGACATTAATATCTTACGAGGCGCGCGGGTTTATCATTAAATTTGACACCGTTCAACATTATTTTTTATAAGTGGATAGAAAAAAGGATAGAAGGTACCATTATTCCAATTCTTTTACTTAATAATTAAATTAAGTCTTTAAAACAAGCCGAGTGGATTTGGCACTGGAGGTCACATACAACCCTTGTGGTTCATATGATCAAATTTGCGACATCCTGAAAAATTTATTTCAGGTCATCCTTTTAAAAATTGTGTAATAATACAACAACTACATTCTCGCGAAGTTGACCGAGTAAGAGAGTGCAGGTCACTTCGTAGTTCTTCGTGACTGGTGTTATAACGCTATTTAAGCCTTGGCCAAGAGCCGCGAGGATCTTCGGCGAGGAATCTCGTCCTACTTGCTTTGAAACATTGCTATCACTTCGAAACATAAAATATACTAAAAATGCTGACTTTGATTTTTGGACGCATTATAATAACTTCCCTATACTGGACAGTTTCTAGTCTATAATTATTTAAAATTAAGATTTTTTTGTTTTAATTTCTGAAAGTATAGACCTTTAAAAATATATCCTCAAAAAGAAATTTAAAAATTTTGAAAATTTACAAAATTATAGTCATTTTAATACGGTAGGTTCAGGTATCACCTATTACACTTCAAAACTTTAAATACATTTTTCTTGAAACTACATTTTTCAAGCTGGTTAGCATGGTATCTCGAGTTCTATTTTTCCAATCGAATTCAAAGTTGGCGCATGTACATTCAATACATGTTGCTTTGTGGTAGGGACTATGGATATTGCGAAATTTTAATTTTTAATATTTTTTTCAAAATAGAAAACTTTGGAAAGAACATTCAAAAACTGATTTTTTTCTGATAGCCGCCATTTTTATATTTTTCAATTTTTTTCATTATAGTTGCCACGTCATTTTTCTTGCATACCAATATTTAAAACGTTATAAGTCTTTAATTTTCTTTTTTTTGCATAAAAATTTTTTTATGTTCTTAAAATATCAATAAAAATAGATGGTAAAAAAATGGACAGTAAAAACGTTAATATTTTTTTTTTTATTAATTCCTTAAAAAAGCCAAAATTTTTGTTCTTTAGACTAGATCTAGAAGATCCCCTTAATATTATTTGAATTTATTTTCAAGTTAAAGTCAAGAATAATTAAATTTTGATCATACAAAATTAAAAGTCAGCAGTGGGAACGCCTAGTAAGTGTCGTAAGTGTGGTCACACCGTTTACACCGCCCTCGCGCCGATCTTACGTGAAAGAAGAAAGGATTTTAATAATTTGCATATTTAAACAATAAAAATAACGTTATTTGCTTTGTTGAAAATAACCGGAAATAAGTAATTATCGCAATAAAAATTTCCAAATTGACTTAAATAAATAAGACCATTTTAGTATATTATGCCGAATAGATTCTGCCAAAATTGTCAACTAATATTTATATTCATTTTTACGAAACGAATCTTTAGAACTTTCAGCAATTACAATTCAAAAGTGATTTCATATTGTCAAAATGGTTTATCGATTTGTTTGTTTTCCATAGGGACTCGGCCTAATAAATAACATACTTAAATTAATTATTTTATTATTATTTTGCGTGTAAAGCCGCGTGCAAAAGCTAGTTAAGATACTGAAATGTCTCTTTAATCTCTGTGGATATATCTTTTTAACCACCTACAGCGACATACAAAACTGTTTTAACATTTCTGAAGAAAATTAATTTAAGTAGGTAGTAGCAGTGAAGAGAGACCGTATAATAGAAGTTTAATTCTTATGGGCCAATGTGGACGAAAATTTTAGTCGATTTTGTTTCTGTTAGATGGCAGAACAATCGAGGTTCAGACGTTTTTAAGTTGTCAGGTGGAGGTTCAGTTTAATAGGAAGAGTTGGGGAACGTATATTTCAATTTGTATATTTCCATTTTTCTTCCATAAACAAATTTCTTGTTTCAAAAGTACAATCATCAAGACATAACAGTGCGTACTGCTTGCCTGAATAGCACTGCCATGTGTAGATGGGGTGCCAACAATGCGGTTTGGGGTGCCTGAAACCATACTGAAACTATCCATAAATTTAACACAAGATTGAAGTTCTATATCCGTCTCTTTTCACTGGTAGTAGTAAATATTCTTAACTCTTTTGAACAAACCATATGGAAAAATTGTGGTCTCAAAATGCTAGACTTTTTACTACCAGTGATAAGTACCATAGATAAGGTTACAAAAAAAGGAAAAGAAAAAAAAATCAAAGATCCCAACATCAAAAAAGTGAACCCTAGGAATTTACAAAATATAAATTATACTAAACTATGTTGATAAAATTGAACATTATTTAGAATTATACCGTATTTCGGAAAATCTGTCACAGATGGCGGCACCTGAACCAGTGAATATGTACATATCACAGCATTTTAAGCCGCCATATTGTAGGACGAGTTAACTCGTCTTAATCATTTAAAAGTTAAAAGCTATTTCACAAGCAAGTGCTATACAGATGTGAATTTCTCGTGAATATGCCTTTATCGAAGATTATCTGTGTTCTCTGGCTTCTCTTCCATTATTACCGAATTTCGTTGAAGTCAATGCATCGGAATCCCTTTGTTGTTCTTCATCGTTTGTAGCAATAGTAAGGCTCTCTATGGAGCTTTCTCTTATATGGCTTTCCCCTTCATTTGAATATTTTTTCATATTCTCTTTGAATTTACTCTAATTCAATTTGCATTTCGTTAGTTTTTTCTTATATTTATTCTTTGTATCTATTCGGACATTTTTAACTTCAATGACTTATTATCTTTCCAAAATTACTGAATCATAACTAAATTGTCTGCGATACTCAAATATTCACGGACTGATTGGCATCTAATCGTACTAGGCGAATACTAAGGTAAAAACATTCAGTCTTTCTACATATATCGAACGCTGTTACCCATATTACAGTATAACCTCTGTTAACCGGATAGTAGTGTCACTCAGTTCCCCGGCTAATTGAGGTATACGCTTAAGAAGGACAGAGTAAATAATAGTAATATAGTATTTATAACTAATTTTTTAATTTAAATTTTTTTAAATTTTTCAATCCAAATCAATTTTATGAACGAATTTAGGTACTTTGCAAAAATATAACGTTTACAAATGCATTGTTATATTAGAATTATTGTGAACAAGTTAAAACATGAACAAATATACCTACCTAATACATATAGATATACATACGCACTAGACGTACTCGCGTCCGGTTAATGGAGGTAATAATGTATTAAATATGTCTTCGTCAAAAAATATTATGTCCGCGTCCGGTTAACAGAGGATCCGTTTAAGAGAGTGCTGAATGCTTTAATTTTAGTATAGTATCCTACTGTCATAAAAGATTTGTCCAACTATAGGAGGGGTCCGTAAGGGTTCTACTGTACTACCTAGTTATTTCTGGGATGTTACTTTGTAACGAATTTATAGACTTATTTGTGCCAAAAATTATATCATATTTTTAATCGGAAATAGATTATTTTATGAAAATTTGAATTTATTTTCTTCACTTGTGTTGTTATTATCTTTTCCACAGTTGTACACATTCAATACGTGTACATAGTAACAAAAGAATTAAGATCAAAGTGAAGGAATTATTATATCAAATTACTTTCCATTTTATTCCTTATCTTCCTTCCATCTTTCACTTGATTACAGGAACAAATGACGACCTGATTAAATCATTCTTTTTCAGATTATAAACTGTAACTGAACAGTAAAGAACGGGATTTGAAGCACAAACAATTTATTTTTGACATTTCACGGAAATTTTAATTAAATCAAAATGCAACAATCCGAAATTAAATTAGAAGATTTAAGTTTAGATTTAAATCATACACGAAATGATCCAGAATTGGAGCGACGAATCGCCGAATTTAAAGCGGATCCGGAGCGTATGAAAAGCGCAAATGACTTCGTTAATGAATTATTAGAAAAAGCACAGAAAGAAGCGTTAGCGAAGAAAAATACGAAATCGGTGAGTATTATTTATTTATTTTTATTAAGGTCAAAGAATATTATCAATGTAACAACGTACATATTTGACTGAAACTATTCTAAAAATCCTTAACAATTAACTGCTTAATTTTAAATTAAAAAATTTCCGGGAAAAATGGTTTGTTGTTATGATGTCATAATTTGAAAACAAATAAACGTCAATGTCAGTTTTTATAATCTCAAAACTATGATTATATATTAATTTTATAACAAGCCAAAGTAGAAGCGAATATTTATTTGAATTTTGATTGATTATTATTACTGTGTATTCAAATTACTGAAATATTGGAAAAAATAACAATCTTACTTCATCGATGAAAATTATCAGAATCAGCACGTTTTCTATAAATTGTAACGTCATTTTGAAATAATAGCGTTTTTTCAGTCATTTATAAATCGTTTTTGAAAATTAACGATTTATAAAATAAAATTTTTTCAATAATTATTAATTAGCAAATATTTTTAAATTTTAACGCATTAAAATCAAATATTTAAAAATTTCAAACACAGTCAAGTACCTACCCTATTTTCCATGTACTAAAGTTTAACTAAATTAATATTTGCTTTTGAGGTCAGATTAATAGGTCAGTAACCTATGACCCGTGTCACTGACCTGTTGACAATTTGTATCCGAAACTACCTACTGATTATACTAAATTTTTATAAATAATTTTCCTGCAATAAAAGAAATCGTAAACAGTTTATGTTAGGAGTGAATTGTTTAAATGTGCTATCAGCTTTTGTACCTCGTGTATTAATCACCTCCCACTAATAACACCTCCCACCCTGTTTACTGATCCTACTAATGACCTGCGCGTATATTAGAACGGTTAATTATAATAAAAAATACAGAGCCGGTTCTAGGAACACGCTTGAAAATAAAAGTTTTTTCGTCCTATATTATCTCAAACTTTTTAAATATTTTAACTTTTCAGTATTTTATAATATTTCTCAAGACTGAATTAAACTGCTATCAACCATAGTTATGATCCTAGTATAACTAGAACTCTTAATGGTGGTAACTTAATTTTAAAAAAAAGATAAAATTGTTGTTAAAACTATTTGCCAAAAACAATCACTCTTATAAAAGAGTTTTAAAATCAAAATTATATGTTATATTTCCGGGGTAAAAAAGTAAGTGCTAACTTATTAGTTCTTACCATTGATACATACTTAATTAAATAATATTACTATTCCAAAGTCTTGTAAAGAAGTGGTTTCTGTAAATATACATAAGTTGGGTCATAATGGGTTAAGATTTTAACGGTTAATTTTAAAAATTTCATCTTTAAACTATCATCTCGTATCAAATTTTTGCGATTATTTTTTTAAATTATAAGCAAAACTATTACAGCAATCCCCCGAAGAACACGATTAATTGGTACCGTGTTCTTTGACACCGTGTTGTTCGAGACCATACGAGACCACCAAAGATAGGCATTTTTTATTGCAAGTGTGAAAATAAAAAAATATATAAAAATTTCAAAGAAATAACGCAACGAAATCTGAATTACATACTTGCATACATATTTGTATATAATACGCATTTATTTCGATTAAAATAGAATGGAATTGAGCATTCGTTAGTCGGTCTATCATAAAAATTTATTGAAAACTTACAATTAGATCGTAAATATCTCGTAAACGGTGCATCGTAGCTCAAAAATAACAAAATTTTTGAACGCTTAAGCGAAGCAACTTGAGGGTATTCCAAACATATTGCGACTGTAAAAACCTACTTTTCGTTATCGAAAATTATCGATAACGCACTACTTATCATAAATTGGTTATAACTGTTTAATTTAAGCTCTATTAGTCCCTCTGAATTGGTAACTAATAGAATATTTTCGAAAAAATTAGTTTTCGAGACTTTTCGTAAACGTAAACTTTTGATCGCGAATATCTCGTAAACGGTGCGTCGTAGCCAAAAAATAACGACATTCTTGAAGGCTTAAGCGAAGCAAATTGTGGATATTCCAAACATATTGGGACATATTCCAAATATATTCGTAAATATCTCGCAAACGGTGCGTCGTAGCGAAAAAATAACGAAATTTTTGAAGACTTAAGCGAAGCAAGTTGTGGGTATTCCGAACATATTGGGACTGTCAAAACCTACTTTTCGTTATCGAAAATTATCGATGTCGAAAATAACGACATTTTCAAAATTTAAATATGTAAATTTCTACATATTCATTATCATTTCAATTATAAAATTCTCAAAAATTTTAGTAGTTTTTATTTCCAGCATTTTTTTTTTTTTATAATGATAGATTCAATTTACACGATTTTTATTCGTGTAAATCAAATTCACATGGAACTGATACATATATTCGCGTACATTAACCGATATAACTTTATATCAAATACATATTATATAATATATGTATTGTATTCTTTTTTAAGAGAATTAGTTAAAAATCGTGTTGTTTGAAACCGTGTAATTCGGGGGAAGGGTACTCGTGTTCTTTGAGACCCGTGTTTTTCGGGGGTTACCTGTACTTAAATAATTTAATTTCGAAGACTTTCGTAAATGGTTATGTATGTGGTTTTATTGATAGAACATAAACTATAAAACATACGATTCTTAAACTTTTTCATTCATGGCCCCGTCACGATACTTTTCGTGACGCCACCTATTAGACATGAAATAAAAATACATGTACGTACATAATATATATATCATATATATGTAGGTAAATAATTTAATTTTTCGGACCCCAACATTCTGCGCTGTAATTTAATTTGGGATCGTGATCCATAGTCTAAGAAGCGCTGTTATAGAATAATTTAACGTTATAAATAAACGCGTAATTTGTGTGAGTTAATTATTTTAATTTTCTGTCTGGTTTAAATGGCGTACAAATATTTAATCAATACAAAAACTACTGGTGCTGAAAAATCTCAAATATGCCATTATGTATAAGCAAATACTTTTCACCACTTTTCACTAAACAATATTTACCGCTCTGTCAAATTTCTAATCAATATTTTTGTTTAATGGCAGAGACGTACTAGGAAATTCTGATTGTATTTTATAGTCAGTACAATTTTATTAATTTAGGGAAAAAAGTGTTATATTATACTGCGGTAACTATTTTTACTGTCATATCTCATATAATAAATTCCAACTTAATATGATTGTATTAAAAAAAAAAATTAAAAATTCATGTTCATATTGTCCTACTAATTTTCTACCGACAACATAAAAAAATAAATTATAGAAACCACCGGATCTTAAAAAAAGTTATTTTTATAAAAATATACCAACTATATTTTTGTAAGAAAAAATTTATGCAACAGGAAGCAAAATGGAGATGTTTATAAGTCATATAGTTACTCGAAAAGGCTTACCGAGTTAAATAATTAGGTTTTTGAAGAAAAATTTTTTTTTTGTCATAAATGGAAAGATCATATATAAGTTTTATAAGAAAACATTTTTTATTTTTTTTTTTAAACGTAATAATTAAGAAGTTATATTAAATTAAAAATAAATTTTCAAATTTAGCACCGATAACGGGCCGATAGTTCACGAGCGCTTATGTGACGTAATAAAGGTTATATGTCCTGAACATAGCTACATTAGTGTCTTTTTATTTTCAAATAGATTATAGACCAAGAGCTACTGGCCGATTTGCGATGGTCATTTCAACACGCGTTAAATTAAGAAGATAGAATCTTGGATACTTACTCTACACAGAAATTCAGTTCTGGCAAGTCTATTCGACTCAACCCGGCCGAATAGGCTTGCCAGAACTGAATTTTTATGTAGAGTAAGCAGTATCCAAGATCCTATCCTCTCAGTTTCACGCGTGTTGAAATGACTATTGCAAATCGGCCAGCAGTTCTCCTACTATTATTGTTGCTATGAAATTATTGTTACTATGAAATTATTGTTGCTCTGAAATGCTTGTTTCTATCCAAATTATTGCTTGCTATAAACTTCACTGTCGAAATATCGGAACTAAAGAAATATCGAGCTTGTTTTGTACCACTTTGTGATAGCAATACAAAAATAAATCCGGAAAAAATGTCCCTCAAGATTTTGAACGTCGAAATCAATGAAACAATCATCAATAATTCTTCCTACTAAATTCTAATAATTTTGACACTTTTGACATATTACCTTTATGACGTCACAGACATCGCGATCTTTTGTAGTGCTGTTTTTAACCAAATGATATTTTTTAAATTAAACCAAATGATAGTTTTAATGAATTTATTATTTATTATATACCTATTATTTTTAAAAAATTTTTCGTATCGATTATTAATATTATTTATGATGTAGAATTGAAATAAAATAAAAAAAATTATATTTATTTTTTATTCAAAAACCCAGTTACGACAAGTGAAAACGACACCTATTTTGCACGTGTTGCATACAATATTTTTTTCAATTCTGAATTACAATGGGAAAAAATAATGAGAAGTGGAAAAATATCTCAAATTAACGAAAGTCTAACACCTACATTATACATATAATTTCTTTAATTATATTTAGATTAATGAACATATTATATTATACTAATAGACAGAGCGTAAAGCCAGTTTATAGGCAGTTTTCCTAACGCTGGTAGTGAGGTGAGATATCAGGAACATAATATGTTGCCTGTTATTCGGTAAACAGAACCATATTTATTACAGGGAATAATTTATATACGTACGTATTTTGAAAATAAAACGGATACTACTTTTTTTCCTTTCAAAATTTCGCAGTTTTTTCTCAAAAAAGTCAAATTTTATTATCAATACAGCTGAACTCTTTTTATACGGTGATAGGGACCGCATAAAAAAATCGCACAAAAAAAAATATATTCAAAAATATCATAAATAGATATGAAAATATTAGTTCGGTCCAGATTGTAAAAAAAAACTTTTTTATGTGGTGGATCGGGACCGCATACAAAAAGTTTAATCGAAAATTCATAACTCAAAACGTTCAAAACCTCACAATTTTAACAGAAGTTGCTTTTCTAAACAAGACAAAGCCTTAATTTACACGTAAGAACATTTTATTTCATTTTTATAATATTATGAAAATTTTGAAAAATACATCTGTAAAAAAAAGTAAATGATGCAATAACTTATGTTCTTATGCAATGTATTGATTAAATGCTTAAAAGCCGTTAAAAAAGTATTTTTACCAAAGAAAGTTATTATAGTAAATGTTTAGGTTTCTTACTGTCTCTTGATTTTGATTCATATTATGCATTTTAACACTTTCAGTCCCATGGCTTCGGCATCCGAAACCAAACAAAACATCCCCAGAGGCCGATCGCGATCAATGATTAGTTGATTAGTTGGTTACGCATTATGTGTGCGATATTTATCATCATTCATCACACGAATGTGTTCCTACTCACACAAATACGTACCAACACACACTACTCTTTTGGTTTCTATGTATAAAAAATTTTAAGATTAACAAGAAATACATAAAAAATATAATTTATATTTTTTAAATAAAATTGATTTTAATGTCAGTGTATGTGTAGTATGTACGTATCACGTACGTATGTTTACAGTTTTACACATACATGTTAAACTGTGTTAATCTATTCAGTGTTTGAATCATTTTATTTTATGTATTTGTATACAAAGTTTATTTAAATATTGCCGGCTTCCGGGGAAGTTTTCTATGAAAGTGCTCGGGCCTCATAGTGTTAATGGCCATTTTTTACAAACCGCATAAAAAAAATCGCACAAGAAAAAACCGCACAAAAAAGACCGCATAAAAAAAGGTTCAGCTGTATTATATTTGGACAATAATTATTTGAAAAGGTTACTACGGATACCACGGTTATTACATTGATTACAATAGTAAATAGTTGGTCGTATTTTGAGAGTATCTGGGGGCTTTATGTATTCATTGATGGCCAGTCTATAAACTATATATGTAATATAATAATATGTTCATTGCATATTGTAAAAAGTAAACCATTTTGACACTCTCATAGGCAATTGTAAAGTTAACTATTTAATTCAGAATTGAAAAAAAAATTGTAGAAGTCTTTACTTGCTCAATATTGTATTTACGGATTAAAATCACATTTTAGATCAGAAAACATCGTTCAGTCAGTTTTATGAACTAAGTAGTTATTTTATAAAACTTTAATTTCTTTTAAAAACATGATAACACCAAATTGTACATAATATATTAATAATATTCTGAATTATTGCAGCGTTCGTCGGACTCAAATGCTGGTAAGTTTCAAAAATGTTACAATTGTGCTCGAACAGCACTTGCATGCGCAAATTTTCAATACTGGCTTTTTCTTCAGCATGCGTTTTTTTTTTTTTTTTTGCACCAAATCAGCAATTTAATTTACAGGTTCTACAACAGGAGCTTACAGTTACAGTTGTCCGAGCTCATAATGTGAACTGCGCATCAACACAGATTGCGCAGCTTGTGAATTTTTGTCAGTTTGCACAGTCATGTACTAATATTAACAATTTTAAAAATGATTGCTGTTGATACTGTTTGCGGCAGCACACCCCAGTCTATAATATGATACTTTATTTCTATTTTGTTGTTATTTGTTAAAAAAAAAAGTTTTTATTTGAAACTATGGACATACCTGCATTAGGTATATTTCAATATATTTTTTGCATTTTAAGCATATTTGCACAAAGCACTGAAAGCACACAGACAGCATGATATCACTGTGAGTATTTTTGTACTGTATATAAGCATTTCACAAATATTATTGACGCTTATGCACAATAAAGCACCATAAACAGCTATCTAATAACAAGAGTCTTCTCACAATGAAATACGTAAGACGTAAGGAGAAACGCTATTTAATTATCTTGGTGAAACTTCGAATGATTTTTAAATTAGTAATATTTAAAAAACACTATTTTTGAATTAGTGATAGACTCTTTACGTCTTACGTCTTGCGGTTACGTCATTAATTGGGAGAAGAACCTAAATTTAAAATTGTGAAAGTACAAAATTCATAGATTATGAATTCAAATTAGTAAATAAAAGCGTGTTATTTAATCGCTGAATTTTTCATATTCAAAGTACAGTCGTCTCTCAACTTATTGACAATTTAAGTTATTGACGATGATCGTAGTTTACCTTAAGTTATAGACAAATCATATGTATGTACCCAAGGTCATACGTGCTGTGTCGTAGTGTGGCAATGCGTACATACAGATGGTTTGTCTATAAGTTGAGGTAAACTACGATCATTGTCAATAAGTTAAATTGTCAATAAGTTGAGGGACGACGGTATTCTTCTATCTTACAAAATTAGCATCTAAATATGATGATACAATTACACATTGAGAAAGATGTTACGATCTGTATAATTGTGAAATCTCAATGCATTCAAATGTTTAAAAAATTTCATATTATTATTGTATAAAAATTCAATACCTAGCTATTATGTAAAAAAATTTTTTAGAAATATACATAATAAGTTCACTATATTGAATTATTGCTTGTATCGCATGTTTTAAAAATATTTATATTTGATATAGAAGTTGTTTCATTTTTGTTCAACTTGTATAATTTACGTAACTATAAAGTTAGAGCGCAGATCAAACATCAACCGTATCAACCGTTTACTGATCTGTCACCTAGCTAATAGTTCTGATAGTATAAAATACCGTCTTTTTTGAAATTTAATTGTGAAGCATCCGAGTTTTTTCTAATAATAAGCATCTAAATTTAAAATAAATTTCTTAATACACCTTTAGTTAAGATTGTTGAATTTTGAAAATTAGACAATTGACTCATAGCATTTAATAACACCCACTGATCGAAGTTTTCAAATGCTAAAAGCTTGTTGAGTTTGTTTGTTATAAATTACGCCGACTGTAATATACGGGATAGTCTTATATTCTAGGTCATGTCACTTAATGGCGCGACGTATGTATATGTTACACAACGTAAATATTTTAAAAATATTTTCACATATTTCATATTTAACAGGTAATGGAAAGAGTGGATTACGACAATGGCCAAACCGAGCACGTGGCTTTATGACACGAGTGTTTCAAGCAATTTGCAACTGTACAAAACAAGCACCATTTCCATTCCCGACAAAGTCCTCATAATAATAATAAGTTCATTTATATTCAAAACATGAAATGACAAAAAAATTAATATACTTACTTTTTTTCATGTATGTCTGTTTTAAATGAAGATTACATTAGTGTATTATTACAAAAAAAAAAATATAATTTTAAAATATTACGCTTTTTAATACTTTAACTACTATTCATCTTAAAATGTTAAATAAACAGGTAAGATTTTCCCTCAAAAAGTTTATTTTAATGCTAGGCGCATCTTACAACGGACAGACATAGTTGTAAGAAAGAGAATCTAACATATTACAAAGAGCGCAAAATTACTAGCACAAATCATGCAAAATTTACAAATTTTTATTTCATTTAATAAATTTTAAATATAAATTTAATTTTAATACCGTTATATGTCAATTCAGCAATAAAAATTCGAATTTATCATCATTCACATACTGGAAAGTGAACAGTATCTACCAGTAATAACTACAAAATATGGTGGACAGGACCAATTAGTTGATCTTCCGATTTATTTTATTCTATTAAATGTTATGTAACAAAAATAATAATTATTGTCAAATGTTAATTATTTAATATTACTTTTTATTAGAATTGACTGTAAAATTTTTAGAAAATGAGTAATTATCAAAATTTTTTATGTTGCTGTTGTAAAAATATGTCATCTTATTTAGAAGCTGATCAAATTTATTTTGGTCGGTTGGCCTGAACAAACGAGACAGTAAATATTTTAAAAAGAAATAAACAATTATCAGCCAGTTTACAGTTAGGGAACTGTTTGATCCGATTGAATAGTGAATAAAAATTCAGTCTAAATAAGTTATTGATAAAAAAAATTTAAAATACTTATTTCAAATGTGTACTGATATTTAAAAAAGCTTGAAATTCGGTTAATGAAAAATAATAAATCTACTGGAGCTTATTTAGGCTATATAAGCTTATGTTATCTTTTTTGCTGTATAGTGTATATTATTTTTGTTGAAAACTAAAAATAAACCAAAATTAGAGAAACTGTTTAGCTAGAATTTTATTAGAGCTTTTTATGTACGAATCTTTTGTTTTTAAAAAGTAGGTCAGTTATTTACAAATACAGTAATATCAAAAAAATAAAGGATACTTGTCGTTTTTATGGAAAATATTCACAATCAGTGATGTTAAGTACATTTAACACACCTATAATATTCAAAAGAAAGTATTTATAGTACTTAACATCAAGGTAATTTGAAATTCATAAAGAATTATTTTTTGATACTGTAGACATTAGACTTTCAAATAAAATTTTTACAGAATATTCATTAAACATCAATTAATTATTTTTTGTTATCTGCTAGTATTTGATAAAGACTGAATTTTTTTAATTAAGTCTTTTATCAAATTTCTAAATATCACTTTAACTTTTGTCATTACTGTATTGTTTAACTTGGTGAGACAAGTAGGTACACACTGTCTTTAGTATTAATACTGTATTAGAATTTAAATCGATGTAAAAATTAGAGTATGTCGTGCAAACCCACTAACTAGCATGAGTGTTTTACAACTCTTGACATATCTCTTCAAGTGAACTTCGGTAAATGAATTTTAAGAATATTTAAAAATGTATCCAAACGTATAAATTAAATTGACTATAAGAGAGATATTTAGTTTTAAAATAAAATATTAAATATTTTAAAATGTAATTTTATTATTTTTATAATTAAAAAAGGAATTTATCAGAGAATAACACATTATCCTAATCCTAAGACAAATAATTAATAATTATTTTTCTACTTTGATAATTCAAATTTTTCGAAAATAAATTTATTATAACAAACTAGTCAGAGAAAAATTTTTTTACGGGTTTATTCATAAATCATTTTCAGGAACAATTTTTATCAACAAAATTTTACCACAGTTTTATACTTTTTTGAAATTTTTCATAAAAATCAATATTAATAATCATTTACAATGTACTACACTCGAAAGTTTTAAAATTTACAAGTGAAAGATAAAAAACAATAAATACAAGTACAACTTTTACAGAACAGTAATTACACTAGCTTTTTTCGAAAGTGATAATCATTTAAAATTTATTATTAATTAACTATTAAAATGAAAATACAGATACCGCCGCCGGAGTTTACAAAAAAATAGTCGTGGGAACGAGTGAAATGTAGTAAGGTAGTAATATGATATGTCTTGTGTAAATAGTACCTACATTTGTTATTATGGTTACTATTATTAATAAAATAAAAAAAATAAATTTATGATAAAGTTTGTAAACTCCAGTGATGAGATCTGTAAATAATTCCCACAATAAAATATGAATCAAAGGTGGCGAAAACATTACTAGACACTTTAATGGTTAATATAAAATATTTTATTTAATAAAAAAATCAATAATTATTTATAAATGTTAATTAATTAATTAAAAAGAACTCCTATTTAAGGATTAACGTTGTTTAATAAATAAAAACATATTTATGTTAGTTCGAGTCTATAATAAAGAATAAAGTCTATTCATAACTATTAATTCCTTATTCAAATATCAAAACAAAATGTGTGTTAGATTCTAAATGAATAAATTTAGCATAACAAATATCTATATCTATCGATCCTATCTAATACTGTCCTATATCCTAAAGACGCACTATCGCTATTTTATACCTTCACACAAATTTTTCCAAACCTATCAATGGCCTCGTGGCAATAAAATACTGAGCTTACTAATCCTTCTGAAATTTACAATTTTTGAACAATTTAGTAGTCAAAAAGACACTGCCATTTTAAATTTTATTTTTAAAGCAGTAAAATGTAAGGAAAAGAACATTTATTTTGAAATACACTTGTAATTGTTTTATTCATCATTTTATAATTACGCACAGAAACTATTAATAGATTTTATATATATATTTTTTTTGTAAAATTCATAAAATAATTAAAAAAATAATTCATAAATTAGTTTTTAACAATCATTTTCTTCCTACTTAATATAAAAGGGTGTTTCATGTCTTCAAAATCATAAATTTTTAAAATTTGGAAATGACAAAGGAATAAATATTATAAGAATATATCTAATAATGCGTTTTTAAAATCTGGTTCGCAATGTTTTATATTTTTTACTAATTTTAAAATGTATTTTTATCATACATCAAAACGTATAATAAATTATGCGTTTAATGGCAATAAATTGCAGTATTCATAAATGTGTAACTTTAATAAAAAAATATTTTTATTTATTGTATCCCCACCCTTTTTAATTTTTTTTATTGTAAATTTGAAATTACTGTAAAATCCTCAAGTCATTCAAGTGTAATTAAATGTTAAATGTCGACAATCATTTACATACTATGTACATCAGAGACTTCATTGCAAAATAAATGTCATACATAATATTTTATCGTTTTTTACTTAATTCCTTAATCGATATCCGATAACCCATCACGAAAATTAATTTACAACAATTAAGATATTAATACCCATCTTTAAAAGACAAAATATTGTCAAAATCAGCTGATAACAATATTGACAGCACTGTCAATACACGAGTACCTACTCACGATTTGCAAAATTTTAGATAAATCAAAAATTTTAACAATCATTTATTTTACTTTGTTTTGATCATCAAAAAAGGAAGTATGTATGAGTCATTATTAGATTACTATATTAAAATACTGTGAATAATACCCTTTGTTAGTTGGTAATTTTTTGGTTATAAAAAAAGAATCAAAATTTATTAAATATTTTGAATAATTATTTTTAATTGTTATATAAAAATGAACTAAAATTCATTTGTAATAAGCAACTTTTATTGTTTTGAGGGTTATGTTACTAATGGAACGAATACCTGGACAAATTGGATATCTCGTCCTGGCAACAGACGGAGCCGTCATCGAATCCGGGGGTGATTTAAGTAACGATGAACGTTCAGCCGCAATTATTACCAATTTAATCAGTATTGCGAATAGGATTGATCCAAATGAATTACAATGTTTGTATTTTCGTTAGTGATTTTATGTGTGCTAAAACGTCAAAAATTTTTTTATTGACAGGAATTTTTTTTTTTTGTAGCAAGTGAATTCAAAAAGATTGCCATTTCATACGAGGATCACAGTTATGTGATTTGTTTGTCGAATAAAAAGATTCATGTAGTGAAAAAAGCCAGACAGATCCCGACAACTCCAGCGGGTAGTGTGGGCGCAAATAATACGGAATCTGTGCTTATAAATGTTTAGGTTAAGATGTTTGTTTTTTTACGATATTAAAGTTTAATAAATTTGAAAAAAAATTAAATATTTGTTTTATTTTCTCTAATTTTCAGTAGTTATTATGTTCAGTTCCGGATTTACCTATAGGCAAATTAGGCAATTGCCTAAGGCGCACTTTTCGGAAGGGCGCATTTATTCAAACTGAAAACATTTGATTCAATTGTTATTTAGAATAAAAACATTTTTATTCATACGAAATTTCTTAAAGATAACTTTTGTAACTTATTTTTCAATTATTTATAAAAATAATTGGCAGCAATATATCTGTCATTCCATTTCCACTTAGAAAATAATAGTCTCTATGCTTCTCACTGCTGGATTTACACTAGGGGCACGCAGGGCTAGTGCCCAGAGCGGCAAAATTTGGAACACAATGTGGCAATTTGGTTTTTTTCATCTCATCACTTATTTTTTTTAGTGAAAAGTTGATATGATTTTTTCCCAGGGGCGGCATTTTTCATGGTGCCCAGGGCGGCACTTAGGGTAAATCCGGCTCTGATTATGTTTATATTTTTTCAAGGTCTTGGTGGGAACACTGAAAAAATTAGTCAAGTGCGTGTTGCATCGCATATAAGCTTGGGCTTCGTACACTGAGTACTGAATGGAACACATATTAACATCTGTTTCCTATAGAAATACCACGGGCATTAAATTTTGAAGCATGACACTATTTTAGTAAACCCAACTTATAACCACGGAGACTTGTTTATAAATATTAGATAAACCCACAGACCAATGAACGCTATTATATTATACTACCAGACAAAGCGCAAAGCCAGTTTCTTGGCATTTTTCTTGAAGCAGGTAACACGGTGAGGGGTGAAATTTAATGAAAAAATATAATGTCAGTTTTTGAGTAAATGCGACTATTACCACTTTTTTTCTTTCAAAATTTTGCAGTTTCTTCTCAAAAAAGTAAAATTTTGTTATCAATATTATACTTTTAAAATAATTATTTGAAAACGTTACTACGGATACAATCCATTACTATAGTACGGAATACTATTAAGGTCGGAACTTGGTCGTAACTGGTTCTTCAATTACACATTTTTATAATTAGTCTATATAATATAATATATAATATGTTCACTGGTCTGTGGATAAACCATTAAATTCACATTAAATTAATAGTTTAACCGCCATTAAAGTAATTACATCAGTCAATTTTTTTGCTTCAATTTCTTAATATATTTGTAATACACAGCATTCTCTCTAGTCGATTCCTCCTCAATGGCTTCATAGTTATTTAAAATTACGAAGTCTCTAGTCGTATAACAAACAAACAAACAAAATAACTTAGTCGTCCGCTAAACGGATGAATAAAATAACTTTGTCGTCCGTAAAGTATTGACTTTTTGCGTAAGTATTGATTTTTAATAATGTTATTAGTTCTTAAATAAATGAAAGTAATTTAGAATCATATTTAAAAAATCGAATTGAAAAACTAGGTGGTGAGGTTGGTTTTGGTTAGGTTAGTTTAGTTAGTTTTGACAATATACCTCGACTTTTGATATAAAAACTAGGTGGTGAGGTTGGTTTTGGTTAGGTTAGTTTAGATAGTTTTGACAATATACTTCGATTTTTGATATGAAAACTAGGTGGTGAGGTTAGTTAAGGTTACCCTTTGCCCGAAGGTTAGGTTAGTTTCGACAATATACTTCGATTTTTGATACAAAAACTAGGTAGTGAGGTTAGTTAAGATTACCCTTTGCCCGAAGGTTAGGTTAATTTTGACAATATACTTCGACTTTGATATAAAAACTAGGTAGTGAGGTTAGTTAAGGTTACCCTTTGCCCGAAGGTTAGGTTAGTTTTGACAATATACTTCGACTTTGATATAAAAACTAGGTAGTGAGGTTAGTTAAGGTTACCCTTTGCCCGAAGGTTAGGTTAGTTTTGACAATATACTTCGATTTTTGATATAAAAACTAGGTAGTGAGGTTAGTTAAGGTTACCCTTTGCCCGAAGGTTAGATTAGTTTTGACAGTATACTTCGACTTTGATATAAAAACCAGGTAGTAAGGTTAGTTAAGGTTACCCTTTGCCCGAAGGTTAGGATAGTTTTGACAATATACTTCGACTTTGATATAAAAACTAGGTGATAAAGATAGTTAAGGTTAGGTCAGTTTAGTTATTTTTGACAATATACTTCGACTTTGCTGAAAAAAAAACTATAGTTTGTCTAATTTTGCTTCATTTATTAATGACGTCGGACCATTTTTAGTTGATTTGATCTGTATATACATGTTTACAATGTTAACATGTTGTATCTCATCAAACTCTTCTTAAAGTAGAGCCAGGTGTTAGAGGATTCGGGATGAAAAAATTGGACACGTGCCTCTGGAAGTGAAATTAGAAACTATACAGTAGAAGCTTTGATAACGGACACCTTTCTTAACCGGACGCCTCCTATAGCCGGACAAATTTTTTATGACGGTGGCATGCTGTACTAAAAGCAATGCATTCAGCACTCTCTAAAGCGGACCCTCTGTTAACCGGACACAGACACAATATTTTTCGACGAAGAGATTATTTAGTACATTATTACCTCCATTAACCGAATGCGAGTACGTCTAGTGCGTATGTATACCTATATGGGTTACGTATAATTGTTCATGTTTTAACTTGTTTACAATGATTCTAATGTGACGATGCATTTGTAAACGTCAGGGCTGGGAACTATTTAAAATGATTCCATTTTAAATATGTATTTAAAATAGAAAATGACATTTTGCATTTTCTATTTTAAATAAGTTCGGTAAAACCATTTTCCATTTTGTATTTAAAATGAAAATTTGAATCCATTTTACATTTAAAATGAAAATGCATGCATAGGTACTCAAATTTATGTGTATATTTATGACACTTATGATTATGACTCATATTAACCACAGAACTCGAATTGAACGCAATCTAACAAATTGTAAGTTAGATGTAAGTTGGTTCAATTGACTCAAACTTTTTATAACTCGAGTTGTAATGTCACTTGGGTTAAATTTGTTACTAGTTCAATTTTTAGACTTTTCTGACTCAATTTGTGTGCTATTCTCTTTAAGACAAGTAGATAAAAAATGTTTTGGTATTTCGAGTAGATAATTTTCATAGTCGTACTTGTAGCGTAGTCAAGGCTTGAATATGTCAAGGTTGAATTAAATTTTACAATATTTTTAAATAACAATATTTCAAGAGTTAGATTTCGTTTTTATATCATGCAAATTTTATAAAATTTTCTCAAAAGACTGCTGTTATTTAATTTCAGTACGTTTGACATTTTCTTAACTTTTTTATGTAAAAAATTATCCAAAGTGTAAATATAAATAATGACAAAAAATTTATAGAATAAATTTAAAGTTAAAAAAGCATTTTGCATTTTATAATCCATTTTAAATAGCTATTTTCCATTTTCTATTTTAAATATGTTCAGCAAAACCATTTTCCATTTTGTATTTTAAATGCATTTTTGGAAAGCATTTTCCATTTTCTATTTTAAATGGTTTCTATGAACCATTTTTCCCAGCTCTGGTAAACGTTATATTTTTGTATAAGTACTTAAATTCGTTCAAAAAATTGATTTGAATTAAAAAATTAAAACATTTTGAATTAAAAAATTAATTATGAATACTACATTATTTAATGCTATTATTTCTCTGCACGTGTTAAGCGGATACCTCTGTTAGCCGGACAAATTTTTGCGTGGCACTGCTCTCCGGTTAGCGGAGGTTTTACTGTATCAGGTAGAACATGTATAATTCGTTTCGGAAAAATTGAACCAAGTTTTGTGACTTGGTTCTGAGTTTTCTTATCATTATAAAATAGACCGTAGCAAATTCAACAATGGTAACAAACTTTAGTGATAAATTTAATGTTAAATTAGCCATTAATAATTATCATAGTAATATTGGTAGTCCTATTGGTAATCCTACGTATACGTCTAATTGTCGATAAAAATACATATTTTACAAATTAGGATTAGTGATTTCTAACCAAAGATTGATATATCCTAACTTGAATCATGAAAAGTGTGACAATTTGAGTTAAAATATTTTTTAAAGAAGTTCGAAATATTTTTTTCCTTTTCTTTAGACTTTGATCTCTCGAGAAAAATCGGTCGAAAAGTAAAATGCTACTCAATTGTGGATGAAACATTAAAAAATACAATTAGTTAACAAATTTTTCAATGTTTATTTTAAAACTGAATTTTTATATAATATATTAAAATTACAAATGCATTTTTACAATCTTTTTCAATTATTAACATGAATGTACAAATAATTTTTTTTTCTATTTAACTATTTATTGAAAATTGAATAATACCACAGCCTCAAAGATGGTTTACTTTTGGTGTACTTCGTCCCCACAACCAATTTAATAAAACAGTAGAGGCACTTTCTGATTCTCTCGCTAAGAAAAAAGAAAACAAAATACAAAAATTAAAATTCCTGCCATTTTAGTGGTGCTATCTATAGGTGTTTTCCAACTACCAGAGCGCAGTGCGCATTAATGCCGCACAATGCCGCATTTGCGAGCATTAATTGGAACAGATTGGTTGTCAAATGACATAAAATGTATTTTGATAATTAATTTCAGTGTTATCAAACATTAATTAACAATTGTGTATGATAAAAATACGTCAATGATGGCCAACTTAAAAGAAAAAAAACTTAAGATTTCATGTTTATTTGTTGGTATAGAGCAAAAAAGTAGAGAGCAAAAAAGTTATCAAATGCCCAATTGTGCGAGGCGTTGCGGTAATTGGAACACTCAGTGCTGAGCATTATGCCGCATAATGCGCTTTTGTGCCGTAATTGGAAAACACCCTATGTAAATCGTCGATACTTACACAAAGTGTAGTTGGCATCTACAAGACGGGCTGCCGCTTCAGCTGGTAACATTGCAAGGTCACGTTGTGCTTGCATCAAAGACAACTGTTGCAGATGTCGCGTTTCTTGATCGTCTTTTAATCGCACGTCACGACGGTAATCAACTGAATGTAATTCGGATAATCTAAAAAATTAAATGTAGTTAAATCAGTAGATTTATTAGTAAAATGTCTAAATTAAATTCAATTTTTATTAGATACGTCTCATGTTAATAGATTTGAGCGTTACTTTATGATATTCCATATTTGTAAATAATAAACAAATATTTTACTTCGCAAAAATACCACTTTTATTTTGAAACTGTGACAATATTGTTTAGAACCGTCAGTTCATTTTCAAAAAAAAAAATGTAATTTTTTTTCGAAAAAAAAAAAAATTGAAATTTTTTGCGAAGTTCGCCATTTTGTTATTTTTCGATAAAATTTCATAATTCTAGTTCCGACCAGAATGACATATCTATAGATTAAGGCTAATTAAGAATTTTTGATTTCAGATGTCCCCAAGAGTCAAAATCACGCGGGCCATCCAGGTGCTTTTTTGAGGCGCCAATTTCAAGTGATAATAATAATAATAAAACAAAATTTAATTTATTCAAAAAAAAAAAAAAATTTTTTTGGTACCTTAAGATGTAAATAAAAACATTAAAAATTCAAAACTTTTAATTTGTTCTTTCTCAAAAAAAAGCCCCTAAAAATAGGTATGAAAACAGCGCGAGTTACCAGACTACTACTTTAAGACAAAAGGCAAAGACACAAAAAAATTAAAAATTCAATTTTAATTCACAGAAAAGTGAAAAATTTATTTTGAAATTTATATGGGATAGAAAAACTATCCACCATATTGCCATACTGTGCGAGAGAAAGTTAACCTGTCTTTAATGAACGATTACATCATAAATCATTTTAGCGCTAGTTTTGAAAGTAAAATAAATATTTAAACTTATAATTTATCCAAATAAGTAGTTTGAAATATTCTTTAAAATAACAGTCGATCCTTTTTTGTGCGGTGGAGGGGACCGCATAAAAAAAATCACAAAAAAAATATATTCAAAAATATCATAAATAGCTATAAAAAGTACAGTTCGATCCAGATTGTACAAAAAACTTTTTTTAATGCGCTTGGTCGGGACCGCATAAGAGAAGTTTCATCGAAAAAACCACTCAAAACGCTCAAAACAAGATAAAGCCTTAATTTACACGTAGGAACATTTTATTTCCTTTTTTAATATTATGAAAATTTTCAAAAAATACATATGTAAAAAAATTAAATGATGCAATAATTTATATGCTTAAAAGTCTATGCTAAAAAGTATTTTTATCAAAGGAAGTTATTATAGTAACTGTTTAAGTTTCTTACTGTCTCGTGATTTTGATTCACATTATGCATTTTAATGGCCATTTTTTACAAACCGCATAAAAAAAATCGCACAAAAAAAAAAAACGGCAAAAGAAAAACACCGTATAAAAAAGAGTTCAACTGTATCTGTACTTACTTATTTTCAAGATAGTTTTTATGATCTGTTGAATCAACAAAATCTTGTTCTTCGATCGCTTCTTTGGCAATTTCGGCGCCGGCTGCACCAATTAATATATCCGACGATTTACTTTTTCGCGGTGTCGTGACCGGTGACGATGAAGACGACGTGGTGCTGGTAGTAATGGTGGTGGTTGATGAATTTTCTGTTAGTAAATTTGGACTTGTTAATCGTTCGGTGTGCTCCTGCGATAATTTTTTCGGACTTAATTTTCGACGTAATTCCTCGTTCATTCGTATGGCATTCGATAGTTTTAACTGTAACGTATCTCGTTCTTCCAACAGTTGCATTAATTCAACGGTGAGTTCTTCCAATCGAACGTCGCGTTGATGGAGCATGTACAGCGCTAATTCTAGTTCGGCTTTTTTGACGAATTCAATTTCGCCGGTGGTCGTCGATGGTTCATGTGCGGTAACTTCTGGGGTGATTGGGATGGTTTCATCGGTGCTTGTGGGTTCCATCTGTTCGTAGTAATGTTGAGTGACCAATGCGGCGTTCTCTTCGGGGAAATGCACGTGTTTTTCGGTGGGTGTTGTAGATCGTTGAGTGGTTCCCCGAGTGTCGCTGCTATTTTTCAATTCTTCAATTTTTAACACCTGGTTTTCGATGATGTCCTTCAAATCGGACATCTGTTTTGTGTCCTCGTTGACGATAAAGTCTAATTCGATAATTTTATCTTCTAGTTCTTTGCATTCCTTTTCTTTTGCCTCTAACTGTAGTTTCAAATTTGCAATGTTATTATCCCGGATCGTTAATTCTTCTTGATATTGCATTAACGGCACATATGACTGCGTGGAATAATACGCCAACTGTTCTTCCAATTTTTGACATTCCGCCATTTTTGTTTGTAACTGTACTTGTAAATTATCTAAATCATTTTGTTTTATTCGTACAGTTTCACTGTAATTTTGAAGTGTTGTCTCTTTTTCGCTTAATAATTGTGTATATTTCATTTCTGTTTCAGCAATAGTGGTTTTTAATTGATTAATTTCCGATTCTAATGCTTGTATTCTGTCATTGTCTGACATATATCGTTCTCGTTCTTGTGTCACTGTCTCTCTCAGTTGCATCAGTTCTCTATCCTTTTCGTCGATTAAATGTTTATAATTCTCTTCAATTTCATTATTTTGCAAATGTAATTGATTAATTTCATCGCGTAACATGTTGACCTGTTCATTTTCTGTATGTCTATCTTCGTTCAATTGTAACAGCTCTCTCTCTTTTTGATCGATCAACTGTTTATAATTTGCTTCAGTTTCAGCGATCAATGATTTCAGTTGATATATTTCAGCGCCTAATTCATTCTCTAATGTGCTTCTCTCTCTCTGTTGTGACATGATTTCGTTGTTCAACTGTTGTATTTGTATCTCTTTCTCGCTTAAGAGTTGCGTGTATTTCTGTTCAGTTTCAACGAGGGTATTTTTTAATTGGTTTACTTCCGCTCGTAAGAGTTCAATTTGTTCATTTTCTAGAATTGTTCTCTCTTTTTCTTGCGATTTGATCTCTTCTTTTAATTCTTCGATCTCTTTGTCTTTCATGTTGAGCGCGATATTTAAACTTTGTATTTGAATGGCATTCTCGGCGGTATCTTGACGCATTTTTTCTTTCAAATGTTCATTATCGCTGGTTAATTGGCTGTTAAGATTATTTATTTCATCCAGTTTAGTCTCCAAATGTACTAATCTGTCTTTAAGTTGTGTGACATCCAGTGACATCTGTGCAATTTTGGCGTCTTTTGTTTCAATCACTGTGTTCAAACTTTGAATTTCGCTCTCGTAAAATGCAATTTTTTCTCTTAATGTTTGGATTTCATGTTGTAATTTTTGATTTTCACTGACAACAGTGTCGTACTCGGCCACTTTTTCTTTCAATTTTGATAGTTCTTCGTTTAACATTTGACGTTCGTGTATGCTCTCGGACTGTTGAATTTCCGTTTCCGTTTTATGTTCCATTAGAGTGTTGTATTTGGTTTCTAACTGTTGAATTTGGGTGCGTAACATTTCTTCTAATTGTGCAAATTCAAATTCACGCGCTTCTAAATGAAGTTTCCAACTTTCGGCGACATCAGCGCCACGTTTATCAATCTCGGCAACTAATTGTTCGATGGTGGTTTTTAATTTTGTTTCAGCTTCTTGACGTTCACTGTCTAACTGTTGTTCTTTATTTTTGAGTTCTTCTATGTAATTTGTCATTTGTGCTTGTAACGAATTGATTTCGGTTTGTTTTTCGGATAATTTTGTGTCCATTTTTTCTTTGTATTTGGATAATTCGTCGCATAAAATCAATTTTTCTTTTAATTCCTCAATTAGTTTTTCTTTCTCTGTTTGTAAGTGGTTACACTGTTCTTGTAAGGTACTTTTCATTTGGATTTCTTGCTGCATCTGCTCTTTCAAAGCTGTTAGAGTTCCCTGCATATTTTCTAGTTCCTCAACTGGAATTAATTTTTCTCTTTCTGCTTGCAAATGGTTATACTGTTCTTGTAAGGTATTTTTTATTTGTATTTCATGCTGTAGCTGCTCTTCCAAAGTTGTAACAGTTCTTTGGATATTTTTTAATTCCTCAATAACACCGAAATATCTATTTTCGAGATTTTCTTTCTCTTCTTGTAACAGGGCTAATGATTCATCATTAACATTTTGGAAATTATTGAGTGTCTGTTGCAGTCGTTCTTCTAGTTGTCTTTTTTCTTGAATAAATTGGTCCCTCTCAGCGATAATTGCATCTTTTTCTTGTAGAATAGATTCATACTGTCGAGTAATTTCTGTATTTTCTGCAATAAGTTTTTCCAACTCTTCCTTATTTTGGTTGAATCGTACGGTAATTTGATCCTTTTCTTCAAGAATTTGCTGCTTATCTATACGAACAGATTCCAACTCTTGTCTGATTTGATTGAACGCTGTGGTAATTTGCTCTTTTTCTTGCATAATATAATTTTTTTCTGCTAGAATGGCGTCCCGTTCCCTTTGGATTGTCTCAATTTGGTCAGAGGAAGTTGTTGGCATATTTTCTAATTGTTGAAGTAGTTGATTTTTCTCACTGACAACCTTATTATAATCATCCCAGAGTTGTTGAACATTTTCGTGCGACTGTTTTTCAAGGAGCTTCTTTTCAGTCTCATTTCGTAACTGTACTTGTTCCTCTAGTAAGCACTGCAATTCCTCATTATCGATTGATAATTCGTTAAGTTTTGTTTGAAGTTCTTCGATTTGTTTTTGTAAATCGGCCGTACTGACTCCGGTGTCTTTTTCGACCATTTTTTTAGGTGATTCGGATTTGCTTTCGGTACTAAATCCATCACTGCCCCATTCGAATTCATCGATTTTTGTTTGTAATTCGCGATTTTTCGCTTGCCAAATTTGGATTTCGACATCTTGCTTTTCTTTCATTTCTACCATGCGCTCGTTAGCGGAAGTGAGTACGTCAATTTGGCGTTGGAGGTTTTCGCGTTCTGCGTGATCTTTGTCCCGTTCTTGTTTTAGGTCTTTCACGATTTTTTCTAAGCGGGCGATTTGTGATTTTAGTTCATCTTCGATAGCTTTATTTAAGTCGCCAAAGTCGTCGAACGATTGTTTTTTCACTTGATTCGAGAGTTGATCGTTTTTATCTTTGAGTTCTTTCAATTTTTTCACCAGCTTCGCCGAACGTACCTGCAGTGTTTTCACTTCTTGTTGTAGTTGATCCCGCTCAAATTCTAGAGACTTGATTTTTTCCTTCAATTCGGTCGATTGTAGGGTAATACTGCTTGTTTGCATATGCGCTTCTTCTAGCGCCGCTTCCTGGGAACCCCACAAGTTATCATCGGCGTCTAAAATAATTGGTGCTGAATCCTCTTCGTCATAACATTTATATGCTTTTTTACATGTTATAACTTCTTCACCAGGTCCAGACGGTTGAGGTTGAACTTCCATTTTAGGAACTTGTGAACTTCTGTGGGTGGCTTCTTCGGTGACGATATCTGACTCGATGGCACTGAGACGTTCTGAGGTCATGTCTGTCGATTTGTGTTGTGGTTTTTTCGACTTTTGTTCATATTCACGTCGAACGATTTCATTCACAACTTCCTGACACATTTCCAAGATGTCGTCTTTCGTTTTTTCGGAATCATGTAATATAAACTGTAAGGTTTTGATTTTTTCAATTAAATCCTCTTTTTCGGTGTCGAGACATTCGGCTAACTGCTGGAGTTGTTTCAACTGATTCGCCAAGGTAACATTTTCATTTTCGACGTCTAAAATAATTGGTGCTGAATCATCTTCATCATAACATTTATATGCTTTTTTACATGTTATAACTTCTTCACCAGGTCCAGACGGTTGATGTTGAACTTCCATTTTAGGAATTTGTAAACTCCTGTGGGCGGCTTCTTCGGAGACAATATCTGACTCGATGGCACTGAGACGTTCTGGCGTCATGTCTGTGGATTTGTGTTGCGGTTTTTTCGACTTTTGTTCATATTCACGTCGAATGATTTCATTCACAACTTCCTGACACATTTCCAAGATGTCGTCTTTTGTTTTTTCGGAATCGTGTAACATAAATTGTAAGGTTTTGATTTTTTCATTTAAATCCTCTTTTTCGGTGTCGGGACACTCGGATGACTGCTGGAGCTGTTTCAACTGGCTCATCAAGTTAATATTTTCATTTTCCAGTTCGGTAAGTTTGGATCGACTCACGGTATTTTCAGCCTGGGTGATTATCTTCGTGACTTCAAACTCAGCCTGTTGTTTCACGTTGTCCATTTCGGCGGCATCAGGTGCGATTTGTGATCGGAGATGTTGAATTTCCGTTTGGAGATGTGTCACCAGATTTCGATAGTACTCTTCGGCGGACTGATAACGTTGTAGCAGATTGTCGTACTCGAATTTCAATTTGTCTAGTTGTTCAGTTTGGACATCATCTGCAAAGCGAACTGTTGGAGCCGCCATTTGTTGATGTTGTACTGTTTGTTTCTGGCATATTTCTGGCTCGACGCTTTGGGCGGTGGTTTGTTTGGTACGCATTTCGTCGTTTAATCGATGAATTTCCAAAATGAGTTCTTTATTCTGTTCTGATAAGAATTTATTTTCTGACTCAATTTCGGACATTTTTAGTTTGAGCACACTCAATTCTTGGGTTAGGCGTTCGTTTTGTTCGAGGAGTCTTTTGCGTTCGGTGTCAAATTCAATGTATTGTTGCGAGGATTCGGATTCCAATTTTTCGATTTCTTGTTGTTTGGATTCTTTTTCACTCTTCAATTCACACTGGACTCGTTTCAAATCGTTTTCTAGATGTAACAATTCTGACGATAATTTTGTGTTTAGTTCCTCAAGTTGTTCTAGAGTTTCATTATTTTCGCGATTATATTTCTCTTCAATGCTATTCAATTGTTGTTGTAGCGTATGCACATTTCTGATCGATATACGATTCTGTTCTTGTAATTCGCGATTTTCGACTGTTAAATCATCAATTTTCTGGAATAATTCTTTAATATTCGCTTCGGATTTAGCGATTTCATTTTCTAGCGTTTGAATGGTGACTGATGTTTCCTCCAACTGCGCGGATTTTTCTTGCAATTTTTCCGTTAGTTGAATCAATTCGTATTGGAGTTGTTGTTTAGTCTGTTCGAGGATTTGAATAGTTTCCTCGTAGTGGGCATTTTTATCTAAAAGGGCCGATTTTTCTTGTTCCAAATTTTCAATTACCATCTCTTGTTCCTGATGTTTGGCCTGTTGGGCATCAAAATGTTGTTTGGTTTTTCGTAGCTCTTCTTCCAATTCGGTGATTTTATTGATTGCAAGTTCTTTATCTTTTTCTAATTCTTCGCACTGTTGCACTTTTTTCTTTAGGTGTGCTGCAATTTTTTTCATTTTTTCAAGTTGTTCCTTATTTTTCGATTCCAGGGTTGTACACTGGTCATTTAAATGTTTAATCTGTTCTTGTAACGGTTTCTTGATATCGTCTAACGATTCGGAATTTGAGGTTATTTTTGTTGCTAACTGTTTATATTTATTTTGGAAGTCGGCGATTATTTTTTGAATTTGTTGATTTTTTGCGTCACATTCTTGTTTTAATCGATTATTTTCGATTTCTTTTTGTTGTTTCTCTTCTTCTAATTCAGAAATAAAGACATCTTTCTCTTTTATTACGATTTCAGCGGTTCGAATCTTTTCGTTAAATTCTGACAGTTCGGTATTCAGTTTATCGATCAGCTGTGTGTTTTCCGCCATTTTGATTTCGTACTGTTGTAACTTGGTGCCATTTTCAGCAAGTAGTTGTGTCAATTGTTCAATTTCGTTATAGAGTTTCTTCATTTCGGCATCATTTGTTTGGTATGTGTTTAGATGGGATTTTAATGAATCCATTTCTTTATTGTTTAGATCAAGGGTGTCTTTTAGTTGGACATTGATTTTTTCTAATTCATCGATTTGTTCTTCGAAAATACTGATTTTCTTTTCTAATGATGAATTTTTCTCGTTGAACTCGTGGTTTTCTTTTATCAACTGTTGTAGCGCTTCTTCTATCGTTGCTTTTTCGATTCCAAGTTCTTGACATTGTTTCTGACTAGTGTCCAATTCATGTTTCAAATTTTCAATCTCAACTTTTTGGTCTTCCGTGATTTTCTTATAATGCTCGATTTCTTTCATGATGTCATCAATACTGTGAGATTCTTGCGTCTGCGCACTGTTATCATTACTTTCCGGACTTAAATTCTTAACCTGCGATTTCAAATTGTCAAATTCCTGTTCGATTTTGAGTTTTTCATCGACGACGGCTTCATAAGTTTCTTCTAGATGATACTTCTCTTGTTCTAATATTTTCAATTTTTCCATTAATTGTCCATTTTCGAGGGCCAGTTGTTCCATTTTCTCCATTACTTCTTTGCGTTCGATTGTGAAAAGTTCGATTTTCTCCATCAGTTCGGCACTTTCTTCGGTTAGTTTCGTAACGCTATCGTTCAGTTCGGGATTCTGTTCGAGTTCATGCATTCCCACGTCTGAATCAGGTTCATTACTGTACTTCTGATTGAATTCTTCCATTTCAAGTTTCTCTTGTTGCGTTAACGATTCAACAATCTCGATACTTTCAGCCGATGAGACTTTTTCGGCACTCAGTTTTTCCAAACGATCCACCAAGTCCATATTCTCGTGGATCAGATTTTCCAGTTTGGTGTTTAATTCTTGCTTTTCAACAATAATCATTTCAATACGATCATGTAAAGCAATGTTCTCTTTGGAGATGGTAGCGACTTGTTGCATCAAATCGGCATTCTTGGCTTTCAGTTGATCAATTTGTTCCTCGAGTTGAGCGGACGTCATTTGGGTTTGTACTTGCTCCGTTTCGATTGCTGACAATTCTAAGACACGGTTTTTCAATGCATCGGTCTCATGACGACTACTTTCCAATTCTTTGAAGAAAAAAAAAATTAAAAAATTTTTAATAATTTACAAAATATTTAAAGTGGGAATATTGAAAAATCAGTTTTAAAAACATATTTTAAAATAAAATGTTTACAGCACATGCGCACGTGGGTAAATTCAATCCTTTAAACGGCTTGCCATACGAGACGACTGGCTGTACTAAAATGTTAGTGACTCCTAATCAAAAAAATATATAATAGCCCGTTTACATTATTCCAGTAGCATTCCAGTCCAGCGATCGAAACTAGCGCTGGAATGTCACTGGAATAATGTAGACCGGCACTAGAATGCACTGGAATGTACCCATTCCAGTAAGCAATCCAGTGACCAGTGACTGAATTAACGGTCAACTTTTCATTCCAGTTAGCCCATTCCAGCGTCACTGGAATAGACGACCAATCCAGTGCTGGATTAAACGTTGAACAGTTAACAAGCATTGTTATTTTTTGTAATGTAATTGGGTTTTTGAATAAAAAATAAATATCATTTTTTTATTTTATTTAAATTCTACATCATAAATAATATTAATAATCGATACGAAAAATTTTTTAAAATTGATATATAATAAATAATAAATTAATTAAAACTTGAAAAATTTAAAAAAATATCATTTGATTAAAAACAGCACTTCAAAAGATCGCGATGTCTGTGACGCCATAAAGGTAATATGTCAAAAGTGTCAAAATTATTAAAATTTAGTAGGAAAAATTATTGATTGCTGTTTCATTGATTTCGACGTTTAAAATCTTGAGGGACATTTTTTCCGATTTATTTTTGTATTGCTATCACAAAGTGGTACAAGACAATCTCGATATTTCTTTAGTTTCGATATTTCGAGAGTGAAGTTTATAGCAAGCAATAATTTGGATAGAAACAAGAATTTCAGAGCAACAATAATTTCATAGCAACAAAAATAGTAGGAGAGCTGCTGGCCGATTTGCAATAGTCATTTCAACACGCGTTAAATTGAGAGGAAAGGATCTTGGATATTACTTATTCTACATAAAAATTCAGTTCTGGCAAGCCTATTCGACTCAACCCGGCCGAATAGGCTTGCCAGAACTGAATTTCTTTGTAGAGTAAGTATCCAAGATTATATCTTCTTAATTTAACGCGTGTTGAAATGACCATCGCAAATCGGCCAATAGCTCTTGGTCTATAATCTATTTGAAAATAAAAAAACACTAATGTAACACTATGTTCAGGCCATATAACCTTTATTACGTCACATAAGTGCTCGTGAACTATCGGCCCGTTATCGGTTCTAAGTTTGAAAATTTATTTTTAATTTAATATAACTTAATTATTACGTTTAAAAAAAAATAAAAAGAGTTTTCTTATAAAACTTATATATCTTTCCATTTATGACAAAAAAAAATTTTCTTCAAAAACCTAATTGAATGACTGGAATAATGTAAATGATATAATCCAGTCCAACACTGGACTGGATTAGCTCACTGGATTACTGAACTGGAATAATGTGACAGCTGACAGATGTAACAGATAAAATGGCGGCATAACTAGAATAACCACCCGTACTTTAAAATAAAATATTGTACTTTGATTTTGAGTAAACATACTTTAAACTTTATAAGAAAAATAAAGTACGCTAAAATACTTTATTTTAGGCAAGCTGAATTTTATTAATGCATTTCTCTTTTAAGTTCTTTAATCTTTTTAGAAAAACGGTTCAAATAAAAATATTTTATCATTTGATGTTAAAATTGTTAGCCTAGTCATACTATCTATCAAAATATGGTTAAAGTTCTAAAAACTTGTTTACGTATTTTACTTGGGTTAAAAAATTATCAACTTTATATCGAATTTTTGGTGACCCAGACCAAACCTAATTAGACTTGAAATCAAAAAGAAAAAAAATATAAAAATTCAATGCCTGAATAAAAGAAAGCTTGTTTATATGTGGAAAGAAAAAGGTTGTTTTAGAAATTTCCGAAGGAGGCAGGGAATAATAAAATAACAATTCAGTAAGTGCGTATTAGCCACGCATTATGTTAGGATTTCGTAGTTCAATAGCTAGAATGTTTCACAATTCTCGGGATAAAATATTTATTGCTTTTATTTGATATTAAAATTCGCCTTTAATTTGATAATAATATGATTATCTAACCTTTTTACTTCCTAAGTATATTGGTTAAAAAAAGTTAATAATACTTTAAAATGACACTGTCTATTAAATTGCATAAGATGCAACACTGATTATTTAAAGGTGAGCAAGTACAAATAAATCAACTAATGTGATGACAGACATGAAGAATTTATATAGAAAATGTAAGAATGCGTACATTTTTTGCCCAAAATTTTAACAATATTTTATTTCTTAAAAAAGGTGACAACCCTAGGCGTAACTGACAAATGTTATCAGAACTAGTTAGCCGCTTAAAACATTAACCAAACGATTCGACTTGTAAAAGTTCTATAATTTATCTATTAATTTACAAAAGAAAAAAATAATAATATTTTTAATAAAACGCATTATATAAGATAACTAATACAATTTTAAATACAAATTATATCCTTTCATAAAGGACTTATCTAACCAAAACGTTTAAATCCACGTGAATGTATGTTTATTCCTGTGCATTAATAATTTTATATGCAGATGAATGTTAGACCGCATGCACATGTGCTTACAGATGTTGTCGCATGTGTTTACCGGCTTTACCGGCATAAGTTCCGTTTTTCATCATTTAAATACCCCTTGTCATAGCATCCTGCATAACATAGCGAATTTCCGGTTACAAAAATTACTTTTTCTCGATAATCCGCTTACAGAGGATAATGGTTCAAAGGCTATTTTATGTGATTTTTTCCGTTTTTTACCACGGTGTAAAGAAAATTTTGAAAATGTTTTAAATTTTTTAAATTTTAACAATAAACTTACTTTTTTGATGAAAAATATTTATTTTTCTCGAAAATCAGTTTACGTAGGGTAATGGCTTAAAGTCTGTCTTATGGGACTTTTTCTGCTCTTTACCATAGTGTAAAAAAATACCGAAAATACCCAAGTTCCGGGTATCGGACGTGTCTGTTTGATAAAAACATCCAAAATTTTCGTACTCCAAATGTCAAAATAGAATGGTTTGTTCGAGAGTTATCATGCAGACATATATATATATATATATATATATATATATATATATATATATATATATATATATATATATATATATATATGTATATATATATATATATATATATATATATATATATATATATATATATGTATATATATATATATATATATATATATATATATATATATATATATATATATATGTCTGCATGATAACTCTCGAACAAACCATTCTATTTTGACATTTGGAGTACGAAAATTTTGGATGTTTCTATCCATATATATACATATATATATATATATATATATTATATATATATATATATATATATATATATATATATATATATATATATATATATATATACGTATATTATCCGAAAGCCAGACACGTCCGATGCCCAAAACCTTAATAAAATGAGTTTTTTGTAAAAATTTTCCATGGCAAAGAACAGAAGAAATCACATACTCATACGATACATAATCATCGTCTTAGATATTGCTACCATTTTTCATTTTTAAGCCCCGTTTGCGAAATACTGAGCTTCAATATGACGAATTTTTGCAACCAAAAATTCGCTATGTTACGCAGAGTGCTGGAGTGCGGAGTGAGACAGGGGGGGAGGGTATAAATTTGCTTGAAACTGGCCATAGTTAGTTTGAATCATCAAAAAAGTTATTTGACCCATTTCAATAAATTAACCCATATTAACCCAACGGTATTATTAATGATGCCGCGAGAAAGTTATACTTACAAGCAGTTAAGGTAGTTGGTCGATAAAACGATTTTTTCAAAGGATTTTAACGAAACTTCTCTAGACATTTATTTAACTCAATACCAATAATAGGAGCCCTTACCGAAAAAAAATGCCCACCCCAATTTTGAGAAAAACGATTTCAAAGTTTCGTAATTTTAACACGGGCTCTTGGGAAAAACTCTATTTTTTTTTAATAAAATGAAAACGTATCAAAGGAATTTGATAAAAATTTAATATGTTATAAAATACAAAGTTACAAACCATATTTAATAAGAAAAAAAAATTATTCACCACACCGTTTTTGAAATATAATTTATAAACATCATTTTACAACGTTTTTACAACGCTTTTTCAACAATGTTTTTATATTGCGCGCAGAAATTAAAAAAAAACAAGTGGTATACAAATCTAATCACTAAAAAATATTAATACATTATTTAATTTTTGATAAAAGAAAAATTTTTATTGAGATATACTTTTGTACCTGACTATCTCAGGGCAACTACGTTAACATTTTTTTTTTTATTAAGTCTCTAATATCAAATACTAAAAATGTTACCCTTTAAAAATTACCACTAATTTTCTGGTTCATACGTATATGAAAGAGGTCTTTACTATTATCCTAGGAAAAACATTACGATTTTTTATTACGAGTTCATTACGAGTTTATATAAAAACCCGATTCTGAACCGGTGTTAGAATTTATTTTAACACTTTACAGTCCGTGTTTTCAGCATTTGAAAATAGCCAGAACAACCGTAGAGGTCGATCGCAATCAGTGATCACACATGTGTGCAACGTTACCGCAAGCAGATATTGATTTACAACAAACACACTCTTTGTGTGTTGGTTTTTGTAAACATTTATAGGAGAATAACATTTATATTATCATTTATTTTTATTGTTTTATGACTACTGAAATGCGTACATTTCAATACAATCACAAAAATCAGTGTGTTTGCCGGTTATTGATATTATTTTTATTAAAAAACTGTATGTTTACACAGGTTGAATCGTTTCGTGAATTTATTTATGTAAATATTTTTATTTCTTTAAAAATATTACCGGCCCATGGGGAAGTTAACTGTGAACGTGCGCGGATTACGTAAGTGATTTTACTACCGAAAGAATTTTTTTCTTTAAAAAAAACTTAAATACTACCTTACTTACGCATATAAAACAGATACGGAAATATCAATACCATTATCCAAAATAAAATTACTTAAATTTTTTAAAATTTAACTTAACAAAATCAAAGAAATCAATCAATTTTGAATAGTAAAGCATTAACAAAACACAACAAATACTTAGCACTTAACTAAGCTATTCGTAAACATAAATAGCACTAACCTTTCAGCAAATTCAAATCGCTCTAATTACAGGTGGCTAATGGAATAATTAAATAATAGCAAATAGAATTAGCTGACGTATAAATACAGAGTGTTCAAGATCATGTGAAACATTAACCCCACACTGATACTGTATTGAAACCGGTATTTGTGTCATACGACCTTGAACACATTGTACAAATAGTTGGAACATAATTTTTTTTATGTAAGTATATGCAACGTGATAAAATTGAAATAACTTACCGCTTTGCAGTTTATCGCGTTCCGCACTTATTTCCTTGATTATTTGCTCTTTCTTGTCAATTTCCGTCTGCAACTGTTCTAATTGTTGCGTTAATTCATCCACACGAGTTTGCAAGTTTATATCAGTTGCTAGAAAAAATTTTTTTAAATGAATAACTTAATTTTTAAGAGATACAAATGACAGAAAGGGTGTAACCAAAAATAAAATGATATTTACACGAATGCTTATTGACAATGATAAGATTTTCTAGCGGTAAGTCGCGGAACTAACGAACACAATTTTATCAAGTTTTCAACTGGCATTTTACGTTACTGAAATTTCAGTGTTTGGTACTAACATTTTACTTTTATGATACTGTTCAATCTGGTCAAGAAGTTTTGCAACAAAATTGCCGCCAAATTTTAAAATAATGAAATAACATTAAATCCGGTACATTTATCATAAAGCTGTCGCTGTCGAAAAGTACTTGTCATATGTTAGTTCCGCAAACGTTCACCAGGGATATTAATCGTTGCCAATAAAAATTGTATTTAACCATTTTATTTTAACCATAGTGAAAATTTTTTTGACTCAAAATGCCAGACCTTTTACTGCTAGTGACAAGTACAATAGATAAGATTACAAAAAGAAAGAAAATCAGAGATGCCAACATAAAAAAAGTGACACCCTAGGATTTCGCAAAACAGAAATTATACTAAACTATGTTGATAAAATTTAACATTACCTACAATTATACCCGATATTTCGAAAAATCTGTCACAGATGGCGGCACTTGTACCAGTGAATGTATACAATAGGGGCTTAGAACTATAGTGGTGTAAGTCAAAATATGTTGTTTTAAGTTATTTAACGTTAAAGTATGAGTGAAGAATAGTAAGTATATGGAGCTAAAGTAAAGTAATGATCTCTACCGGATTTATTGTATAAGTAATGACTTTGTCGTTTTGGTACTGAATAAAGATCGGGTTAAATAACAATAATTTCACAATATCTCCAATCTTAAAAAAATTCACTTACACCACTATAGTTCTGAGTCATATCCAAAGTATTTTGAGCCGCCATGTTGCAGGACGAGTTAACTCATCTTAATCATCAGAAGGATTAAGTAAAAGTAGGCAAACTGAGTACTTAATAAAAAAAAAAAAAAAAAAATTGATACAAAATCAAAACACACCTTTAAAAAAACCTCAAAACTCAATGCTTCGTAAATAGGGCTTAAAAAATAGTAAAAGGGATCTCGGTACCGAAAAATACCTCTACTTTTCAATAGCCGAAAATATTTCAAAAAACTTTCGTAGGCCGAAAAATGTAGTAATTAGTCATTCTAAAAATTACATATGAAAAAAATAGCCGCCATATTTACATAGTATGCAAATAGTGTGATGTGATATGTGACAGATAACCGATGTTTAATGAGCGATTACGTCACTAACTATTTTAGCGCTACTTTTGAAAGGGAAACAAAAATTGTTTTTCTGGTTAAACTAAAATAAAATTTTGGATCATAAAAGAAACAAAAATTACCTCTTTTTGCATCGTAATCGACCAAATTCAACTGTAAATTTCCTTTCTCCTCCTCAAGTTCGGCAATTTTTTGTTTTAATTTAGTATTTTCGGCGTTCACTTTAAGTAGTTCTTCGTTGACCTGGTCGGATTTTTTAAACATATCAATCTGTTTTTGTAATTCTTTAACTTTCGATTTATTTTGTGCTTTCAATTTAATCATACTCTTATTCATTTCATCCAATTGTTTAGTTAATTTTTCAACTTCCTCAGACGTTTCGCTCGACGATGCCTTCTTCTTTAACTCCGTTACTTGTTCCCGAAGTTGTGTGTTTTCATTTCGTAATTCTTCCAGTTCTTTTTCGAATTTTTTACTTCTTCTCGATTTTTGTTGATCTTCTTCGACGGTTTCAGTTTGTTGAGTCTCGTCTCTAGATTCTTTAACTTCTCGAGCCTTGATAACTTGTTGTTCTAATTCAGTATTTTTGGTTTCCAAATCCTTAACGGTACTCTGGAGGAATTTATTTGAATCTTCTAGTTGCGTTATATATCGTTCTTTTTCTTTTAACTGTTCAATCAATAGTTCTTTCTCACTCTTCATGTCTGATTCGAGTTTTACGAAATTTTCTTGCATGAGACGCATTTGAGTTTTGGTTTCGTCTAGCATATCCAGTGTGGACTTTCCGCGTCGACTCAAATCTTCTGACATTAGAGTGATGGCTTTAGTACGGGCTTCAATCACGGAGTCTTTTTCTTTTAAATTTTCTTGTAGGTCTAAAACGTTAGCTTCTAATTGTTGAATGCGAGCGTTTAAGTTGGCCAATTGTTGATCTTTGTCGGTAAGAATGGAAAATAATTCTTCTTTCGTATTGTCTAGGGTGTAGGTTTTAACGGTTGCGGAAATGGTAGCTTTGGAGTCTTTTTGCGATAAGGTGCTTATCGACTGATTGAATAGAGCTTGGGAGTCGTCTAGCTGAGCTTTCAATTGTGTCACTTTCTCTTCGATACCCTTCTGATGTTTACCACGTTCAGCTAATTTCATTCTGAAAATAATCGTTTAGAAATGACGAAGCTAAAAATTAAAAATTCATCAAGTAAGTGTTGGACACATATTAAATAAGAGTTCCTGAGTGGCTAGAGTTTTCCACAGTTGTCCGGATAAAATATAGGGCATTTAACCCATTATGACCCACGGTATTACACAAAATACCAAAGGAAAGTCATTCTTTATATGAGGCGTTGAGAACAAGAACGACCTAACTAACAAATTTTATAAAATTGAGATATTGGGCCTAAGTATACATGAAGGTCTAATTATTGAAATAAAAACTGTCTAGGTGTGTTTTTAATATGAACTAAGAGATGGCAGCATACTAACTTTTTCTTACATCATAAACTTTTTAATTTATGTGAGTGCAAAATCGGCCTAAATGACATAGGCGGGCTAGGTCATTTTTTTACACTAACAATATTGTAGTTTTCTTAAGCTGCAGTAGTAGTGAGAGACTGTCGATAATTGAAACTACCCATAATTATAGATAGTCAGTCGTAAAACTATCGATAGTTGTCGATATTTTCCGATAGTCAAGTTTTTGTTGCTCAAGTCATATTTCATAGGAATTTAGACTAACACAATGAAACAACTAGTTACCCAGATTGTACTTATCTAAAATCTTGCTTTTTCAAACTTGCTACAGTACCTACTTAACAAGAAATTGTAAGTTTTTCTGCAAACATTTTAAGTGATTTTCGAACTTTAATTTTAAATTATGAATAAAATTGTACACTTTTTGAGTTCCGTAATCAAAATATTGAAACCCTTATAAGTTTTCAATATTCATGCATCAGATGTTTAAATTTTTACAAATACAAATGATATTGTAGATGAAAATAACAAAACTGATGATGACTGAATCAATAAATTTAAATTTTTTTATAATTCGAAGGCTTTTTCTGTTCTATTTGTATAATTTCAAAAATTTCATTACTTATGTTGGATAAAAATATACATTTTTTACAACAGCACATTTTTTCTCTCAATTTAAAGCAAAAAATCTTTGAAGACAACATGACCTAACTAATATATTTTAACTAATTTCTCATTAACCACGAGTGTAAAAATGGCCTAAGTGACAAAAAAATTAGCGAAAAGATACTAGACCTTCTAATTTTACCCATACATGCATTTGACATTGTATTAAAAATATAATACGTAAGTAAACGTCAATAATTTTATTAAGACTTTGGTGGAAAAACAAAAATATTTTTTTCCATAACTTTAACTGTTGTTATCTCGATATGACCTCATATGTTGTGTACTTTTTTCACAGTTTTCAAATATAAAACAGCACAGGATTTTGTTTGAAGTGAAAACTTCTATAGCGAAGGTAACTCTACGTAAGAGCGTAATGAAATCTGTAATGGTTGTAAGGTGAAACAAACGCTATTGGTTAGTTGCTCGTTGCTAAATGGTTATTATTTTATACTGTTTAAATTATTTAATCTAACGGTGAAGTAGCATGTCATTATCAAGAAATCTTATTTTTAATGAATTATTTCTTGGATAATACCTAATAAAAATAAATATATGTTACATACTAAGAGCATTCCTACGGTTTACTTAATATTTCTATTGGTAATTATGCAGAAGCACGGCTCTAACTAAACTAACTAAACTAACCTAACCTTAACTAACTTCACCACCTAGTTCTTATATCAAAGTCGAAATATATTTTCTAAACTAATCTAACCTTAACTAACTTCACCACCTAGTTTTTATATCATCTACTCTTATTTACTTTGACCCATTTTACCGGAAGATGCACTCAAATCACGGCGTTGAGGTAATCGTAGTCGTCAAAATTAAGTCAATTTTTCTAATTTCCGCGCTCAATATTTCGAAAATGCAACGAGGTATCGATTTTTTTAATTCTTCGAAAAGTATTTACTTTGGTTAGTTTTACTAGACTATGCACTCAAATACAAATAAACGCACGCATACTAAATGACAAAAGAAAATTTGAAAAAATTGAATTTTATCACATTTTAAAACAGTTTCCCAGCCTTTCCCTTCTAGGTATCGGTTTGTAGTATTTTTTTTTTTAAACTAATGAGCCGTAGCGACGAACATTTAAAAAAAAAATACTACAAATCGGATCATTATTTTTCTTCTAGAGCCAAAAAGTGGGGCCGTGTTTCTACACAATTACCTTTCTGTTCATTAAAAATTAGATAAAAATCACTTTACTATCATTATTATTACCTATCAACAAATTTCTATCCTTGTCAGGCTACTAAACTTCAATAAATCTATAGAAACCAAAATATTAACCAAAAGTAGAATAAATACCTATTATTGGAATATTTTAATTTACTTTAACAATTTTAATTTTTATAAGGTACGGACAAACATGACAAAAGCTCCAAATTTTTTTTTTAGAAACTTAAAAATAATTCTAATGAAACCATTTATCTAGATCAGCGGTTTCCAAACTTTGTGCACTAACGCCCCCCTTTTAAAAATTTTACCTCTGTCACCGCCCTCTTGAAAAAATTTATAAACAATTCCTTTTATTAAACTAATAAATCATTTTTTTTACTGAAAAAACTCATGTTCTTGACGGACGACAGGTCTATACGACATTTGAGGAAAAACTGTTGATCAGACACGTTATTCGATACTTACGCGCTAACATGATTCTGACCGCTTGAGAATTGTTATTGTTGAAATATTACGTACAGTAGCGAGCAGAAAAATCAGTGTTAAGGGGTTACATGGCTCTTAGCAACTTTTGGCAATTTTTTTCTATTAGTAAATTTAATGCTTATGGCTTGTACTTGAACAAAGGGATTTAAAAAAAAGAAATTTCAACTTGTGACAGTGTTTTAAACAAAAAATTTTGATTTTTGGTAAAAATTTTCGTGTTTTTTGTTGATTTTCTACTTGTAAAATGAGATGTAATGAGCGGACACAGTAATTTTTCGTTCAAGTACAAGCCATAAGCATCTACTAATAGAAAAAATTTTGTTTTTTATTTTAGGTAAGAATTTCACTAGTTACTCTGCCTACGACGACGATATTTGAAGTTAACCTGCGCCCCCTGGTGAACATTGGGCGCCCCCCAGTTTGGAAACCGCTGATCTAGATGAGTCATTCATAATAGCAACCTTTACAGTACAGTCTCATAAAAAGATATAAAAACTCACTTATTTTCTTCTAACTGCTTCCGTAGCAAATTGATTTTCTCTTTTCCTGGTGTGTCTTGCCTAGACGTTGATGCCTTACTGTCGGGTGTTTTATTTTCGTCTTGTTCCAACATCTTTTTCTGTTTATTACGTTTCGCCCGAGATTGCATCCTGGTTAACGTATCCGTTAATTTCTCGGCTTTCTCTAATGAGGCTGTGGTAGCTATCTGATCTGTCTTTCGAAGCATCTCTTTCAACTGTTCAATTAATTTTTGCTGTTGCTCTGACTGATCTTTTAATTCGCTTAACTCTTGACTTTGGGATGGTGTTGAACCGGAGGGGTTTTCATTGGGGTTTGGGGCCCCAGATCCGCCAGGATCCGATTCTGTTCCCCACCACATAATTTTTCTGAAAACAGTGTTATATAATGACAGTTAGAAAATTTCACTTGTTTGATTTCATTTTATACGAACATTTATTAAAAATTTTCAACGGCTATTTCAAATTTTGTTACATTTTAGTTTTGGTTGGAAGAATCAGATCAAAATACTTGCATATGTCAATTTCCACGTATGTACATTAATGACATTAGTAAGATAGAGTGATCAGTTTCTATGAATTTATAAATAACATTATCTTTGGTACAAGGGGACAAACTAGGTGGTCTATGTCTCTGTTCCACTTGTAATGAGTTTGTGACGTAAAATCATGTCCCTGCCACTTGTTTTCAAGGACGGGCCAATGACTGTCACAGTTTGCTAGGTGGCGCTGATGGTAGGGGTGTATACTAAACAGAGTTGGGACATGTGAGCATTTTTCATCAAATGGATGTCAAAATTAATTATCATATGATTGAGTACAAAAGTATCGTTACCAAGTTATGTGTTAACGAAAAATTAAAATTTTTTAATTTAATTAATCTTTCTAGGTTGAGTTGAAGTTTTTTTTTTAAATATTTAATTTATTTCCAATTTATTTTAGATGAATCTGATGAAAAATAGCGAACTATCGAAACTCATGTCCCGACTCTAATTTTAACTCCCTGTACATCAACGCCATCTGGTATATTAGTTACAGCGGGTCAGAATACGGTCCATTTTTTTATAATGGACTATATGCAGAGTGGCAGGGACATGCGTAAAATCTCTCCCACCATGTGTGTAGGTACACACCGCTTGCAATTGTGTTAGTTTGTTGTTTGCTTTGTGTGCGTACTCACACATACCACCAAAACACACGTATTATGGGGCAGACCAAGCTGTCCAATTTAAGTAACAATGGTGTTCATTGTTAACACAATGCAGTGTGTGTTCGGCGACGGACACTGGCTGACTGCCTGCCTTAAGCTGTGACTGGTATACAAATGACTCCACGCGAATTACACTTTTTTTATATTAGTTGGCTTCTAGTTTTCTATGCATACATATAACCATTTAGCTCACTACCAAACACAACTCCGCGTGCACATATATAACGTAGTGGTGGGATATTTTTTATCCTTTAGCGTTACACTGATTTCAGTAGTATAGAAATATTACCGCTCGTTCTGTGTTATTCTGTGGTCGTAACTGCTGTTATCAAGGGATTCTCAAACTTTTATGGTTTCACACAATATAATAAGAAATAAGAGATAAGTGTTCGCCATCGAGTGATGTTAAATGAAACTTTAAGGATGGTACCTGAAACGAAAATTCCAACTTTTTCCATTGAGTTTGAAATATGTTAAACAATAGACGATTCTGCATCAATTAACAAAAAGAAAATTGTATGTCACGGACAAATTAAACGAAATAATTAATGTTAATGTTCTCATTTATTGTGTGTTGTTTGAACCAGAAGTAATTTAGCTACGAATAAATTAGTAAAATTGATCATATTTTATCCAACTTTCGTAAGAAAAAAAATAGTTTTATGAACCTTATACTTTGTATTATTTTTTAATTAAAAAAAAACCGGACCCACCGGCCTATCTTTTTTGAAAAAATTAAAATAAAAATTAGAAGCCGGAACCACGCGGTTTTCACACTATTTTAAAAAACTGTGCCCGCCATTTTCGACGAGAAAGGTGGTACAACATATAATGAATGTTTTCCGTTTAGGAAACACAGACGATACAGTGCATTTTTTTTTGCACAGAAAACTAATTTTTTTAAATTTTAACCTTTTAATTGCTTTTAGATGCAATTAAAAGATTAGTTTTGCAATAAAATTTAAAAAAAATAGTTTTTTGTGAAAAAAGAAAATGCATTGTGTCACACAGTGTTTTCTAAATGGAACATACTCTAGACGTCAACTGTCAGGATAATAATTGCGATAGGTGCTAAATCCAACGTCAACCATAGTCAAATTAAATCTTTATTTTATAGAAAAAATTTATTAATTGATATAATTTTTTATACAGTACACATCTAAGTGACAAAAAAAAGTCATCACGAAAGTTATGTTTTTATGAATTTGGATGTACAAAAATACCTATGAGCAGTTAAGTTTCATTCAATGTCACTCGATGGCGAACACCCATTATCTCTTATTTGATATTTCTTATTTTTCTTATTTCATTCTCATTCTGTGAAAGCCATTACGAGTTAACACAGATTGCAAAGAATTAGCACAGTTAATATAATTTAAATTTGTATTATCCTTTTACAGCCAGTTCTCTCTTTAATTTTTAGTTTTTTTACATGTAGACTGTAGTATACCAATATCTTAGAATTTATCGACTTTTTAAAATATAATAATTTGGACGATTTGGAGGCATGTATAATTTTTCGTGCAATCGTTAAAATACGATATGCCGCTACAGACTTTGAATTTTTCAAATAATTTGTAAAAGATAAGGTCTTTTTTTCAATACTTATAAAAGTTAAGCTTTGCTGGGCGAGTTTCAAGTTCGTTTATGATCGTTTTGTGTCATATTTACTGAGCGTGATTCGTGTGATTCGTTACAGGGGTTACAGGTATGTTAAGTCTGTATAGATAACTTGTATAAATAATTAAATATGCCAGTTTTAATCTCCAATTTCTAAAAATTAGGTCTCACCGAGGAACATAAATCATATATAATATAATATTCAAAAGTTTTTGTGTTCAGTCTTGTCAAGAATAATGGAAAATAAAGAATCTACACCAACTGTTGAACCTACACTGCTTGTTAAAGTTGAGGAAGACATAGATGATCTAGGTAACCAATTTCCAAATGTACTGAAGAAGGAATTATCAAATTCTTTAAATTACCATGAAATAAAATTGGAATTGGGAAACTGTAGTGCTGTTGATTTATCAAGTTTACATACGGAAATAAAACTGGAAAATGATGACAGTGATATGACAACAGAAAACAGTATATTCTCTGGCGAAAATGAAAATTCTGTTGAACTAAATATATTTGAAAATATAGGCGAACGGTTTGGTACAACAGAAAATAGTGAGACTAGTGTTGTGAGTCCTGAGACTTCAGTTAAACAAATCAGTTTAAAGAATTATAAAAAAACTCATTCGAGTGAAAGAAAATTTAAATGTCATACGTGTTTTAAAACATTTATTACGTTCAACGGTTTAAAGTATCATAAAACACTACACACTGGTAAAAAGCCATTCAAGTGTGTTACATGTTTTAAAACATTTTCCCAGTCAAGTTCTTTAATAATTCATAAAAGAATACACAGTGGTGAAAAGCCATTCAAGTGTGATATATGTTTTAAAACATTTTCGCAGTTAATCCATTTAAGTAGACATAAAAGAATACACACTGGCGAAAAGCCATTCAAATGTGATACATGTTTTAAAACATTTTCTCAGTCAGATTCTTTAATAGTGCATAAAAGAGTACACACTGGCGAAAGACCATTCAAGTGTGATACATGTTTTAAAACATTTTCTCGGTCAAGTAATTTAAAGACCCATGAAAGACAACACACTGGTGAAAAACCATTTAAGTGTGATACATGTTTTAAAACATTTACTACGTCAAGTAACTTAAAGACCCATGAAAGGGCACACACTGGTGAGAAACCATTCAAGTGTGATACTTGTTTTAAAACATTTTCTCAGTCAAGTAATTTAAGACAACATGAAAGACGACACACTGGTGAAAAGTCATTCAAGTGTGTTACATGTTTTAAAACATTTTCCCAGTCAAGTTCTTTAATAATTCATAAAAGACTACACACTGGCGAAAAGTCATTCAAGTGTAGTACATGTTTTAAAACATTTTCCCAGTTAAGTTCTTTATTCATTCATAAAAGACTACACACTGGCGAAAAACCATTCAAGTGTGATGCATGTTTTAAAACATTTTCTCGGTCAAGTAATTTAAAGACCCATGAAAGACAATACACTGGTGAAAAACCATTTAAGTGTGATACATGTTTTAAAACATTTACTACGTCAAGTAACTTAAAGACCCATGAAAGGGCACACACTGGCGAAAGACCATTCAAGTGTGATACATGTTTTAAAACATTTTCTCGGTCAAGTAATTTAAAGACCCATGAAAGACAACACACTGGTGAAAAACCATTTAAGTGTGATACATGTTTTAAAACATTTACTACGTCAAGTAACTTAAAGACCCATGAAAGGGCACACACTGGTGAGAAACCATTCAAGTGTGATACTTGTTTTAAAACATTTTCTCAGTCAAGTAATTTAAGACAACATGAAAGACGACACACTGGTGAAAAGTCATTCAAGTGTGTTACATGTTTTAAAACATTTTCCCAGTCAAGTTCTTTAATAATTCATAAAAGACTACACACTGGCGAAAAGTCATTCAAGTGTAGTACATGTTTTAAAACATTTTCCCAGTTAAGTTCTTTATTCATTCATAAAAGACTACACACTGGCGAAAAGTCATTCAAGTGTAGTACATGTTTTAAAACATTTTCCCAGTTAAGTTCTTTATTCATTCATAAAAGACTACACACTGGCGAAAAACCATTCAAGTGTGATGCATGTTTTAAAACATTTTCTCGGTCAAGTAATTTAAAGACCCATGAAAGACAACACACTGGTGAAAAACCATTTAAGTGTGATACATGTTTTAAAACATTTACTACGTCAAGTAACTTAAAGACCCATGAAAGGGCACACACTGGCGAAAAACCATTCAAGTGTGATACTTGTTTTAAAACATTTTCTCAGTCAAGTAATTTAAGACAACATGAAAGACGACACACTGGTGAAAAGTCATTCAAGTGTGTTACATGTTTTAAAACATTTTCCCAGTCAAGTTCTTTAATAATTCATAAAAGACTACACACTGGCGAAAAGTCATTCAAGTGTAGTACATGTTTTAAAACATTTTCCCAGTTAAGTTCTTTATTCATTCATAAAAGACTACACACTGGCGAAAAACCATTCAAGTGTGATACATGTTTTAAAACATTTACTACGTCAAGTAACTTAAAGACCCATGAAAGGACACACACTGGCGAAAAACCATTCAAGTGTGATACATGTTTTAGAACATTCACTACGTCAAGCTATTTAAAAAAACATGAAACAATACATATTAAAATGAAAAATAAGCTAAAGAAATAAAAGTCAGTAATAACGCCAAAGAATACTTACGACAGGGTATGTTCAGGGTCGGCAAGAGCAATAACGCAAAAAAAAAAAGTTCAAAATTTTTTTCCGAAAAATGGAGAACATTTAAAAAAAAGATTCTTCATTTTTCCCGGGCGCCTAACAAAGACTCTGGGCAATTGCCGGCCCTAGTTACGTTCATGATACCAAACGTTTGCAAGCAAATTGTAGTAGCTTAGCACTTGATATCTGTTAATGAAGTTTTTTGATAATACAGTTTATTAAAAAATATTTTTTATAAAACTAAGGAAAATACATGGCCATGAATTTTCTGGCTTCATGGCATTCGTAAAACTCCCTTTTTTGCCTTTATAAAACTACTGATTGTATTAGTAAGTATTATAACTAAGTTTGTCATCAGTAAACCGTTGCTTTAAAACGTCACCAACAGATGTCAAGTGATAAGCTACTGCATCATATTCAAATATACTATGTAAAATAATTATTTCGATTTTAAGCGCAAATTATTCCGCATAAAGAGCGAACTATGGTTCATTTCAGTTAAATTTAACCATGCTTCGTCACTTTGAATTTAAATAATTTCCGTTTTCTTGGCTTGATCTCTTTTATTATTGCATTTATGTAAATTTTAATTTTACAGTTTATTTTTAGAAAAGAATAGAAGATTGATTTGTTTCGAATATAAGAATTATTCAATTTTTTAAGTTTCACTCATGATCAATTGTATCTGAAAAGAGGTATAAAAAAAATTGAATCAATGTGAAATAGAAAAATGAATAAAAAAGTAAAGCAGTCGGTGGCATACATGTTACAACAAGTTGAATATAAATATCTGATGCCTCCAACTGTTTTACGTGTTTATTAACATTTTCAGTCCCATAGCTTCGGCGTCCGAAAACAAACAAAACATCCGCAGAGGCCGACCGTGATCAATATTTAGAATAAACAAAACACTTAAAAATATTTATAACAAAGATTTTATATTATTCTAATAAAAATACTTTATTACTACGTACCGGACAATTTTCATTTTTTAGTCGAATTTTCTCCGAAAAATTAGACTTATACAGTCTATACGATAAGAGCTGCGAGAGGCGAGAGTAGGGGCGCTATCCGTTTTCGGACCCGTAGAACACGAATATGTAGAAAAAAAATGTCTGATATATATATATATATATATATATATATATATATATATATATATATATATATATATATATATATATATATATATATTCCCGCCACCTTTTAATTGGTGTAGGGCCCCCCTATGGAAGTTAAGAGATGAAATTTGGTAAATGGGGCTCAATTTCGAGGCACCTCATACTATCAAAGTGGGGTCAAATTTCGGGCAAATTTTTTTTCTGACCCGACCTTTAAGGGGGTGGTGGGGGGCGGAAAAGCAATATAAAACTTTACAAAACCGATTTTAAATAATGTTTCGGTCAATTATCTACAACATATCCAAAATTCAGCTTCCTAGGATGATTTGGTGGGAGTAGAGGGGGGGAAAAACGATTTTCGCTGGGTCTAACAGGCCCCCAGCCCCCCAGAATTAACGTAGAGGGTTGAAATTTGGTGTGTTGATAAATTTCGTACCTAGGTTGTGCTTTTTGGAGGTTTTAATATTTTACCCCCACCCCCCTCATTTTTAAGCTACAATTTCATGCATTTTCGACGTTTTCGAAGTTTGTACCACTCGCACAGGTCACCCAAATAAACCTAAAGGGCCGAAATTTTGTATTCGGGTTGAGTTAGTATCAAGGCGGTGCCTTTTTGGGGGTCTCGACTTTTAACCCCTACCGCCACCATTTTTATACCCAAAAAAACATGATTTTTCTTGTTTTTTAACAGTTTCATTCGGGTCAAAATCTCCCCAAATAAACCTAGAGGGCTGAAATTTTGTATACAGGTTAAGCTAATAGCCAGACACTATTTTTTGGAGGTTTCAACTTTTAACCCTTACCCCCACGATTTTTACGTCAATATTTCCTTAATTTTTTTGCTTGTTTTCTAACACATCTAGAGACTCTCTAAGGAAACCTCGAGGGCTGAAATTTTGTACGTGTATTCAGTTAGTATCCAGCTAGTACCTTTTAGGGAGTCCACATTATTTTTCCCCCCACTTCTTCCATTTTTACATCGGAATTGAATGCTATTGTTAAATGTGTTTTAAATGCATTACTTATATTCTAAATACAAGTAGGCGAATAGTAATTTTAAAAAATTTAAAAAAAAGTGAATACAATTTTTTAACAAATGAAATACATACATATTAAGTAATTTGAAAGTGTTATTAAAGTCACTGTTTATTTATTTATTTAATTATTATTTAGGAATTTTGGATTTTTATTATTTATAAAATAGAAATTTTGGATTTTTTTGGAAAGAAAAAATATCTTCATAAAAGCCTTCCACTTTACTATTTAAGTTCCTTTTTTAATATTTAAAAGTAAAACACAAAGGTAATTGGCGGATAAGCATGGATAGAAATGCCCTCGTACGAATTGTGTTGGCTTTTTCCCTGTTAACTTCTATCGGCACAAAATTGAAATTTACTGAGATTCAGCCCTTAAAAACTTAAAATCTTTTTTTAAGGCCCCGATCAACCGGACACTCATTATCAGTTTTGAAACCACCAAAATTACAAATCGCTTGTGGACTTTCAATTATATTTCGCTTGTAGACACTCAATACCGAAGAAATAATTTTTTATTTTTTATTTTTTTTATTTTTTATTTTTTATTTTTTTTTTTTTGAAAGAAAAAATATCTTTATAAAGGCCTTTCAGTTTACTATTTAAGGTCCTTTTTTAATATTTAAAACTAAAACATAAAGGCAATTAGCGGATAAACATGGGCAGGAATGCCCTCGTACGAATTGTGTTGGTTTTTTTTCTGCTACCTGTTTTCGGCACAAAATTGAAATTTACTGAGATACAGCCCTTAAATACTTAAAACCTTTTTTTAAAGCCTCGATCAGCCGAACACTCATCACCAGTTTTGAAACCAACAAAATGACAATTCGGTTGTAGACTTTCAATCACATTTCGCTTGTAAACATTCAATACCGAAGATGAAGGGAAAAATTCGACTACCGTGATGGGGCCCCGCTGCTCACGGCGTTTTTGTACATATAATATGTTTTATCATCAAAATATCTAGATTCATCTTTTATTTACAATAATATTTTTATCCACATATGTATGTATGTGTGTGTTGTATGCTTGTATGTATATGTGTGTTTTATCAAAATAATAATAACTATGTACTCATCTTTTGACCTGCGTAACACATAAATGTCATCATCTTTTGACCTGCGTAACACATAAATCATTTTATGTACTTGTTTACATAAAATTTCTTTAAAAATATTGTCGGCTTCCGGGGAAGTTTACTGTGAAAGTGCTCGGGTCTAATAGTGTTAATTTTGAAATTCCACATTCGATTGAAGTATTCATAAATTTTTTTGTCATTTTTAAAAATATTTTGTTTAATGTCTATTTACCCTATTTATTATAAAATAATTTATGTCATAAGCATACAAATAGTATTAGTTAAATGTATATTAACGGTCGTTGACGTCTTAAGACGTCGAGTGAAACTTGACTAACTCTTACACAAATTCAATATTGTGTCAAAAATGTATGTATATCAATTGGGCCTTTCGTTATTATAGGTTATGATCGTCAAGGTGTTAAATTAGATGTAGTATTGTTAAATGTATAATAAAAATAAATAAAATAAAAATATTGGAATACGTACTTTTTTAGTTAAGTATTGGCGACGCAAAGATTACGCGAGCGCTCCTGGTTTTTTAAATTAGAAGCTGTATCAAGTAAAAATGTTTGTATACGTTTAATTGTCAATAGAATAATGTACTATACAAATTATGCGCGAATTACTAGATTTTACATCGCCCATTAATCGTATACGTATATTTTTACTTGATGCTAGTTCTAATTTTACCACTAGAGGCGCGAGTGAGAATCTTTGCGTCGCCAATACTTTATTTTTTGTCTAAAATTTCAAATACATAATATATTTTTAAAAATGATACTTTTTGGAACACAGAATTTCAAATTGTGTGTAAACTGGAATTACAATTCTGCCTAGTTGGAACAGTAAAGTCAACTATGCGCATGCTCATTAAAACGAGAATTAATTCGAGTGTTTGTTGGAACATATCTTGAGACGAGTTAACTCGTCCTGCAATATAGCGGCTCAAAATGCTGTGATCTATATTTATCATATTTATTCACTGGTACAAGTACCGTCATCTATGACAGATTTTCCGAAATACGGTTGTAATTCTAAATAATGTTCAATTTTACCAACATAGTATAATATGGTTTGTTTAAAAGCGTTAAAAGTGTTATTAAGGCTAAGACTAACTTCAAAAATGCATCACTGCTTGCATGAGGCAGAGGCAAAAGTTCAAAAACGCATCAGACGCATCACGACGGAAAATCAAAAGTTCATTCTTGCATTTGATGCGTCAAAACAATGCATCAAGAAATTTGGTGATGCGTGTCCAAGACACATGTCATGTGTATAATGTAGAATTATAACTACTTGCCATATTATGTAGGTATTAACACCAACAGGAATAATTTCGAAAAACATATTGTTGAAAAAGATGAATGTATTTACCTTTGATTAAAATTGTTTAAACTATTTGAATACATCTTGCACTCAAAATAGGTATATAATATTTTTTATTCAAATAATTTCAATATTTTCAGTTTCAAGTAAGTTCAATTGAAATTCAAAGATAATATACCTATACAAGGACTGTATTGCTATATTATCTATAGTCTATCATGCTACATTATCTGTCTTATCTATAGCCAAATCAGAGGCTAAATGATGCCAATAGCCCGTTCAAAAACATCTAAGGGTCCGTCCACACGACACAAGCTTTACCACCGACTTACTTGCGCAAACCAGTTTGTGCAAGTAAACATGTACGTATGGACGGGAAAAAACGTAGCGACTTACTTGCACAAACCTGGTTTGCGCAGGTAAGTCGGTGGTAAAGCTTGAGCGTGTGGACGGGCCCTAAGACTAGCCGCATACACACAATTTTTAGTTGAACAACTGTTTAGTTGTATGTCAAAAGACTATGGGAACTTATGGAGGTGCGCATATTATCAACACGATAGTAGCTCGACAAAAAAATCATAAAACCATATCGATCGTTTTTTGGCTAAAAAGTCGGACAACTTAAACAACTATCGATCGACAGGTATATGTACATTACTGTGTATTGAAGTGCGTATACACTCAACTAAATAGTCGATCTGTAACCTGAACATATAAGCTCTATGGTAAATTCTGGAGTATTTTATCTATGCTGTGATATACTATGGGATGTACGAAATATCTCCTTTTCCTTTTCTTTGTCGTACGTTCTATATGAAGCAAAGTACAGACAAGTCCTTTTCTATTAACCATTTTTGAATTCGATGATTGATAAGATCGTTAAAAAATTAAAAACACAAAACATTCAACAAGTTTTGAAAATCATAGATATAATAGACATAACAGATATAGGAACTATTATTTATGATTGGTTGAAAAAAAGAGGATTATGCACGAATAGGAATAAATAAGGGTAAAAATAATTTTAAAATCGCTGAACAACTGATTGATAGTATGCGCATCCTACAACTAAACAGTTTAGTTGGGTTGAAATCATGAGGCTCATCGATTTCGACTAAACAGTTTAGTCGAGATACTAATTGAGTGTATGCGCCAGGCCTAATGTGCATCAAATTTCAAGAGAGCATCAGTAGCGCATCATGTAATATTAGACGGATCAGAAAAGTCATGATGCTGCATCGATGCGGTAAAGTTTACATTTTTGAAGTTATCCTAACCTAGTGTCTTTCCTAGTTTATAAAAGTTAAACATACCATATGGAAAAATCTTTTTGTCTCAAAATGCCGGACTTTTTACTACCAAGTGATAAGTACAGTAAATAAGGCATATATGTACTACTACTATTGGCGACGCAAAGATTACGCGAGCGCTCCCGGTTTTTTTTTTAAATTAGAAGCTGTATCAAGTAAAAATTTTTGTATACGTTTAACTGTCGATAGAAAAATGTACTATACAATTTATGCGCGGATTACTAGATCACCCATTAATCGTATACGTATATTTTTACTTGATGCTAGTTCTAATTTTACCACCAGAGGCGCGAGTGAAAATCTTTGCGTCGCCAATATAGCTAATCGTATAAAGAAATAGGCGAAAATACTACAGTACCGACGATCTGTTTGTTTCACTTCAGCAGTAAGTACATAGTACCTTATGCGCATATGTAAGATTTAAATTATTAAATATGTGGATATTCATTGGATACATGCAATTTGACAGAACCGTCGCACTTGCGCACAGTAGGCTACGTCCCTCATTCTGTTTCACTCTTACCGTGACCCTGCCACCTACAAAAAAAGAAAAAGAAAAAAATCAAAGATACCAACATTAAGAAAGTGAACCCTAGGAATTTACAAAAAATAAATTATACTAAAATATGTTGATGAAATTGAACATTATTTAGAATTATACCGTATTGTCACAGATGGCGGCACCTGTACCAGTGAACATCAAGATTTGTATATGAACAGGTTTTCTTATCTTCATAAGGCCAATACAATATCTGAACGCCTGACCTGCCCTGCAGGCAGCTGATATTGTTTTGGTCTATACTGAAACGTCATTTTAGAGGTTTTTAAATTATTTTTTATTTTTTATGAGTGTTTATGGACAATTATTTTAATGATAATACATTTAAAGACTATTATACATTCACAAATTTTACTTTTTAAGTGTATTTTAACTGAAATAGATAAGAAATTAATAATTATTTTATTCCTAACTTACACTGTATGCATGTACTTATAATGATCAGGGACGGACTACTTGTAACAGAAATGAAACATTCATTGATTTTTATTTATATTGTACTTGTGAAATTCGCAAATTTAATAATTAAATTATTTAATTTAATAAAAATTAATAATTATAGCAAAGTTGTATTTATTTTCAGAGGTTACTGACCTTTCAATATTAAGCGCACATCCGGTATTTTAAGTTAATTTATATTTTTTAACTATATAATTTATTTAAAATATATTCGTTTATATTTATTCTTTGTTAATAAAACGTTCTTATTAGCATTTCCATTTATATAAGTACTTTTATCTTAATATTTTTTTGTATCAGAAGGCATCCGTAAGTATAATAATAATATGGAATATGTTCATTTGTATTTTTTACTATTAAAAATTTTGTTAAATATCTGAATTTATTTTACGTAGTAATTTTTAGCACGTAATTAATGTTTGTATTTATTAAATATACATAAATAAACGACTTTTTATAAAAAAAAAAAAATTAAAATTCACGGAAGAAAACTATACTAAATACGGTCCTGAATCGTGCAGGTCTCTTTTATCTCCCAATTAGGGAGATAAAAGAGACCTGCACGTGCAGGTCTCTTTTATCTCCCAAGAGGGTAGATATCAGGAGCACCTACTCTATATCAAAAAGTGTCGTAAGGCGTAAATAGTGGCGGCGCTACTGTAGCAACAGGGCAAATTTAGAGAAGTAAACAAGGAAAGAAAAACATCCGCATTGTTATGCAATTAATGTTTTTTTATTATCATTATAAAAAAATCATTATACTCTTTTGCTACTCTAGCGCTATTCTGGCGAGTTTTTGAACTGCTACTTAGTATTTAAAACGGGACACTTTTTGAACTATTTTTCTATTGTTTTCCGGCCAAGATAGTACTCCTGGACAGCGATTCTTGAAAAGTGAAGTGAAGTGGAATGGAATGAAATGAAATAGCTGAGAACAGAACCAAAGGAAATATATTTTTATAAGTTGGTAGGTATACATTGTTATTGTGATAATGGGTACTCTATCGACGAAATGGATTACTAACAAAAGGAGGTATTATTTATGGTACACAGTTTTCATTTCCGGTTACATATTATGTGGAATTTAAAAAATAAAATTTACAAATATTCATCATTTATCATTTTATTGCCATATTTCGTCCATTCCGTTTGCGTTTGTTGTGATTTTTGAGTAGCTAACTGTGTTTTATATTAACTGTTTTAATTTTTTACTTTTTTTCTTGTATTTTAATTATTTTTTATCTTTTATTATTTTTTTTTATTTAAATTATTTATTTTGCTTTTTAATAGTGGCTAATAGTCGAAATAAAATTTCGACTTAACCGTGTTTTGTAGTAGTAGTAGTAATAAAACTTTTACTCTGAGGATGACCGAAAGGTTGAAAACGCGTTCAGTAAAAATAAAAATAATTTTTAATTCGTGAAATAGACAAAGTAATCGAACTTTAAATATTTTTCAATATTTAAAATGGAGTTTCACAAAGTAAATCTCTCAACAGTGAATTATTCAAATTTTTATAATATTTATGACATATTTCCTTCTTTGTCTTAGTACTCAGTGGATAACGAGAAAATTTTTTTTTATAAATTAGAAAATTTAAGAAAAAATATTTTTGTTTTTATTTTACTTTGCATAAAAGCGAAACAAAACCAAATTACCAAAACAATATAATGTACTAGTACAATTTAATAATAGAATTTTTATTTTACAATTGATTTATTTCACATTTTTATAAACTATTTAAACTTTTCAGTAACTATATTTTATAAAAATAACGATGTGTTTTTTCATTTAGTCACTTAATAAATCTATGTTACCGATATTTTTTGTTCTTTACATTTAATATAAAAAAAGAAATGAAAAAAATGATTTATGTAAATACTCTAAAAGTAAATAAACAAAAACAAACGCAACAAGGTTATGTCGAAATTTTATTTCTACTATTAGCTACTATTAAAAAGGAAAATATACAATTTAAATAAAAAAAAAATTAATAAAAGATAAAAAATAAATAAAATACAAGAAAAAAAGTAAAAAATTAAAAAAGTTAATATAAAACACAGCTAGCTACTCAAAAATCACAACAAACGGAATGGACGAAAGATGGCAATAAAATGATAAATGATGAATATTTGTAAATTTTATTTTTTAAATTCCACATAATATGTAACCGGGAATGAAAACTGTGTACCATAAATAATACCTCCTTTTATTAGTAATCCATTTCGTCGATAGAGTACCCATTATCACAATCATGTATACCTACCAACTTATAAAAATATATTTTCTTTGGTTCTGTTCTCAGCTATTTCATTTCATTCCATTCCACTTCACTTCACTTTTCAAGAATCGCTGTCCTGATATCTACCCTCCATACTCCCAATGTTAAGCGAATGAGGTAACCTGTACATATACCAATCTTGGTGAATATATACATAATAATCAGTGTCGCCATATGTAGTATTTTCATTACTACCGTAGTAATATTTGACCGCCAAATTCAAGTTGTAGTAATGACGTAGTATTGTAGTATTTTAGTAATAATTTAGTATTTTAGTAGTATTTTTTAAAAAATATAGTATTTTAGCGGTATTTTTTCGAATATATTTAAAACTTTACACATTTACGATTTATAATTCTGGATATTTTTTATTTTATTTGCAGAGGAGTAATTAATCTTAAAGTAGCTGCGGAAGTATTGTAAAAAATAAAAATGGCAAATAATTACCGGAATACGAAAAATTCCTTAATTTTTAAAAAATTTGGAAATAGAAAATATTTCTTAATAAGGTTAAATAAGCTCGCAATAAAAAGAAAAAGAAAAAAACAATAGTAATCATTTTTATAATTTATTTCCCTTTTCTTGAAAGTCGTTAATTGTTACAAAATTTATCAAAAATAAAAATACAAAAAAGAATAACTTGACATATATGATTCAAAAACATGGCATTTAGAATAAATGGTTTTTTATCAAGTACCGTATCAATAGATTTATTATAGATCTTCCTATTACACATATCATTTTTTTGTGGATACAAAATCGTTACGAGTGTTTTGTAAATTTTGTTTTGTAATTTTTAATCGAATTTAGAGATAGCCTTATTTCTTTGAAACCGTCGAAATGATTGTTTATTGATTAAAAATACGTCGAATTTAAGTTTTATAATTAACAAAAATGTTATTAAAAGTATTCTAAATACTATTTGAAAATCCATAAATAATCCAAAAATCTACAGATGCCGTTAAATCTTCCTTTTTTATATCATATTTTACCGCCAGAATTTGTCAGATTCTACTTTGTTCTGTGGATTCTACCTCTAATATTCAAAGACTCCAGCGCCGCAGGGTAGTAATAAGGTAGTATTTTTTGTTATGGGAGTAGTAAATAAATAGTATTTTTCTACCGTCTTCTGTAGTAATATGTCAATTTAAAATCTGGCGACACTGATAATAATATATGACATGACAGCATTTTGAGCCGCCATATTCCAGGACGAGTTAACTCGTCTTTTAATCATTTAAAAGTTAATTAAACGTTAAAATGGTTAAAATCAAAGCTACGTAATAATTGGCGTAGTAGATAAATATAGAAGTTTTATTAAAGTAAATTAAATTAAATTAGTGTATTAAAACGATTTAAGTATGTTAAACCGTTAAGTGATAAAAAATGGACAATAAAAGCCGACTGATTCTTAAACCTTGTATTGTCAAAATCGAAAAACTAGAAGTTGAAGAAAATTATCCGAATATCAGTAATATCAATAACATATTATTAACTAAAATAAAAACAGAATCAATTGATTTGACGAGTTTACACACTGAGATTAAACTTGAAGGTGACAGTTTTACCGAAGACACGATATCGGAGATATTGGACGAAATTGTACCGGGTGTCCCAGTCGAAAAACAACTTACGTGTTTTACTATCTTTAAGAAGCAAGATCTCCCACATATTCAAGAACGACTTCATACCGGTGAAGAATCATTTAAATGTAATAAATGTTCAAAAAACGTACAAGATATTTATAATGAAAAATCACCGGAACCACTCCAATGCAATGTGTGCTTTAAAACATTTACCCAGTTACTTAGTTTCAAAATACATAAAAGAATTCACAAAAGTGTAAAAACATTTGAATGTAATAAATGTTCTAGAACATTTACTCGATCAAGTAATTCAAAAATACATGAAAGACTGCATACAGGTGAAAAATCTGGTGAAAAATTCCACTCAGGTGAAAAGTCATATAAATGTAGTGTATGTTCTAAAACATTTACTCAGTCAGGTAGTTTAAAAATACATGAAAGGTGCCACACAGGTGAAAAACTGTATGATTGTAACATATGTTTTAAAACATTTACTAATTCAAGTTATTTAAAAACACATGAAAGATATCACACAGGTGAAAAACCATATAAATGTAGCATATGTTCGAAAACATTTGCTACTTCAAGTCATTTAAAAATACATGAAAGATTCCATTCAGGTGAAAAACCATATAAATGTGACATATGTTATAAAACCTTTACTCAGTTAGGTAATTTAAAACAACATGAAAGGCTTCACACAGGTGAAAAACCATTTAAATGTAACATATGTTCGAAACCATTTTCTCACTCAAGTAATTTAAAAACACATGAAAAATTCCATACAGGTGAAACGTCATATAAATGCGACATATGTTTTAAAACATTTACTAGTTCAACATGTTTAAAAACCCATGAAAGATTCCACTCAAGTGAAAAACCATATAAATGTGACATATGTTATAAAACCTTTACTCAGTTAGGTAATTTAAAACAACATGAAAGGCTTCACACAGGTGAAAAACCATTTAAATGTAACATATGTTCGAAACCATTTTCTCACTCAAGTAATTTAAAAACACATGAAAAATTCCATACAGGTGAAAGGTCATATAAATGCGACATATGTTTTAAAACATTTACTAGTTCAACATATTTAAAAACCCATGAAAGATTCCACTCAAGTGAAAAAGCATATAAATGTAGTATATGTTCGAAAACATTCATTGGGTCAAATAATTTAAAAAGACATGAAAGAACCCACACAGATGAAAAGTCATATAAATGCGACATATGTTTTAAAACATTTTCTAGTTCAAATTATTTAAAAACTCATGAAAGATTTCACTCAAGTGAAAAACCATACAAATGTAGTATATGTTCGAAAACATTCACTTGGCCAAGTCATTTAAAAACACATGAAATAATCCATACAGGTGAAAAACCATTTAAATGTAACATTTGTTCTAAAACATTTACTCAATCAAGCAATTTAAAAAAACATGAAAGATTCCATTCAGTCAATTAATGTTTTAAAATATTTACTAAGACGAGGCACTTAAGTGAAAATGTAACAAATGTAACCACAAGGGTTGCCAGATGAATTTTTTTTCTGTTGTCAAAGGTGCATCAAATGGGAATTAGAGGCAAAGCGAATGAATACTTAGATCAAAGATCATATCTAACGAATAGAAGTATTATTATTAATGTCAGTGGTACCAGAGGTAATGAACATCCATTAAGCAATAAGTCTGTTCCCCAAGGAAGCAACATCGACCCAATAATGGTTTTACTATACAATGTGAATGATCTTGCTAACTATATTAATTGTGGAAACATAATAATGTATAATTATACGCAGATGATACAAATATCATTCTAACGTCAAATACTTTACTAGATTTACAGTCAAAAGTAGTTCAATTGCTCAGTGAATTTAGTAACTAGTGTCAAAAAAACCATCTTTTGATTAATTTCTCAAAAACAAAATATATGATACTTAACGAGAATATAAATAATACAATTGAAATTACTTATAATGATACTCAAATTTATCAGGTGTTTGAAACAAAATTCTTAGGTATAACGATTGATGCATTCTTAAAATGGTTATCACATGTCGACAATGTTTGCAATAAATTAAATAAAGTATATTATTATATCAGTTCTTTGAAGGATACACTTGATGAAACTGCACTATTGGCGATATATTATGCATATGGGTACAGTGCTATCAAGTATTGTATCAACATTTGGAGGTATACAAGTAAAATTATTAAAATATTTAGAACCCAGAAACGAATTTTGAGACTGATAGGGTAAGTGCGGGAGAGATGCCGCAGTAGCCATAGTTCGTCCGTTGATTGAAAGAGCGCTATTAATGGATTATGTGTTTAAAATAAGTTGCTTATTTAAGCTGTATATGGTAACATTTATGATTAGTCCATCAGTTTAGTAATTATCCTAGTCTATCAGTTTAGTAATTGAAAAGTAAGTTTTTTAACAAAATATTTTATCAAGCTTTTAATTTATTCGAATTTAAGAATGTATACTTCATTGTTTTAATGAAAGTGAGTTTTGTTATTTATTTAGGTATATTTTAAAAGTACTGTATAAAATTTTAGGTTGGAATTCCGCACTATGCCTTGCTATAGCAACATGCGGCATCTATCCCAACAAAAAAGAGAGATGTCGCATTTAAAGTTGGTATAGATGCCGCATCATATTACATGTTAAAAACATAGACTTATATACCTTAATTATGCATTTTTTTTTTTTTGACTGTAAATTATACCACGTAAATACAAAAGATCCATTAATGGATCAGGAAGAGCCCTCATATTAGTGAAAATAACGAAAATAATGATGATTGCCTGTGTATTGAATGTTTTGAAAAGTACTCAGAAACAAAACAAAAAAAGTTGGCTGGTTAAGATGTATAATGTGCCAAAAATGGTTACATATGGCATGCATCATGTATGGACATATGTGTAAAATGCAAAACTTTTAATACGAACTATGCGGCGTCTCACCTTCTTTGACGCGGCATCTCTCCCATAGGTGTGGGAGAGACGCCGCTTTGCAGGCCATACAAAAATGTTAATTATGAATCCTTTGTGACTCAAAATTTAAAATTATTTATAAATAATTTTAAAGAACAATATGTACATTTATTGTGTACCAAATTTCAAATCAATTAAATGCCTACTTTAAGAATTATCAAGTGTTTTCAAAATGTGCGGCATCTCTCCCGCATTCACCCTATATAATCTACCATATAGGGAAACATGTAAATCGACGTTTATTAGTAAAAATATTATGACTGTTTATGGTATATACATATATGTACGAACTTATAATTAACATCAAAAACAATATTAATGATTATAACATGATTTCCAATGTACATGATTATAACACTAGAAATAATAAAAATTTATATGTGCTTCTTATAGAACAACAAAATATTGTAAAGGACCAGTTTGTAGCGTAATTTATTATTATAATCTGAAATAAAATACATATGTAGCAAATCTCAATTATTTTAAAAAAGAATTAAAATAAATGTTGATAGCCAAGTGCCCATATGAGTTTAATTTTAATTAATATTATTTTGTAAAATGCAAATTATATTGTAACAAAATTGTATCTAATGACGCTATTATACTCAAAGGAGTCTAAATAAAGTAAGTATATTTTATTATTATTTATTATTATTTAAAAGTCGCCATATCGCGATTAAAAAGTCGCCAATTTGTAACAAAAAATCGGCCAACACCAACTTTTAATGTTTCTGTAAAAATAACACTGATAGACAAAAATGACCTTAATGAAAGTTACTGTCGACTTTCGGAGATTGTCCCATGAACGGTTCAAAGTGGGCGGGGCGGACAATCTGCGAAAGTGCATAGCCGTAGTCGCCGTATTCATATCTTATTTGTTTACATAAAAATATCCTACATTCAAACGAATATAGGTCGTGTGTGCGTATTGCAAGCAGTGTTACATTTATATGGAAATATGTAACTACATATATAAATCAATGAATAAAAATAAACAATTAACCTAATTAATTAATTAAGACGTGTTATCTCGTCTTAAAAAATATTTCATGTATATTTTTTATTAAATTAAATAAACAAACTTAAAAATTTTTGCATACGTAAGTGCATATAAAAATTGGTTAATAGGATTCTCTCAAAATTTATATTATACATATTAGGTACACTGAATAAAATGTTATGTTGTTATGTACAAATAATCTTTAATTTAAACAAACATTACCTACGCCTCTGGTCAAAAGTTCACAAATACATTCACAAAAATTGTGTTGTTGCGATGTCCGTGTGACATAAACATGTGACGTGTAAATCCCTACCACTGCAGCATGGACAATCTGCGAACGGACAATCTCCGAAAGTCGACAGTAAATGAAATTGAATGGGTTATCGGGCTTTATTTCAAGTTTTTAATATTTTTGCATAGTAAAATCAAATTATTTTAAAAGACTAGTATTTAAAATAACTTAATTTAAAAATAATTTGAATTATTTCATTAATTTACTGAAAAATATATTTATTTTTTATTTATTTATTTTATTTTTGCTAACGACAGGTGGCAGGTGAAATTAATGTACATATTCAATACAAATCAAAATGACATTGGCGTTTCTTAATAGTAGTAAAGTGAGGTTAATTGGGAACGAAAATATTATTAATAAATGTACTCAAATAGTGTGAAAATATTTGAAATTCGATAGTATTTTCTTTTTATTACAAACCAAATTAAAAAGGAGAACTTTTTTCACAAAAAACTTTCCATTTCGTTTAAAAATACTTGCTATAAAAATATGTTTAGACGCCTATGTATCTGTCAATCAGTGACATTTCAGAAAAATAATTTTTTTATTTTTCAATGAATTAAAACTGTAATTTTATTTCCTTATTGTATTTAGATATCATTTTTATACGATAATTTAATCTATTTAATAATTTTAATTTCCGGTGGAAAACGTAATAATCATTTAATTTTTCGTTACTACACTGATTAAAAGGGCGGCCGTACTGAGCTATCTTTTTAAATTACGTAAAATCCTAATCGTTTGTAAGCACTTGAGAACGAAATTTAAAAGTGTCATTTTTAAAACGTAATTACTCAAAAATATGAGATAAAACAATGAAAATTTGAGTGTTACTGGTAGTTTTGAATCATAAACAAATTTTTGAAAAACTTTAAACATACGTTTCCATTTAAAAAACTATAAGTTTGTATCATAACTCGAAAACCATAAGAGCTATAAAGCTCCTGACTATAGCAATCGGTTGCCCCCGTCGATATCTACAACTCTGAACAATTTTTCGATTAAATCAAAGGTTTGGCTGTAATCGAAATGGCAACTCTCGAAAAACTCACGCTGTATATTGGTACCCCCTTTCCCACAAAAAATGTTTTTCTTCTTTTTTCTTACTAGACCGGTTTCGATCACTTTTATGATCCTCTTCAGTAGTTTTTTCGCTGAAATAAAAAGGTTATTAATTACGTACCTGATCGAAACCGGTCTAGTAAGAAAAAAGAAGAAAAAACATTTTTTGTGGGAAAGGGGTACAAATATATTATTGTACAAATAACTCACAGTTTCGCTCTTAATACATATCATAATCATTCATTAAGTTATGTATTAATTGATAGCAGTTATATAAAATGGTTTTAAGATTTCTTTTTGTGTTTTATTTTTAACCATAAAATCCAATATATGTATTTATGTACCTAATTTTTTTTTTTTACATATTTCTTTTACACAGAATGTAACCTAACCTATTATATAGGCTATTTTATTTTCAATTGTCAATTTTAGAATTCCAACCCTACCCGGCCGCCATTAGATTCAACCCATGAGCAGTACTGGATTTTGTTTCTGCATGCCCGGCCCCAGGGTATGGACACTAGCATGTCCCTGCCACTCTGCATAATTATAGTCCATTATAAAAAAAATGGACCGTATTCTGACGCCGTTGTAACTAATATACCAGATGGCGTTGATGTACAGGGATACAATTAGAGTCGGGACATGAGTTTCGATAGTTCGCTATTTTTCATCAGATTCATCTAAAATAAATTAAATATATAAAAAATACTTCAACTCAACCTAGAAAGTTTAATTAAATTAAAAAAATTTAATTCTTCGTTAACACATAACTTGGTGACGATAATTTTGTACTCAATTATATGATAATTAATTTTGACATCTATTTGATAAAAAATGCTCACATGTCCCAACTCTATTTAGTACACCCCCTATAGGCCTATACTATTAGCGCCACGTAGCAAACTGTGACATGAAAAGGTCCGTCCTTGAAAACAAGCGGCAGGGACATGGGACACTAGATACTCCCCTCCACTCCTTATTCAAACGGTGTGGAGTGGATCAAAGCGATACCAATAACACCAAAATTAAACTGTAAAAACTTATTTTACTGGTATTACTGAATGAAAGTCCTATATTATTTTAGTGAATATTTTATTATTATGTTGGCTACTGTTTGATCCACACCGACGAATAATTTGTCCGATAAACTATTGAGTGTCCATACCCTGCCCGGCCCGGTCCGGGTACCTGAAGGTGCAAATAACACAGTAACTTCATTTACTGCCGACACTTTTCTTATTCTTACCGGTCAGAATGCAACCGGCGACGCCCGGACCGGACAGTCAGAAACAGAGGAAACACATCAAATACATAATAAAATAAAACATGTCAGAAACATTAAGGCTGGTCGTCCTTTGGATGCGGAAACGTGCGATATTTAATACGGACGAATACGCATGAAAACTGACGAACGATCCAAACAGCTGTGAAGCTACACATCCTCGTCCATTGAAAGCGTCTCGTTCGTCCGTTTCCGTGCGTATAATTGCGACGTGCGAACAGATCCAATTTTGTTTGGATTTTGTCGCGCGAAGAAGCCCGTTCCATGAGATTTTTATTTTTACTGAAATGAAATTGAAGGTAAATTACAATTATAACTGTGTACCTTTGCATATTACGTGCCATAAATTGTTTTTTACGTATTTTCGAACATTGGGCTAGTAGAGACAGTAGACATATCATTTCGGACGAACGAAAAACGTGCGTATTCGTCCGTATTAAATATCGCACGTTTCCGCATCCAAAGGACAACCAGCCAAATACGACCGGTTGACCGGGCCGGGCGCCCGGCCCGGTCACAACCGGAATGTATGCGGTCGGGCTAAGAGTTAAGTTTGAACAAGAATCACTTTTTTCAACAAACAAAAGATCAAGTGGTCAGCGTAAGTGTAAAAAATTGTAACTAGTGGTGAGTCCAGAGTGAGCCCGGCACGGCTTAAGACATGTAGTCAGTCGGTGTCCGTCGCCGAACACACAGTGCATTGTAATACATTATTAAACGTTGTTACTTGAATTGGACAGGTTGCTCTGTCCCATAATACGTGTGTTGTAGTAGTGTGTGTGAATACGCACACAGACGCAAACACCAAACTAACACTATTGCAAACAGTGTGTACCGTGTGTACCATAGAGTAATAGAGACAACATATCTATGCCTACACTACTGGAACCAGTGTAACATCTAAGAGATAGACAATATGTTGTATACACACACTGGGTTTACATTGTATTAGTGCGATTTTGTGTATTTGTGTGAGTAACGCAGATAGTAGGGGCGGTCACGTGGCTCAGTTATTGCATACATAGCTATGACTGGCTACAATCAAGTCCATTATCGTGTGGTTGATCTACAATCATCGACTGCTACTGACAAACTGACAACTAAAAAGCCTAATGAGCACAGAAGTACACACTCGTGATTTCAGAAAAGAGATAGTTGCGGGGTCTCTGTCCTCTGTGGTGTGTACCTATACACACAGTGGGGAGATTTTACGTCACCCACTGATTACAAGTGGAACAGTGTGATTTGGTTACCTACTAGTTTGGTGCCTTGCAAAAGATAATTCTATTAATTTGGCTTTAGAAACAGAAATATGTTCAAAAATTGGGAACGTAAAAAAATAATTTTTTTTTTTTAATTTTAAAAGCTAAAGTTATTCTTGTTTTAATTAAGAAATATCATGAAATATGTATCAAAAATATTTTATTTTAAATTTGAATTTTTTTTTCATACTGTTTGAATTTTTATATTTACAAATGCCATCATTATTGCTATTTTCGTAATTATTCCTAGCGTGGTTCTCGTTTGAAAATCCATTTATAACCTCCAATATACATATTTTAGAGGCTTCTCACAACTTCTCCTACCAGCCATTCATATTTGAAAAGCACGTGTTGATAAATAAATCCAATATTATGGCTGATTTAGGTAATTTTAATATTTATTTCAAACATTCAGCTTTGTTATGAATTATTTTAAACAATCTTTTTAAATTATTTCTTCAAATCAATATTAAATTTAAATAATATTGCGTATTAAAGTTTAAATACTTTGTAAATATCATCATAAGTCTACTTAAATATTTGTTTTAACGCACTTATTTCTAAAATTGTTACTTAAAACAGTTAAAAATTTATGATTTAAGTAACTTTGAATTACTTTTGAATTACATTACTGCTTGAATTGTAGTAATTTTAGTATTAAATGTAATTGAAACCGGCATACGCTAATTAAGTTTTTTTATTCGCTGTAGGAGAACCGTTTAAAGAGAAAAAGAAGAAGAAGAGTAAAGGCGAGAAAAATGTCGGAGAGATCCAACAGAATCAAGATTTTCAGGTGGAATCTTCAGAAAAAGTCGTCCCACTTGATACTTCCAAGTGGCCATTATTACTTAAGGTTTGTTAAATTTTACAGTAGAATTTGTTCAAAAATTAAAATTCGGAAATTAAGTTCTTTTTGTGCCCTGAATGAGTGATGTCGAGCCGAGAAGCAGTTAGTCGATTAATTGACTAAAATTGTTTTTCAGATAAAATTAGCCATTAGTCGAATTCATGAATAGGGTAATCTATTTAACTCTTTTTCATTTTCTTTTGAAGTTAATTACGGACTTAAAATATTTTTCTTTTAAGAAAATGAAAGATATAAGATATCACAATGTGTTTATCGCATAAAAGTGAAAAATCATATAAATAGATAATTTTTTAGTTTCCACTTTTTGAAGTCCAATAAATAATACAGAAAAATTGTAAAATTAGTGGTTTTTCGTCATTTAAAAAAAATCATTTTAGTCATTTAATCGAAAGTAAAATAGTCGACTAAAATATAAAGTGACCAGATTTTCATTGAGACAAAGCGGAACAAATGAGATGAAAGGCATCGTGAAAAATGCCGCCCCTACCTTTTGCTTGAAAAGAAGAAAATCCTACTTTTTTTTTCAACTTTCTATTAAAAATAACTGACGAGCAAAAACAAAAAAGGTCAATTACATTTAAAATAAGGAATTTGACGAACTTAAAAATAATCGACGAGCAAAAAAAAAGAAAACCTTTAAAATAAGAAATGCAGATATTTTCTAAAAAGCGGGACATTTCTAAAAATCGGCAGGACGCGGGACAATCTTTCAAAAAGCGGGACTGTCCCGTCAAAATCGGGACGTCTGGTCACTTTACTAAAATATGACTAAATGTAAACAAAATTAGTCGACTAAACCGATTAATCGATTAATCAACCGACATCAGTAATACTTAAAGATATTCCGGATAGTAGGGTAGTCTATAATGTTTCGTAATTTTCTAATTCTGTTTTTATTTTAAATTTTTAGTATTTTGATCGCCTAAATGTAAGAACAAATCACTACACCCCACTTCCGTTTGGATCGTCGCCTCTTAAACGCACCTTAACCGAGTATATCAAAGCCGGTTACATAAATTTAGATAAACCATCAAATCCATCTAGTCATGAAGTGGTAGCTTGGATTAAAAGGATTCTCAAAGTGGAAAAAACCGGACATTCGGGAACACTGGATCCAAAAACTTCCGGTTGCTTAATCGTATGCATAGATCGTGCAACGCGTTTAGTCAAATCTCAACAGTCTGCCGGCAAGGAGTACGTCAGTGTTTTCAAACTCCACTCAGCCGTTGAAGGTGGCGAACCGAAAGTGCTTCAGGGCTTGGAAAAATTACGTGGTGCTCTGTTCCAACGGCCACCACTCATCTCGGCTGTGAAACGTCAACTTCGTGTACGCACCGTTTACGACAGTAAACTTTTAGATTTTGATCCGGAGCGAAATATCGGCGTATTTTGGGTGAGTTGCGAGGCTGGCTCGTACATTCGAACTATGTGCGTACATTTAGGGCTAATTCTGGGCGTGGGTGGTCAAATGTTGGAGTTGCGACGAGTACGGTCCGGCATTCAATCGGAAATGGATCAAATGGTGACGATGCATGATATCCTGGACGCACAATGGTTATACGAGAATCACAAGGACGAGAACTATTTGAGACGCGTGGTGCAACCGCTGGAGGGACTTCTAATTAAACATAAACGTATCATTATGAAAGATAGTGCAATTAATGCGGTGTGCTACGGCGCGAAGATCATGTTACCGGGTGTGCTACGCTACGACGACAGTATTGAACTGAACGAGGAAATTGTAATTGTCACGACGAAAGGCGAAGCAGTGGCGCTTGCAATCGCGCTCATGACCACCGCCACCATAGCCAGCTGCGACCATGGCGTAGTCGCCAAAATCAAACGAGTTATTATGGAACGGGACACGTATCCGCGTAAGTGGGGGTTAGGACCAAAGGCGTCGATGAAGAAGGAATTAATTAGTAAAGGACTGTTAGATAAACATGGAAAACCGAATGAGAAAACACCGAAAGAATGGCTTACCGGATATGTCGATTATAATAAGTAAGTCGTGTAGATTCGTGAATTGAGAATTCTAGAAAATAAATGTGGTATTTGTTTCAGGCCTATCAAATCAGAAGACATCAAAACAGAAAATGGACAAGAAGGCGAAGATGAAGTTTCTAGAAAGGTAAGTTTTTCAAATTTTCACCCTAATAGGGTACCTGACTGTATTCAAAATTTGTTTTAAATATTAAATAATTTTATGTATTACTCGTAAATATATTTAATTTTAGTAGTAATAAATAAAAATATTCGTTAGTTATTTAAAAATTCTACTTCGAAAATAATAAATTTTTAACCTTCATTTAAATAAATAAAAACGCGCCGTTACATTAAAATGACGTCATATTTTGTAGCAAATATGACAAGTATCATAGATAAGATAAGGAACATGTAAGTGATGTAAATAGTTACTGTAGTTTGATGCATAATTTTTTATATGTGTGTTAAATATTATTTCGACTGGATACAATAATTGTAAATTTTGCAAAACAAAAAGCCTAACATCTATTGAAACTATAATTTTGTTGAAAATTTTATGTTGTAAAACGTTTCCTAACGTTACAGTAGTGCGAACACTGATATTTGCGTGCATCAAAAGTTTTTCGCGCAAATTTATTCATTTAAAATTGAACAGTGCTTTTTTTACGATTTTCAAAAATTTATTAAAATTAATTAGTTAATACGTAAAAACAAAGCATTTAGAATTATTTTTTAATTGCAGTCAAATACCCTATTGTCCAAAAATTTAGTAATAGAGAAGGTTACTAGAAGTTTTTTTTTGAGTAGAAATAAAAGTTAAACAAAAGTATGAAAGAAAAATTAAGATATCTCAATGGGGAATTTGACTAATTTTGGGAAACTATTTTAAAATACGCATATTTATGTGTTATGCATGTATATAATTTTATTTTTTAAAAATAATGCCGAAAATCGTTAGAAAATATTAATTTAATATTTGTTCTCAAAATTTGCGCGAAAACGTTCATTAGCTTCAATTACGTCACATTCTCTAGATAGCAACAGGTGTCATGTAATTAAGAAAAAAAACTGTTTATTTTTCTTATAACTAGGAAAAAAAATTGTTGATTTTTTTAAAAATTAATTAAATTCAAATTAATTTCCATAGTTATGTTTGCTAATCGGAATTTACGTAGCGACCCTAGTGGTGACAGAGAATGCAACATCACAGCCCATTTCTGCTGACGTAATTTATAACTGAAAAATATTAATTTTTTTTTAATTAAATATTGATAGTTAGGATGAATGAATTAACATAACAAATTGCTGTCTTTTATTATCAATTTTCATTAAAATTTATTTTTATTATTTTTCTTTGATACTGTCAAATACCTCATAACTAGCAAAATCGTGGTCACTTTCAATTTCTAAAAGGGATGTTATGGATATGAAATTTCGGATACAGATACGGATATTCAAAAACATTTGTTTTGGTTTTGGTTACGGATATGTAATAATATCGGATAATGTTTCAGATACGGTTACGGTTACAGATAATTGTTTTCAGTAAAATTTTTTTTTTTGGAAAAATGGGAAAATTTTTACTCCAAAAAGTGAACGCCAAACACAAATCAATGGAAATCTATCAAGAGAAATACATAGAGCAAAAACTTGCTTCGATTTAACCTCAGTTTTCCAACGATAGTTGTCTGTTATTATCCGAAACTTTTATTTTCGGATACGGTTTCCGTTTCGGATATGTAATTATTTCGGATATCTGGCAATTTCGGTTACGGTTACGGATGTGCATAATATCCCTAATTTCGAGCCATCTTTTTACGGATAAGTCGGTAGTATAATATTATAAACGCAAAAATGAGTCCTCCAAAAATACACAAAAAATTAGGTGCAAAAAGGAATATGATAGAAAAAAAGTAGGATACCTTCAAATTTGGGGCTCCATGATGCTGGCACACCATCTAAAAAGTTGAACATTGAAAAAATTTTGCCCAATAGGTCACAAATTGGTCATAATTGGTCACTTAGTCCCACTAATTGGTCAGCAATATAAAATTTTTAAATAAATTTTAAAAAATTTGTAAAATTTTCAAGGTCACTTAAAAATTTTGGCACACTATCTAACAAAAAAAGTGACCAATTATGACCAATTTGTGACCTATTAGACAAAATGTTTTCAATGTTCATCTTTTTAGAGGGTATGCCAGCATCATGGAGCCCAAATTTGGATAGTTGTGGATATGATAGAATTTATTTTTAGCTCCAAATATACAAAGAATTAGATCTAAAAGTGGATATGATAGGAAAATGATACCTTCGAGTTAGGATAAGTGCGGATATAATTAGGATTTTTTATCCTTTACCTGAAAATTTATTAATATGTTGAAATGTGAACAAGATCTTGTAGAAAAATTAATAAATTACTAAATTACTTACAATTAGTTTTATTAGCGACGCAAAGATTACGCGAGCGCCTCTGGTGATAAAATAAAAAGCTGTAAAACATACACGTGTTTACATAAGGTATTATACAAATTTTGTGCGGATTATTAGATTTTATATCGCCAATTAGTAGAAAACGTACATGTTTTATTTAATACAGCTTCTAATTTCATCACCAGAGGCGTGAGTGAGAATCTTTACGTCGCACAGTGGGGCCAAATACCATTAAAGGTGGCAAAAATACAAAAAATTAAATTATAAGCTACAATTTAGATGACCCTTTAAATCAATAGCTAAAATATTCTAGCAACGACCTCTGTAATTAACTTATGTAAAATAGCGCGAGGGGTGCAAATATATCTACTATTATTTGTTATTTCTATAAATTGATTGCTTTTTAAACGATATTATTGTATGTAAAGTAGTGATTTGCGGCACGGTTATTTATAAAAAAAATAAATTAAAATCGGTTATAATGGGCGATGTTCCCCATGGTATGTTATTTTTTTTATGTATCTTGTTTGTTAAAATTAGTACTCGTATTGATACTATCAAGCTTTAATGAAACATGGTTGAATTATCTAGAAAAATTCTGTAAAAATTAATTTCTCAAAGAATTTTATTTACGTATCCAATCGAATCCAACAGATATATTTATGGCATTTGATAAAACAATTAGTCTATTTTGGTATTATGATTGCAGAGTTTGTACCAAATTGCACCTTTTTTCAAAATTTGCTGATTTTATTTTCATTTTGTTTGAGAAAAAATCATCAATAAGAAGCTTAGAAAGTTCATATAACCTCTCAGTGGTGCATAAAAATATCAAATAATTAAATAAAACACTCAAATTTATTAGATTTATGTAAGTACCGAATATTCCAGTTAAGTTAAAGCTAAAATTAAGCGTATCATCGAAATTCGTTGTCAAAAAATTCATATTCCATTTAAGTTGATACCACGTGGCTAGAAACCAGTAACCGGAAATGAAATCGAGTTGTATGAAAAAATCTCAACCTAGGGTCAAACAAGATCTGCAAATTTCAAATTCATCCGACGAATGGTTTTTGATATATCATTTGACTAACCGTTACGGGACACCCTGTATAGTGGGACACCCAGTATTTTGTTAATAAATATCAAGTAAAAGTAAATTATATTGTTATATAACTATTCTGTAGTCAATAAAAGGACTAAATAATTTTTGCCATGGTTTACCTACTTTGGTCCCACTGTGCGTCGCCATTTTTCACCGATTTATTAGTTTTGATCTATATTTTAATTAAATGTAACTATACATATATTACATTATTCACACTACGAAAGATATTCATTTTTTATTTTTATTCTAGCGTCGATTAACAGAGAGCAGCACCACCGAAATGGAAACCACAATGGAAGTAGACACAGAGGTAACAGAAAAGAAGAAGAAGAAAAAGAAAAAGAAGACAGACGAAGAAGCGCCAGAAACACTACAAGTAAAACAAGAACAGGAGACACCAATGGACACAGGTGAAACTGTCACAAAAGAGAAAAAGAAAAAGAAGAAGAAAGACAAACATCAAGAGAAAGAAGCCGAATAATTGATTCCAATATTTTTTTTATAAATAAGGAGAAATTTGATAAAGAAGTTTAATTTCTTTTTTTATATGTTTATTTTTATTACTTTGTTATTTTAGAGTTTATTTCATTTAGTTTTTTAAAACTCTGATAAATGGATGTTGCGCAATCGAAACCTTTTTATGTCGAACAGATTTCTTATACATCGCTCATTACATAAAGATAGATTTATTTTTTAAGAATTATACTTTTAATTATTGTACAAAACTTAATTTTTGTATTCAGTGCATTTTTTAAAGATGGCGGTCCGTGTTTAATGTAAACCAGAATAAGACAATTTTTACATTTTTTGAAATATGTATGTAATTGTAAATTGAAAAATAAATTGTATATTAGAAAATAAAATTGTTCGTTTTTATTAAATTACTTTGTATATCAATAAAGTTGCGTCGGGTCATAAGTTCACTGAGACACGTAAAGTGTTACCGCCTCAAATTAAAGGTTTAATGCGTTCTTGGACGAAAATTTGCTTCAACCAATATAATAATACAACTATACAATCGTTTCGTTCCATATATCATTATGGTTATTATCTTAAAAAAGGTTAAAATTACCTTTATGACGTCCTCAAGTATGTTTTCATTTTTACTTTCTGCATTTTTCACAAATTTAAAATTAATAATTAGGGTAAAAGCCCCGATTGTGGAACACTATTTTTAGGTATTTCATCAAACTTGCTTACAAAAATTAATAAATGAATTAAACACCCATTTTTTTTTCTTAATAAGCATGAAACCAAGTTTTTTTAATCCAATGAATATGTTTTTAAGAAAATATAACCCAAAAATTTTGATTTATTAATGTTTTGTTTTATAATTTGTTGACATCTATAAAAAAACGGACAGAAAATATTAACACCCTTTAAAAAATCAGCACATTGACACCTAAAAAAGAACACGTATGTACGAACATGAGATACATCAGATACATCTTTTGCCATCTTTTCACTCTATGACATAGAGTGACATCTAGTAGTAAATAGAATGTCAAATTAAAAAATATAGAATGGTTTAAATATTCGATAAAATAAACGACCAAAATCACAGAATATACCAAAATACCACAGAAAAATACTATATTTTGTTTCGCCATCTATGTATTTTGGTAAAGTTCTAATCAATTCTAAACCTTCTAAACTAACTTATGAAAATGGCGACAATTTTTCATTATTAATAAAATTTTGCAACTTTAAATCAATATTTTTTTATTTATCAATTGACGATACGCTCCGAAATAAAAAAAATATTAAAAATTTTACGATTTTAAAGCAGTAAGTAAATATTTTAGACTCAAAAAGAAATTAAAACTATTTATAATATAAATTTTTAGTTATTTTACGTACATGATTTTAGTTAAATACACAGGTTATATGTGTACTCAAAGAAATACACATATATATAAATTACATTTAAACCGAATAAAAAGATGATTTAGCTCTTATAATCTCTTAACTGGACTAATAAAAATTATTTGTATAGTTTTATTGCGCTAACTTCGAAAATTAACTGGAAAATGTTGAAATTTATAAGGCATGTGTTTCTATAAATAAGCATTGATCAAACGCAAAAGAGACACATTTAGCAAAAACTGTTTAATTTATATATGTATTTCTTTAATTAAGTAAAGAAACATTAAATGTGAGATGAATTTAAATTGAAAAACAATCATTCTATTAATAATAATTTTTGTTATCAGACGTTTCTTTCAGAAATAACTTCATTAAGATATAAATGTCAAAACTGTTTTTCTATTGGATCGCGTTCCACAAACGGGGCTTTTACCCTATCTGGAATATATAATAGTGTGATAACATGTTTTGTTTGGAACACGCTGTATAAATACCCATAGATAAAATACACCAGAATCTACCATATGATATTTATAGTGTTATTCTCTCTGATAATACCATAGACTAAATATTTATATTTAGCATAGATTTGATACCGTGGGTAGGTCTAAATCGAGACCGGCGGATGAATAGGAACAAACCGAAAAATGTTATTCTTGAGCTTGGTTTAAAAATACTAGAACATATATCTTCCTTAAATTATAGTAAAATAATTATTCTTTCGGGTAACAATAGTGACTAAGCTTGAAGTTGGATAAAAAAATATTAAAAAATCAGTTTAGATTGACGTCTTAAAACAGTGCTATTTTTTGTTTCTTAAAATTTTATCTAAAACTTTAGCTATTTATTTTGATGCTCTTATAAATAAATTGTTGTTGAATCGAAAATTTAGTTAGTTTGAAACATAACTGAAAAAAGAAAACTGCAAACTTTCAGTTTTTATTTTTTTAAAAGGAAATAATAAGTACTTGACTTTTGGACTAAGTTGGAGGTTAATAATCACGGAAAAGGTGTGAATAGGGACAGTATATAGGTTAATAGCAACGTTGTATCAAGTATAAAAGCACGAATGTGGGGTGTTTAGGGACGGATGAAGGTGAAGGATGTATTGAAACATAGAACAGAGCACTTTCAAGGTCATTAAGTCATTCAATATTTTTATAAACACATTCAGCATAACATTTTTATACTTTATAAACTTTACTTTAGTACTTTATGTTTAGTATTATATTTTATGTTTATTTCTACAGAAAAGGATAAAGTATTATTTTTTTTTTGAATGTTTTAATTTTGGTCGGCCCTACGGGTCGTCGTCTTTTATCGTCTTTTTTGACCCCAATTTTTCATAGAGAAGAAATTATATGATTTTTACGTTGATATACCTAGACGAATAAAAATTTTTTATGTATTTTTTTTTTATACATATAACTCTTATTTTCATTAAAAAACATCAAAACACCAAAAAAAGTTTTTGTTATTGGCAAATACTTTGCTAAATATTCTTTTGTTCTCTATATTATTTTTATAAAAATATCCCCTATTTAAAATTGTTAAGAGATCACAATGATATTTTTTAGGTACGTATGCAGTGATATACATGGATGGCCAACTACATATGTACCTATTTTTGAAGCAAGTATGTTGTACACAACTGGGATCTATGACAACAAAAACCCCAATATAAACAATTGATAAGAGTGTGACAACAAGACATTAAAGGTTTAGTGTATCTTTGTTTATTCCTGACTCAAAATTAGCATTTCTTTAACAAATGTATTTTGTCATTCATTAGATAAAGACAAAATATAGTTTAGAAATACAAATGACTGCTGTCATCTTTTTTTTTTTAATGACTATTTAACTTTTTAAACGATTTTTTAAGTTGTCTCTCTATGCATCTCTATGTACATATGCGATTGTAAATGTGTGTGTAAAGCTTCATTTCTGTAATATTCACACATACGAAATGCCATCTCCAAATACCTCCGTGGTGCGTGTTTATTCCTCTCTACGGTACCTAGCTTTTATATTCCATTACCATAAATTAATATACATACATCACATTTTTATGGATTGTTTACCTTAAAAACCATTTAAAAACTCTGTGAATCTGTCAAAACTTGATCTTATTTACGTCCATTTGTGTTTTGTGTTTTAATATTTTCAAATTTAAATTAAAAATATAGATTGATGACATTCTTGTTACAAGAATAGTTTTAATAAACGTGATTGCAGGCTTATTATTTTTGTAAAAATGGATAAGGATAATATAACAATACTCGATTTGCCTGATATTGTTTTAGAAAAAATTTTGTCGTTTCTGACTTACGATGAAATCGCTAAAAACAGATTGGTAAGTGAATAAAACGTATTTATTTCTTATTTTTTAGTTATATGTTAAAATAAAAAAAATATTATTATCATATTTAATAATATTATAAAGGTACTAAATTTTTACGTAGTAAACTTAAATTAGTAATGTTTCTTAAACCAAGCTAAAGCATCGAAGTTGCTAAAATTAACTGTAAAAATCATTTTTGTATTAAATTGCCATGAATTTCAAATCAATTTTTTAATTATTCTAAAATCGTTTGCTAAATTTTACTCTGGCTTATAGATTTAAAACTCCTTTAGCAATTACGCTGTCACAAAATTGTGTAATACATATTTATGGTGTTGGGCGGGAAAACATTTTTGTAAAATACGTAATTTAGATTAGATTTTTTATATCATGGAAAGTGATGAAGAATTAGACACATTATTAGATTTATTAACAAAAACTAATGAAGATCCGATACAAACCGATCAAGTAAAACCATCGACTTCAAAATCACCACCTCCTAAACTTCAAGAAATTTCAATTTTCTCAAACAAAACCCCAAAAACAAACGAAATTAAATCAACTTTAGCAAACCGAGGTGATGTGGACTCGTCAGACGAAGAGGCCAGAAATCATGAATACAGATACAACAATTATGGTAAAGAGATAAAATCATTACTTCAAAAAAACACAAGTGTCGATCCTTCGGAAAATTCATTTTCGTTCAATAAAACTACAAAAGAATTAACATGGAAATCGAAAACTACTGTCGATCAAGTGAAAAATGCTCACAATGAAATTGCGGCATACGATCCATTTTTTGGAATTCGTATATCAAATCCAGTAATTTCGTCGGAAGTGTTGAAAGAACGTATGGTCGGGCGTAGTGCTATCCAGTTACGAAATTTACAATCGTTTATTCAACGTGAAACATTAAAAAATTTAGATTGGGTTGTTGCCGGGGTCATTGTGTGGAAAAGTGATACAAAAATTTCGCAAAAAAGGAGTCAGTACTCAATTTGGACGATCAGTGATTTGAAGGACGATTTAAAAACCGTTTCTGTGATGTTATTCAAAAATGCGTATAAAAATCTATGGAAAACCATTCAGGGTACTGTGGTGGCCATTTTAAACCCCGGCGTCCTGGATCGTCGAAAAAATAGCAAAGACGAAGCGACCCTATCGGTTGACAATCCAGATCGTGTTATGATTCTAGGTCAATCGAAAGACCTGGGATTTTGTAAGAGTAAAAAGAAAAATGGCGACGTTTGTAATACATTCATCAACACCCGAATTTGCGAATTTTGTATTTACCACGTAAAACAGGAGTATCAAAAATTTTCACGTCGACCCGACATACAAAATTCCGTGCCACAAAGTAACGGTTTAATTGCGTTGCGCAATAAAGTCCTGGGGAAAAATGAAGTGTTCTACGCCGGGAAATCGTATACAGCAATTAAAAACAATCGAAAATTGCGTGCTAAAGATGAAAAACTAATGGAAAACTTGAACTTGCCGGCCGGAAAACAAATACAGAAGAAAAACACGACGGTACCACAGAAAAGGAAGATGAATGCGGCCCGAGTCGAAGTTCCGACCCAACAACGTATTAAAGACCTTGAAAGACTGAAATTATTGGGTGCACCAATTGACACTTTAGATTTGCCCAGCGAAAAACAACTATTTAATGAAAAACCATCACCCAGTATCACTTTAGAGCAATCGAAAGAAAACGCCAAAAATATATTGTCCAAACTCAAATCAAAACAGAAGCAAGAATCACCAAAAAGTTTGAAAACTGACTCCGAAGTAACGCTAGAGATTTCACCTCCAAGAAAAATACTTACCAAACCGCTTGGCGCTGGAAATAATTCGTTATTGGAGGGCGAAAAACTAAGAAACACCCCAAAAATAGATGCAAATAGTTACGAATCATCCCCAATATCTTTAGATACTGAAACTTTACCCGGTGCTAAGAAAGAAACCAAGTCAGAAATACTGGAAGTGAGAAAAAATTCCAAGGAAATCCTCGAAAGTGTTCAAAAAGTCGAAAAGAAACCGCAAAAGAAAATTAGCACACCATCAGAAATCTTACAAGCCCGAAAAAGTGTCTTCGAAAGTATTATAACTCCAACCAACTCGAACGGAAAAGAAAACACTTCCCAATCAGTCGTTCAACCCACGCCCAAGACCAAAGAAGACCCGATTTCACAAAAATATCTAAAACCCTCCGAAATTATGTCCACACCAAAAATTCCGTCCACCATCATCCCACCAGAAACACACCTTCCCACTACCCCAATTTTAAAAAGTTCCCCCTCCGGACAAATCGATTTATCGTTTACCCCCACCACATCGCCACTGAATCGACGTCTGGTAAATCGGGCACGTTTGAACGCGTTAAAATATGTCGCCCAAAATGGACCGATTGAAAAACAGGATCCGATGAATTTGAAGGGCAGTAAAAACAAGAAGCGACTTTTGGACAAAATTGAGGATCCGGAAGCGAAACGTTTCCGGGAAGCGGAAGAGGCAGCAGCAAAACGGGAAAGGATTAAACAGATTATCGAAACGAAAAGTGTCAATGAACATTTAATTGAACACCACGACATAGTGGCGCAGGAGAAATATTTCGACACTCTGGAGAAAAAGGAACAGTTGGAGGAGAAGATGATGAACACGTTCAAGGTGGCGTGTAAAGCTGTACGATGTCTTCGATGTAAATACACGAATTTTAGTGCTTCTGATTTATGTAAGCAAGAGGCGCATCCATTGAAAGTGATCGATGCCACCAAGAGGTTCTTCAAATGTTCCGATTGTTCAAATCGTACGGTCACTTTGGATTTAATACCGCTCTTTGAATGTGCCAAGTGTGGAGGAACAAAATGGACGAAAACGTCCATGATGAAGGAGAAAGTTGTTAATATTAAGGAGTCACTGTCAATTCGGGGCGATGAAGAGATGTTTATCGGGACTTCCACGTCAACGAATTTGAATCTTTTAGTTCCTGAATAAAAATTTGAACAATTGTTGAACCTATCATTACAGCATGGTGTTGTCATTACTATGGGTTGTTTAGAGAGTACGCCACCAGGTCTACTCCGATTAACAATCTTTTATCTCTAATAAAAAAATTTTGACCATTTTGTTCAGTATTAGACGAGGAATAAAAATTTTTAAATTGTTTTTATTAAATTTAAAAAAAATTAAAATTAGATTTTGTGAATTTATAAAAAAAAATAATCTTAAAATAAATTATAATTCAAATGATCTACGAGTTTAATATATCGAAATTCTACTTGAAAGTAGAATCTTCAACCTAAAATCCCATTTCCGATTAATTTTAGAGTATTCATTTTACCAAAAATTTAAAATTAAAAAAAAAACCGTAACAAAACGTGTAATAGACGAATTGAAAATATTTTTAAAAATATTGAAATAGTCTTTAGATTTATTGAAGAAAGTCTAAAAATTTTTATGAATTTTCATAAAATCCAATCTTATTTTTAATTAAATTTCAACAGTTAAAAAAAAATTGTCTAAAAATTAAATATGATAGACGAAATGTTCGTTATGCTCTAAATTCTGTGCGAATGGTGTGATCTCATATGAGAGAGAGAGAGATAAACTATGTGTACTGAACGATTACGTCACAGATCGCTTTAGCGCTATTTTTGAAAGTGAAATAATGTTGGGGGTTAAGAAAAAGAGTAAAAATAATTGTTTTATTACTATAACTCATTCAGAAAATTAGTTGGAAAAATTTTTTAAAAATTAGTCATGTCCGTTATTAATTTAAAAAAAAAAATGAAATATTGTCAGTGGGTTTTTGGTAGTAAATTTTACATTTTTATTATCAAAGTATTCAAATTATAATTAGAGTTAGAAATATATGATTCAACAATTACAACTCTATTTTTAGGATTTCGTAGTACAACAACGAAATCCTTATGTCTACTCGCACTTAACCAATAACAATTTTTGAATAATAAGCGTCGGATCTTATGCAATTTAATAGTGTTGTTTTTTAAAAACCTATTATTTTTTTAAAACTCATTTAGAAAGTAAAAGGTTTATTAATTTTGCAATAGATCATATTTTGTATCAATATAATTAATAAATTAATAAAATTTGTAAAAAAAAAAAATAATAAAGAAAATCATGCTCGGATTTGAATTCAGGACCGTACTGTCCATACGTCTCCATGCTATCAATGCTATCCAGTATCCACTAGACTATTTACAAGTTCGGTAGCCATATTAAATAGGTAATTCGTATGTACATACACTATTGCTTTGATTGAGGGCAAGACAATTGCGTATATATTGGTCACACGGATACAAAAAAAAATTACAAAATATTTAATGTAAACAAACCATTATATATATATATATATATATATATATATATATATATATATATATATATATATATATATATATATATATATATATAGGGTGGAATTTTAATAACTCGTACCTTTTGGTGAATTTTGATAAAATTTTACGATGATTTAGAACGGAATTTGTTGGAAGCAACATAGCTTTTTTTTTATAAAACAATATCATACTTAGTATATTTTAGAACACAAAATTAATACATCTCGTGTCATTTGTTATTTATGAGAAAAATTGTATATTATTCATGCAGATTACTAACTAGTCTCTAGAAATATTATTTTATAAAAAAAGCTATGTTGTTTCCAATAAATCCCGTTCTAAATAATCGGATAAAATTTTATCAAAATTCACCGAAAGTTTAGATAAGACCTGTTTTTATTTTTTTAATATCCGTGTGACCAATACATACGCAGTTACCTTTCCCTGACTGGAAGCAATAATGTATATATGTTATGTAAATTTTTGTTTAAATTTTGAATGAAAATATCTCCTATGTTTTTGCGAGGTGGACCTTAATATTGTAGACTATATGGATGTCGTGCTCTACTAGTAGATGAAATCTGACCGAAATCGGTGAGGGGCATATCTGGACCCCTCCTTGCTAGACTGCGTAGTTGATAACACTGAAGGAATACAACTATCTATTTTCTGCAGTCACTTATGGGCATTTATGTGCATTTTGCAGAACTATGTTGTCATTCACTTAGTAGCTACCAGTGAGTGTGTTTCAATTGTTGTCATATTGTTGCCGTCGTATTAACATGTTATACATGGTATACGTACATGATACGTACCACATACATATTATGTATATGCGTATGCAAGACACCAATACACACAACCATCCATCGGTCTAACACACATAACTCCACGTGCACATATATAACATATTGGTGGGATATTTTCTATCCTTTGTCGTTACACTGGAGTATAGAGATACTAGCGTTCGTTCTGTAATATTCAGTGGTTGATAATATCAATTGAATGAAAATTTTGTTTCTAGGTATGTAAACGTTTTGACACAATATGCAAATCATTATTGAATCGTGGTTTCGTAATGGTGGAAAAGCGACAGAGTCTAGTGTCCCGATCCATCAAACATTGTCTACCGCGGCGTGAATCCGAACGTCGGGCACATCCACTGGCACGCCACTGTGAGATTCTCTCGGCACTGGAAACACGTATCAGCATGCTCAGTATGACATTCATGAAATTCATTGAAACAGGACTTTGCTGCTTTATCCCTGGAAAGGTAAATATTTACTTAACCCATTAGTGACCACAATATTACACGTAATACCGCGGGAAAGTCAGTTTTAAAGACAGTTTTCTTAATTAAAGGCATATAAATATATAAAATAATAATGGGATAACGTTTTTTTTTTTAACTTTTCTCTCTCCCCCTATGTAAAAATTACCATTAAAAAACTTTCGGTTCAATTTTTTAATTATTTAAAAAAGGGTCTCGAATGCGCAATGCAGGTTACCACAAGTTTTTATATTGATTTTTAAATATATTGAATTTTAATTTAAAAAACCTTGAGGGGATGTTAGTAAAATATATGTTGAAAGCATTAAATGTGAAATAATTGATAAAAATAAATATTAAAATAAAAAATTTCAACAGAGAATCGACAGATACGTTTAAAAATACGCTAGGCGATAACGTAGTCAGAGTAGTACCTTTTAGAGATTATTCCAGGATTTCGTTGCCAGCTTCGTGGATGAAAGATAAAGATATTATTATTATTATAGATAATTAATAATATATAATTAAAATTGACATAGTGCTTGAAAAATTACCAAACTGGATCGGTTGGGACTCGAACCCGGATCTCTTGGTTACCAGCCAAGCGCCTAACCAAGAGATCCGGGTTCGAGTCCCAGCCGATCCAGTTTGGTAATTTTTCAAGCACTATGTCAATTTTAATTAACATAATGAATTGGCCATTTGCCAAAGTACATCGAGTGTTCAGGTATCAGCCAAAGCTGGACATTGAGTGAACATATGAATATTGGTGTATGTTTAATACGGATAAAAATCCGCCATACACTAATAATGTTTCACAGGCACTCGATAACATTTGAAATTAAAAGAATAATATATAAATTCTTTTACAAATTTTAACAAGCTAAATGGAAATATAGAAAAAAAACGTTAGAATATTTTGAAAACATTTTGCGTGGAAATTTAAAATGACGTGGTATTACAGTGAAAGATACATTAACTTTTCGGCAATATATATTATCATTTTTATTTCCGTAATGTCAGTTTTAAAAAGTCCAGAATAAAATATTAATTTTTAAAAAAGGGTCATTAACTTTTTAATTTAACCTTACTTCTGATAAATTTATTTCAAATTTCCCGCCAAAGATTTTATATACACGATGACCCAAAATATTATTATAATACGGGCCTTTACTCTAAGGATACGAGGATCATCTTTGCGGATTTACTTTATAATTCCATCCTTGATCTGCGTGAAATTGCATTATATGTCTAGTAGAAATAAGAGTGGGATCTAATGGGTTAATCACTAATTTATTTGTTTATTTTATGTTGGTATTCAAACGTCATAAAATTTTGGCGGGAATTCAGTTTCTGTCATATAATCACGTGGATCTTATAATAATAGTGTTTTGTTGAATTTCAATACGATTTAATAACTTATTTTTTTTTAGATTATTGATGAAATATTGCACATTTTAAAAGTGGTACAGGAGACTTCGTGTCCTCCGAGAACACACGATCTTCTGCAAGAGTTACGGGACATAAGTAGTATGGCAATGGAACATTTTGAGGAACATATTGTCCCAAGTTTACGTGTGGCCGATGTAAATCATTCGGCAATTAAACAAAATATCTTCCAATCAACAGGTACGAGCTTTAAACTTTTTTCGAGTAAAATGCATGTTTAATTTTTGTTTTGTGTATTGATTTTATTAGGGTTTACGAGAACAGGCCGTCCCATAAATGTTTCAGATATAATCCGCAAAGAATTTAAAGCGATTCATCAAAATACAAAAATTTATCGACAACAGCTGGGCGGAATGAAAAAACTAATTATGAAGCTAAATGCAAAAGTAAGTATGATTTATAAGTCCACCATTACTCACTTAAGACTTAACCCATTATAGACCAAAGCACTACACATTAATAAGATATCGCGCGTACTCTTTCTCAACCTCGTATATCAAAAACTGCATGTTTTAGGACACACAAAAAACATTAAATATTGTATATATATATATATATATATATATATATATATATATATATATATCTATATATATATATATATATATATATATATATATATATATA